>OZ053309.1:6834860-7401296 GCA_964056655.1 Arabis hirsuta | reverse complement strand
CTTCTGCCTGCGTGTGTTCTCCTTTTTATATGCCTTAGGTGGCTGGCCAAAATTAGGGCTTCTTCTGAATTAGGTTTAATTAACTTTCCATATTGGGATTTTCCAGTAAGCGAGAGCACCACGTTTGGTGCAGGTGCTCCTTCTGGGTGACATGTGCTCCTTCTGGGCAGAATCTTTCAAAAAGATTCTATTTTCCTTCTTTTTCGCCAAGTCCATTTGCAAGACTCCAATCTTTGTTTCCAGCCACTTTTGTACCTAGAAAGACTCAAAAGAGAACGAAAGACTCGATAAAAACCTACAAAACAAGGGTCAAAACGTGCCAAAAATGCATTATATCATTTATATATAAAATTAAAGAAAGTAATAAAATATTAATATGAATATCTTTACAATGTAAATAAACTTTACAAAACCCGTCTAATTTAAATGTCCAAGTTCGCTATTGAATCTAACAAAAACAATATTGTCCATAGTAAATATTTTTATTTTAGATATTGTTATTCATAAATAAAATAATTCACATGGGTTTAACCAAATAGATATTGAACACAATTGATCATAATATGTCGTGTTTTGTTTTGTCAATTTTTTAATCTTTAAAATAATTTACACATACAGTAGTAGTATTTCGGTGTAATTTATTAACGACAAAGTCGATACTACATCTGAAACAACCCAACCCGTAAAATTTAAAATTTTTGACCCACATTACTATTATCATAAACAGTAATCCTTAACGGTCCAATATAACAATGCGCGGAAACAATCCTAACAACAACTCAGACAATACATTTCAATAAATCCCATACTTTATTAAATCTCTAAACCAATTCCAATTCGATTCAACAGTTCTAATTCAAACAATAACCAAACCACAATTCAGAAATCACTAGCAACCTAACAACTCTAACAATATCAGCCATGAAACCGAGACACTAGATCATCTCCTCTTCTCGGCCACGATTCCACGATCACAATTTCTCTTTACCTGCATCACATAGCAAAAAGAGATGCGTGAGTATTATCACAAATACTCAGTGAGACGGTCATCCCGTCTACAGGTTATACACACAGGCATAAAAATCAATACAATACCAGGGTGAATACATAACACGCAAAGCACGAACAATCAACACATGAATCGCGCAACAGACATGCGTCGATCGACACAACCACTAGGTGTCGATCGATACATCAACCAGTGTGTCGATCGACACGCAACCCCGGTGTCGATCGATGCACTGTCTCATGTGTCGATCGACGCAATATCAAAGAACCCAGGATCGAACCTATCCTCTCATGGATCAAGTTGCATCAATCCCTGCACGTAATCAACACGAAACTACACAGAAACATCACAGGAAATGCATTCTACCAATTCTTTACCCAGATAACCCTACAGTCACGCAATTACCTCGATTCGGAATGAAAAATAGGAAGAACGAAGAACCCACGACCAAACCCAACAAAATTAGACTCCAGGAACCACTAATTTCCTTCTCCCAACTCGAAATCTCCAAGCACCAATCTCCCTTGTTCCTCTAGCCTCAAGAACAAGTAACAACAAGCCAAGAATGATCCAAAAAACTCACAATCAAAATTTCTCTCAAACCCTTCTGCTTTCTGATCAAAAACCGGCCAAAAACCAGCCAAAAACGCGTCAACCTATGTCGAGCGACACACACACCTTGTGTCAATCGACGCAACGCCCAGAAACACGACTTCTCACAAGTCAAAACACGTATGTTGATCGACACACTCACCCTGTGTCGATCGACGCACCAACCAAAATCACATTTTTGGTTCACGAGCGTTACAATTCTCCCCCACTAACACGGATTCGCCCTCGAATCACATGACACCGTCACCATACGGTCACAACCAATATCAACATTCTGACCAGCCCGGTCAGCTCCACAGATATCAACACTAGCCACATTGCACCGTCTCGCCACGGCCACTCTTCTGACCAACCCGGTCAACACCACCTGAGATCATCACCCGATCCCTGAAGCTCATCTAGTCTCATACTTACGATCACGTAACAGATATTATTGCTCATAACTCATACTCATAACTCATATACATATACACCATACCAACTCTCAGGATTGTCACCCCTTGAGTCATCGTATGCAGGGAACCCACTATCCCCTGGAGAGAACCACCATCCCTCAATGTATATGTAGGGAACCCACCGTTACCTAGAGAGAATCACCATCTCTCGAGTATATGCAGGGAACCCACTATCTCTTGTAGAGAACCACCATCCCTCAAGTATATATATATATAGAACCCACTATCCTCTAGAGCAATAACTCTGCGACGCGCATCATAAGCACCTGTCGACCAAAATCGCATATCGTGGTCCATCATGATATTTCCTATCCCGGAATATCATCTCATCCATGACCCCCACTAAGTCATCCGAAACAACCCCTACTAGGTGTTTCCATCAGAGTCCCTGGAAACGACGAGTCCTAACTCACATAAGACCTCTGTTTCCAGACTCTCCCTAGGATAGACGGGTTCTAACTCACCTAAAACCTCTATTCCCAGCGCCATCTAGGGAATATACAAGTTCTAACTCCCATAGAACCTCTATCCCCATATAATCGTCCTAGAACATGGACCAGCTCTAGCTGACATAGAACTTCCATTTCTAGCCTCACTAGACAATAGACAGTCCTACTCACTTAGAACTTCTACTTCTAGCTCCCTATCTAACTCCCATAGAACTTCTATCGCTAGACCATCCACATGACCCCACCAGTCATCACAACCCATGACTCCACAAGTCATACCATAAGAATCACATCTTATAAACACATTTAATAAGGAAAAACTCATCTTATTAAATCTCCACAATGTATAATCGTTACAACACAAAACAAAAAATACATCAAACTCATAGCAACATGCTATACAGACTCTGGAAACCAGAAAAAGACATTCAAGCCACCGCTTGCTTCTCGAACCACTTCAAGTACATTGCCTTCATCGTCGCTTCTGGTTCCCACACGACTCTCACCAACGGTATCCTCTTCTGGCGCAGAACCTTGACTCTCCTCTCGAGAATCCTCACAGGCCTCGTCGCCAACGTCATGTTGGGCTGAGGATCCTCCGGAATCCTAGCCAACACCCCCTCAGACTCACGTAGACGCTCCCGTAGCATCGACACATGAAATACCTTATGAAAACCTTCATACTCTGAGGTAACTCCAACCGATAAGCTATCGGTCCCACCCGTTCCACAACCTTGAACGAACCCATAAACCACAGACTTAGCTTATTCTCTGAAATGGATCTGTTAGGACCCCTCAACATCGCTGCCTTGAGATACACCATATCTCCCAGCTCAAACTCTAGCTTTTTCCTCCTCTTATCGGCATAACTCTTCTGCCAATCCTGAGCCTCTCTCATGTTCAGCCTTAAGACACGGATCTTCTCCATCGTCTCCTGAACAAAATCCGCATCAACCATGCTTTTCTCCGCCACTTGAGTCCACTATAATGGTGTACGACATTGCCTCCAGAGCCTCATATGGAGTCATCCCAATACTCGTCTGGTAGCTATTGTTGTATGCAAACTCTACCAGGTTCAGATGATCCGCCCAATGACCACCATAATCCAGTACACACATACTCAGCAAGTCCTCCAATGTCTGAATCGTCCTCTCCGACTCCCCATCCGTCTGAGGATGATATGCTGTGCTCATATGCACCTTAGTGCCCATCTCAGCCTGGAACGCCCTCCAGAACTCTGAGGTCAACCTTGGATCCCTGTCTGACACGACACTCGCTGTGACCCCGTGCAACCTCACTATCTCCCGCACATACTTCTTAGCCAACACCGCTGCTCCGTCGGTCTTCTTGATGGCAAGAAAATGTGTTGACTTCGTCAGACGATCTACAATCACCCAAATCGCATCATAGGTCTGCTACACTGGCAATCCCGTCATAAAATCCATGGTAATCATGTCCCACTTCCACTCCGGAATAGGCAAACTCTACAATATATCACACGGAACCTGATGCTCAGCCTTCACTAAATGGCACACATTGCACGCTACAACCCAGTTAGCGATATCCCTCTTCATCCCGACCCATTGATAATACCGCTTCAGATCATGATACATCTTGGTCGCTTCCGGATGAATCGACAACATGCTCGAATGAGCCTTCCTCAGGATCTCCTGCCTCAGATCCTCAACCTTGGGTATGCAAACCCGCCCGTTCACCAGTATCATCCCATTCGCCGAGACCTGATACTCTAAACCTGCCACTATAGAAGCATCAATCAACCCCTGATCCTTCTCATGGGCTACACGAATTCTGTTCAGCAAATCTGCCTAGTTAGTTATCTCTAATTCCAACGGCTCTTGTGAGATAACACATAATCTCGCTCACCAGAGCCTCCATATCCCGCTCCTGAGCCGAAACAACCCTCTTTCGACTCAATGCATCTGCAACCAGATTAGGCTTACTCGGATGGTACCCAATATCCAGATCGTAATCTGCTACCAATTCCATCCAGCGCCTCTGTCTCTGGTTCAGTTCCGGCAGAGTGAAGAAATACTTCAGACTATTATGGTTTGTGAACACCTGCATCTTCCCGCCATAAAGATAGAACCTCCAAATCATTAGGGCGAAAATCACCGCAGCCAACTCTAAATCATGAGTAGGGTAATATCACTCATGTTTCCTCAACTGCCTCGAAGCATCTGCAATAACCTTTCCTTGCTGCATCAGTACACATCCGAGACTAACTCCCAAAGCGCCAGTATACACTACGTAAGGCTCACCCGGCTCGGGTAACGCCAACACAGGTGTACTCGTCAACATCTCCTTCAGCTTCCCGAAATTCTCCTCGCAAGCTGAAGACCACACAAAAGGGACATCCTTCCCCGTCAACTTCGTCATCGACTGCGTCATACTCACAAACCCCTTGACAAACCTCCGATAATAACCCGCCAACGCAAAAAAACTTTGGATATCGGTGGTATTCCTCGGTCTAGGCCATCTTCTGATAGCCTCAATCTTAGCCGGATCCACAGAAACTCTCTCTGTAGACACCACATGGCCAAGGAAATTCATCTCACGCTGCCAAAAACTACACTTACTCAACTTCATGTACAGCTTCTGCTTCCGTAGCTTCTCCAGAACCACTCTCAAGTGAACCTCATGCTCCTCAGGACTCCTCGAATACACCAGAATATCATCAATGAAGATGACCACAAACACATCCAGATATTCCTGGAACACCCCGTTCATCAACCTCGTGAACGCTGCTGGCGTATTCGTCAATCCGAAAGGCATCACCGCGAACTCATAATGCCCATACGTTCTCCTGAAAGCAGTTTTCCTAACATCCGCCTCATCGATAGAAATCTGATGGTCACCCGAAGCTATCGAACAACTCGTCAATCCGCGGCAGAGGATACATATTCTTCACCGTGACTCGGTTAAGTCCGTGGTAATCGATGCACAACCAGAAACTCTCATCCTTCTTCTTCACGAATAACACACCGATCCCCACGATGAAACACTAGGCCGGATGAAACCCTTCCCCAACAGATCATCCAGGTGCTTCTTCAGTTCTGTCATCTCTGCTGGAGCTATAGGGTAAGGCGCTTTGGATATAGGAGTTGTCCCAGGTTCCAACTCAATTGTAAACGGATCCGACCGCGATGGCGGTAATCCAAGCAACGACTGGAAAATATCCTGGTAATCCCGAATAACCCGAATATCCTTAACCGCAACCTCTCCAACAGTCTTTGGCATCACTATCGTTGCCAAATATGCCTCGCAGCCTTTCTCAATCAGTTGCTCGGCCTGAATGGCTGAAATCACGAGACTCCCGGAAGTTGGCTTCACCCTCTTATAAACCAACCTCCCCGCCTCCCGCTCAAACACAACCTATCCTCGATGACAATCCAAATGGACCCTGTACCGATCCAACCAATCCATCCCGAGGATGACATCGTACAACTCCACCGGACTAATGATCAGATTTGCTGGCATCAACTCTCCTGCCACCAGAACATCCACACCACGAGCCTGCCCAAAAATAGCTAACGCCATGCCTCCAGCAACCTTAACTACTCCCGGCTGCTCACCGGAATCACTCCGAATACCGCTGCCCTCTACACACTCCAGAGTAATGAAGCTATTTGTAGCTCTCGAATCAAACAACATATAGGACTCACACCTGCCCACAACTAAGGTCCCTACACAACTCCCATGTGCCTAAAAACCCTAACATTTATAGCATAGACTCACAAATTCCAAAATAGACTAAATTCAATCACATTATAATTTAACAAGTCAAGTTCAGAAATTACATGTGATCGGTCTGGCACTAGAACCACCCGCCTCCATCGAAATGAACACCCACGGTGCCGCTGCAATCTGAGCCATCGGCTGCACAGTCGCCACTGCCATCTGCTGCAATCTATGACACTTGGGCTTGATATGCCCCGATTCTCTGCAGTGAAAGCACACCCGCGTATCCTGGGCCTCGACCTGCGTATCCCGTGCATCCATCTTCTTCGGACAGCTTGCTATCCAGTGATCCATGCTCCCACACCCGAAACAACCCGAACCACCCTAACCACACTGACTGGCCCCTGAAGTGCGCTTTCACTTCCTCTTCTGTCCCTGCGCAGGATTGCCGCCCCTGCTCGGACCCACCTGCTGCTGCGACCTCCTTTGTTGCTGCACTGGTGGACTAACCACCACAGCCTGCTCTCTCAAGTCATCCTCAATCGTAGCAGTTGTCTCAACCAGCTCCGCCCTCGTGGCGAACCTACTCGCTCTACAGCGAGTGCTCAGATCTGGTCGAAGTCCCCTTAGGAACCTCTTCACCTGTGCCTGCTCACCTCCAGATCTCTATCGGCATGAACCAGAAGCCGACCGAACTCCGCATCGAACTCCCTGACCGACCGAACTCCGCATCGAACTCCCTGACCGACCGGTCACCTTGAGCCAACTCTAAGAATCGCAACTCCATGCGATCCACCGCCTTCTGCGGAAAGTACTTGGCGTTGAACTCAGCCACAAAATCCTCCCAGGCCATACCCGCCTGAGCTCTCCTAGCCACCACACTTCGCCACCAGAGATGTGCATCACCATCAAGGTAATGAACTGCCAGGTCCACCCGGTATCCCTCTAGACACCCGAGAGATTAGATATTACGCTCCAATCTACTCCTCTACAAATCCGCCTCCTCAAGCTTGGCACCACCCATGAAGAACCTGGTGCCAATCCTCTTCATTGCTCCATCATCCTAAGATAGGATGGGAGCTTGATGTGCATAAAACTTCTATGTAGGGTTTATGCAATTAGGTCTTTAAATTTATAACCTTATGGAACTGCAAGTGCACAGTTAAGACAATTGTAGTACTTAGGGATCGTTCCACTGAGGACTAAGTGATGAATGCACTATAAATCTATATGACTCGGATTAAGCTAAGTAAACATATTATTTGGTTTTTGGGGTTTTATGAAAGCAAATAACATAGCAATAAAGTAAAGGGATAGATATCAATTAAAATTAAAATTCAAGCAATTCACAAAACATATGCAAAACACAAGCAATCGATTTAAGATTTTAATACTAGTTGATCTAGAACTCATATCACTAAGGTAAGGTCATCCCACTATCGTGAAGTAACTAACCATCTACGTTTTGTACCCTAATAGACTCAATTATCGCAGGTTATTACAAGGTGAAAACATGCTTTATGCTCAAGATTGATTGTGCACTAGACTCCTTAACTAACCTATCGAATTGTTAAGATGTGTAACTCATCGAATACTAGGTCCGGAGATATAACAAGCTTTTGGAGAGTATATCAACCTAAGATCACTCCCTGGGTAGCTAGGCCAGTTCGTGCTTTGAGTATAAATAAAGATGAAGAATCAATTCTAGAATAAAACTCTAAACGATTAAATACGTAAAAGCATAGAATTAAGAAAGTGCATAGAAATCAAATCAAAGCTATAACTCTAACATGTTTTGCAATACGTAGCAGCAAGAGTAAAGCACATAGACAATATAATTCCTTGATCTATCTAAGCGTAAGGAGTTAGATCTCATCTCTTTGCAATAGGGCAAAGTCAATCTATCCTTAAAGGCTTCTAGAATCAAATAAACATTAAGAACAAGAGAAAAACGAAATACATTGTTTAGGTATTGATTTAGGCTGTTAATGCCGGCTGCTTGAGTTCATAGAGAGGCTAAAAGCAAGTATATATAGGGGTTTAAGGAGGCTTAGTTCGGCTAGGGTTTTTTCGGGTAAATACGTCTTTTTGGTCGAAATTGAGGCAATATCGGTCCAAATAACGGACAGGTTGCGTGACCGGTATTGGAAGCTTCTATGACTCTTCTAGAAGGTCGGCAAAGGTTTGGATATCGACCCTATGGGCTGGCCCGGTGCTTGGCTCCATTCTGCACTTACTTCACTTCGAAGGCAGTTTGACATGTCCTCAGTGTTTCAGGTGTATCTTCCAAAGTACAACTCCAATTGATGAAATTCCAACTCCATTGGAAAGATAACTCAAAGGATATCTCCATACCAAGTTTCATTGAATTCCAAACTGATTTGATCCTCCATTCTTCAGAGAACTTCTAGCATATATGTTTTGTCCAGTTTGAGAATGTGCATTATCTTCAAGATAAAATGACTTGGCTTGGTTCCTTTGACTTGGATGAGTAGCTGCATCATAGATGATACTCCTTTTGCTTCATTTTACATCTTTTTGATGATAATACCTGTTAAGACCTCAAAATCTACATATACGAGAAAACTAACTCTTTTGGTCCAAAAGCTTTATTAATATATATATAAAAACTATAGTAAAATAGATAGAAAAAGTGGTACAATATAGGGTATATCAACTCCCCTAGACTTATCTTTTGCTTGTTCTCAAGCAAACAATCGTCAAGAATTGAGAAGAAGTTTGAAATTCGGAGGAACTCACATATCCTTTGGATCGTTGCATCAAATTCTAAACATGTAATCCATATGAAACAAGATTAGCTCATAAACATTGTCATCTTCTTCCATCACGAATTCGCAACATATCCATACTCTAAATCTCTGTCCCAGCAAAAATCTCAACTTCAAATCAATTGACTCTTTCTACTCTCTTAGACTTAATGAAAATTTCTCATCAAGAATATCACTCAAGGAAAAACGGGCTAGGTGTTGGGAAATGCTGATTTTAGTGGTGAGGTTAAAAGTGTTTAGGGTTACCATAGACTCCGGGTGCGAGATATTATGCAAAATCGCAAGAGAGAATGGACCTATTGATGTACACAATTTCCCAACCACTTCTTCACGTCTTTCTCCCCCAGACTTAGATTTTTCTCCGAGAATCACTTGAAATCTCTTCTACTCGTCTTTTTTTTTGTATCATGACATTCTTTGGGTATTCTTTGGCCATAAGACTCTTAGACAATCGTTTTTCTTTTCCCTTAGATTTTTTTTTTCTCTTTTTTATTTTTTTTCTTTTATTTTTTTTTTGAAAGGGGGATACGGTACCTCTTTGATATAAGTCAAATATAGGCACGAATTGTTACCATGTTTTACGCATCCAAGGAACGGCCAAGCTCTTTGAAAATCGATCTTTGTACTCCACCATTCTTTACCAAATCGTCGCATTTCTTAGTGATTAGAAAATTGCGTCGATCCTTTTCTCTCCGACGTTTTTGCGCATATTTGCAAGTATGAAACTAAAACAGAATGCATGAGGTCTGAAAGAAGGTAAAGGGTTTTTAGGTAGGGTACCAACTAAAAATGAGCTGGCCATTCATAACAACAAAGAGTGGTAAAAGAGGATAAGATGTCATGAATTTGTGATTCGTTTCCTTGATCTAACATCCTTAATAAGAAGGGATCAAAAATCATATTAGTAGTCCAAATAGAGAGTCAAAATCATATCCATAAAAATAAGTGCAAGTAGAAATTTTCTGGGTAGAAGCTCCATCATGAGGTTTCTGAATCGATTGTCATGATCAAACCTTGCAACAATGGTTACATAGTCTTCGAAATCAAAACGTCAATCTAGGAAAGTGTCATAATTCCTATATTATAATTTTTATTAAAAACGATTTTTTATTTTATTTTATTTGAAAATAAATTTTTGAAAAATCCTTTTGAAAACGTAAAAACAAAACACTAACAAACGTGTTAGTAACAACAATCCCCTCAGACTTAACTTACACCGTCCCCGGTGTAAAATTAAATCAAATTAAGGGAGTAATGATGAAAATTATTTTGAAAAGAAGAATCAAAAAGATAGAGAATAGAATGATAGTACTGGTGAGCTGTAGATATTTCCGGCAAAAATCTTAGGTTGTCGCAATCAATCTTAGATCTTTGGTGTTTTTGAGCATTGGTTATCCCGTATGAATCGAAACCATGCTTTGTATCTCCAATGTCTTCTCTTTTCTGTCACATCTCTTTGGAATGGTGGATAATGCTTAAAATGATTGAATTGTGCATGCAAAATGAAATCTCTTGGAAATCCTGTTTAAGAGCAACATATCCTTGCAAAAACACTTGAAATCACACGTTAAATTCATCCTGGATCAAAGTCTTCAATACAATTGTATCGAATTACAAGTCCAAGGGAAGAAAAAATAGATATTAAACAAAAAGAAATCAAAATAATGAATCCAAATTGTTAAAAATTATCAATCTAAGTGAAATCAATGAATGAATATGTCAAGATGTGAAAATCATGTTTAAAACCATTTAAATCTAACCAATAGTTTAATTTCTATTGCAAAAATCCATGAATCAAATAATTTTTAGTTAAATAATCATGAAATATGCAAAAATAAATTGGTTCTTAAAAATTATGTGTGAAAAATGGTTTTAAAATAATTAAAAGAGTGAAAAGGAAAAAGTAACCTCTTTTGACCAAACGGTTAGGTGGTCGGCTCGGTGGTTCGGTGGTCCATGGCTCGTGACTCTGGTTAGTCATGGTGGTTGATGGGGACGCGGTGTGATCAATACCGGTCTAGGTGTCGAGTGTCTAGTCGCGGTCAAGGATAGTCGAGTGGTTGCTCGGGTCCAAGGTGGTTCACGGCACGAGACGGTGGTCGGTGGATTTGGAGTCGCGGGTCGAGGCAAAACCGGTTGCAGTACCGGTCGGCGGGGTGGTCCGGTATCGGGTGGGGCGGTCGTGTGTCGCGACACAACACAGAACGTGGTGAGGTCGCGGGGTGGTCGAGACGGGATGGGCGGATCGGATGACGCGTGCCGGTTGAGATATCGATCGCGTGTGCAGGCCGAGATCGGGACCGAAACGTATGTGGGTCGAGGCGTGGGTTGGGCGGATCGTGTCGGGCCGTGTTCGAGATGCGGGACGGATCGGGACGGGACGGGCGGATCGTGGTGCTCGAATACAGGTCGGGCATGTCGGCCGGTATTGTGTCCGATATCGGGACACATGGGACGCGGGACGGACGCATAGTGTCTCGGGACGAGGGACGAACACCGGACCGAGTATCGGTCGGTGGAACCATCCGATGCTTGGAGATGCGGTTCATGCGAGACGAGGCAAAATGTGCCGAGTACCGGTCATGATTTACGACCGGTACTGGGTCACTCGTGTCGCAGGGTGATCGGGACGCGATACCGATCGAGGATGTGGGTCGGTATCGGGTCTGGTATGGTCGAGTCGTCGTGTCGTGGGTTGAGTGGTCGTGTCGCGGGAAGGGTTGTCGTGTCGCGGGACGAGGCATATCGTGTCGTGTATCGGTCGCGAAACACGACCGGTACGTGTGACCGATACTGGCCATTCGTGTCGCAAGGGGTGTGGAACACGATTCCGGTCGATGTCGTGGGTCGATATCGGGTCCGGTATGGCCTCGTGTCGCGGTAAGGTCATCGTGTCGCGGTAGATGCGATTTTTCGTTGAGCTTTTTCTTCGTCTATACACATCGGAATTGAGATCCGAAAAATGCTACGGATTCATGAGAAAGAGATATTTCCAATGGTATGAATATTGTAGCCTGGTTCGTGGTGGCTGGAACTGTGAAAAAACTTGAAGTTGCGGCTTTGTAACCTTCCTAGACGGTCTTGTTCAATCGGTCATAACTTGCCAACCGTAATAGCAAATCATGTTCTGCTTTTTCCTATAGCTTCATAAGACTGTCTCCTTCGTGTATACCAAATTTCAAAAACGTCTGGGCTGATATAGAGCTCCATTCATTCCATGAACAGAACAAGTCGTGTTCGATCTCCTTTTCATCGTTCTTATCAAAAACACATTTGTTTGTATTTTAAAAACTTTTTGTAAAATCCTGAAAAATGCATAGATAGATAAAATAATGAATGACAATGTTGAAAAAAATAAAAACACATCCAAAAACTTAGAATAAGCAAAGCAATAAAATCAAAAACATAAATATAGGTTGCCTCCCATAAAGCGATTGTTTTAAGTCGGATAGCTCGACTCCTTGGGTTTTTAGGGTGGTGGAAGGTCTTCTAAAGGCTTGAGGTTGCCTTTATCATGTAAATGAGGTCTCCTTAGGTCGTGTTCTCCATCATCATCAAATTGGTTTGGCTCATTGATCGACAATTCTCTTTTCTCCGAAGGAATGCAAACTTGCATCGTTTCTTCGATTTTCGTCAAACGATCATTGAGTTGCTTCACACGGTTGAAGGTACCGATTGCTTCTCCTTTGAGTGCGGTTGTCTTTCCAATAAGATCATTAAAACGTCCAGCCAAAGAGAATTTAACATCCTCAATTGCTTGAGCATGTTGCGCTTGTTCTTTTGTAAGAACAAGTATCGTAGAGAATGCTTCTTGATGAGTAACTTTGATCTCCTCCAAAGCTTTCTCGGCTTCATGGGCTTTGATAGCAGTGATGTTGAGGCATGTTGTAAGTTCTTCTAAATTCCCATTAGAGCTTGTGGTCTCCGTTTCAAAATTCTCCCAAAGACTATCAAGGCTACGCTTGAAACCATGGAGTTTTCGTGCATCGTCTTGAAGATCTTGGGAATGTTTCTTTTGTACTTCTTCAAGGAGGCCTAAGTGTGAGGCGTTCTCTTTGATTTGAGCACCAAGGTTGTCGAATTTCTCATCAAAAGTTGAGATCAAAGTGTCCATCTTGGTATCGACCTCACGAAAGATTTGTGTGGCTTCCATGATGCGATGCATCAAGACGTCTTCTTTGTCTTCTTGGCGGTTTGAGTGGGGTTGGTGGTGGGACTGTGGTGAAGGTGGCGGACGGATGTGATGAGGATGAGGGTGACTTTCTCCTCCATAAGCTTCCCAAGGACGATACAAGGTTGGATTGTATCGATTGTTGTGAGAAAGTGGTGGTTGATGGAATTCATGAGGCATTGGGATGTAATCTCCAACTTTTTCACGAGGGTAAAGGCTCGCTATTCTCTTTGGATTGTGATGCTCCATTGACGAATCTCTGAAACACACAAAGATTAAAAACCAAAAATAAAAACAAAAAATTAGAAAAATCAAAAAGGAAAAACAAACTTAGACTTAATCGTTATCAAAAAAATTTGTAGGCAATCAAACAAAAGTCTCCGGCAGCGGCGCCAAAAAACTTGATGTGCATAAAACTTCTATGTAGGGTTTATGCAATTAGGTCTTTAAATTTATAACCCTAAGGAACTGCAAGTGCACAATTAAAATAATTGTAGTACTTAGGGATCGTTCCACTGAGGACTAAGTGATGAATGCACTATAAATCTATATGACTCGGATTAAGCTAAGTAAACATATTATTTGAGTTTTGGGGTTTTATGGAAGCAAATAACAAAGTACTAAAGTAAAGGGACAAATATCAATTAAGATTAGAATTCAAGCAATTCACAAAACATATGCAAAACACAAGCAATCGATTTAGGATTTTAATACTAGTTGTTTTAGAACTCATATCACTAAGGTAAGGTCATCCCACTATTGTGAAGTAACTAACCATCTACGTTTTGCACCCTAATAGACTCAACTATCGCAGGTTATTACAAGGTGAAAACATGCTTTATGCTCAAGATTGATTGTTCACTAGACTCCTTAACTAACCTATCGAATTGTTAAGATGCGTAACTCATTGAATACTAGGTCCGGAGATATAACAAGCTTTTGGAGAGTATATCAACCTAAGATCACTCCCTGGGTAGCTAGGCCAGTTCATGCTTTGAGTATAAATAAAGATGAAAAATCAATTCTAGAATAAAACTCTAAACGATTAAATACGTAAAAGCATAGAATTAAGAAAGTGCATAGAAATCAAATCAAACCAATAACTCTAACATGTTTTGCAACACGTAGCAGCAAGAGTAAAGCACATAGACATTATAATTCGTTGATCTATCTAAGCGTAAGGAGTTAGATCTCATCTCTTTGCAATAGGGCAAAGTCAATCTATCCTTAAAGGCTTCTAGAATCAAATAAACATTAAGAACAAGAGAAAAACAAAATACATTGTTTAGGTATTGATTTAGGCTATTAAGGCTGGCTGCTTGAGTTCCTAAGAGGCTAAAAGAAAGTATATATAGGAGTTTAAGGAGGCTTAGGTCGGCTAGGGTTTCTTCGGGCAAATACGTCTTTTTGGTCAAAACTGAGGCAATATCGGTCCAAATAACGGATGGGTTGCATGACCGGTATTGGAAGCTTCTATGAATCTTCTAGAAGGTCGGAAAAGGTCTGGATATCGGCCCATGGGCTGGCCCGGTGCTTGGCTCCATTCTACACTTACTTCACTTCAAAGGCAGTTTGACATGTCCTCAGTGTTTCGGGTGTATCTTCCAAATTACAGCTCCAATTGATAAAATTCCAACTCCATTGGAAACCTAACTCAAAGGAATATCTCCATACCAAGTTTCATTGAATTCCAAACTGATTTGATCCTCCATTCTTCAGAGAACTTCTAGCATATATGTTCTGTCCAGTTTGAGAATGTGCATTATCTTCAAGATAAAATGACTTGGCTTGGTTCCTTTGACTTGGATGAGTAGCTGCATCATAGATGATACTCCTTTTGCTTCATTTTACATCTTTTTGATGATAATACCTGTTAAGACCTCAAAATCTACATATACGAGAAAACTAACTCTTTTGGTCCAAAAGCTTTATTAATATATATAAAAACTATAGTAAAATAGATAGAAAAAGTGGTAAAATATAGGGTATATCAGAGCTCCTCCGCAACCGCCACACCCGGCTGCACCCAGCCATTCCCGGGTGCACCCCAGCCATACCCGGCTGCACCCCAGCCCTACCCGGCTGCACACCAGCCATACTCGGCTGCACACCAGCCACCCTAGCTGAACACCATCCACACCTGGCTGCACACCAGCCACACCCGGCTGAACACCAGCCACACCCGACTGAACACCAGCCACACCCGGCTACATTCCCGGAGCCCGACCCGGAGCCGGCACCCCACCTGGCAACGCTCCAAAATCAACTGTAGCAGACCCGCTAGATGATCATCTCGATCCTGGGCTCCATCTGCAACAACACCCCCACCTGGGCCCGCTGCACCAGGACCTACACCCGTCCCACCAGTCTTCAAACTCGCACTCAAAGTGGCCACACCCACGGACCCCTCCTGATACGCCTGCGATTCAGCCACCTGCTCCTGCGTGGTCTCCTGGGCCACACTCACGGCAACAGACTCACTCTCAAGTCTGCGTCCGCGCCCACCACGACCACCTCGACCTCCATGGCCCCCACGACCTCTGCCTCTAGTATCTCTAGCCATCTCACTCTGCCCTACCCGGCTGGACACTAAGCATACTAAAAAGCAGAAAAGTCAAACAACACTTACCGTGGAATCTCATTGAAGGCTCGGAGAAGATGATCTAGGACTCCAAACCCACACAACAATCAATCGACTAACTTACATAATCAATCAATTATTCACCCGCCCTAGAACCATAAGGGCTCTGATACCAAAATAAAACGACCCCAACTCGTAAAATTTAAAATTTTCGACCCACATTACTATTATCATAAACAGTAATCCTCAACGGTCCAATATAACAATGCACGGAAACAATCCTAACAACAACTCAGACAATGCAATTCAATAAATCCCATACTTTATTAAATCTCTAAACCAATTCCAATTCGATTCAACAATTCCAATTCAAACAATAACCAAACCACAATTCAGAAATCACTAGCAACCTAACAACTCTAACAATATCAGCCATGAAACCGAGACACTAGATCATCTCCTCTTCCCGGCCACAATTCCACGATCACAATTTCTCTTTACCAGCAGCACATAGCAAAAAGAAATGCGTGAGTATTATCACAAATACTCAGTGAGACGGCCATCTCGTCTACAAGTTATACACACAGGCATAAGAATCAATACAATACCAGGGTGAACATACAACACGCAAATCACGAACAATCAATACATGAATCGCCCAACAGACATGCGTCGATCGACACAACCACTAGGTGTCGATCGATGCATCAACCAGTGTGTCGATCGACACGCAACCCCGGTGTCGATCGATGCACTGTCTCGTGTGTCGATCGACGCAATATCACAGAACCCAGGATCGAACCTATCCTCTCATGGATCGATTTGCATCAATCCCTGCACATAATCAACACGAAACTACACAGAAACATCACAGGAAACGCATTCTACCAACCCTTTACCCAGATAAACCTACGGTCACGCACTCACCTCGATTCGAAATGAAAAATAGGAAGAACGAAGAACCCACGACCAACCCCGACAAAATCAGACTCCAGGAACCACTGATTTCCTTCTCCCAACTCGAAATCGCCAAGCACCAATCTCCCTTGTTCCTCTAGCCTCAAGAACAAGTAACAACAAGCCAAGAACGATCCCAAAAACTCACAATCTCCCTCACAATCGAAATCTCTCTCAAACCCTTCTGCTTTCTGATCAAAAACCGGCCAAAAACGCGTCCCCTAAGTTTATAAATTGAAACCCTAGGGTTTCCTAAACCAACGCCAAACCGAACGATCGAAAACAGAACCTATCGGTTCAATTTCAATCTGTGTCAATCGACGCAACGCCCAGAAACACGATTTCTCACAAGTCAAAACACATGTGTCGATCGACACAGTCATCCTGTGTCGATCGACACACCAACCAAAATCACATTTTTGGTTCATGGACGTTACAACATAAATAGAATTGGAGAAACATTTTAGAAACAACAAAATTTTACTTGGTTATTACGATATAAAATTAGATCTAATGACCAATTCAATTGTTTTTTCTTAATTGAATTATAAATGAAGTTATTGTTACTATTATTAATGAAAATAAAATTAGTGCCAACAAACGAAAAAAAAGAAAAATATATTATTTCATATAAACAAAATTTAAATTTAAATTGAACATCATTACTAATTTTTAACTAAATAATAGTTTTTCAATCTATTTGATTTCTAAAATATATGTAAATGCGTATAATGCAAGGTGCCACCTAGTTATTAGAATGTATAAAGTTACGGAGTGGAGTATATTAATTCAACAACAGCCACTAAGATAAGCAAGTTGATGAAAGTAATTAACAAGTCATGATAAGAGACTTAAAGGTACTAGCATCTACAAATGATTGATTTGTTTAGCTACTCGTACTATAAGATTAAGAAAATATTTTAAAAAATAGAGAGTATTATACATACTACAATAGCGTACGTAAATAGGTACATCAGAGCATTTCCAATGGAGTTTTTTTTCTAGTATCTAACCAATTTAAAAACAAAAAATATTGTAAAAATAATTGATAGAAATAAGAGGTTCTACAACAAAAACCTCTTCTAAAATTTGTAGAAATTCATTTGCCATTTATTTCCATTTCATTGGTTCATAATTTAGTTATTTAATTTTTAAATAAATAATTAAATTAAATAAAAACAATTAAAATAATATATATTAGATTTCTTATCTTTGAGGGTGCTTTCAGTGACCATAAAAGCTAAATAAATAATTAGAACACCACTTAAAACATCATTAATGTTAAACCCATTAAAAAGTTTTAAATAATTTTATAATATTAAAAATACTATGACACTTTCAAAACTCATTTCATAAAATTCCTCTTAAAAAACTTTTTCATAAAAAGTTCATTAAATTAAATATTTTTTATTCATTTTTTATTCATTACCATTAATAATGTTCTTAACACAGTCAATAAAGAATTCTTAGAAAAACAGCAGAAATGGAAAAAAAGAAAGAAAGCACCTTCTCGTGTGTCCAGAGTCATGACAGGTCATCTCAATCGTTCATGGTTGTAGGGCCCTACCCAATGAATATATTCTCTTCATTTTCTTTTAATTTGTATAGTGAACATTATTTTGTGTCATTTTTGAAACTATTTTTGAATTCGATAATATGGATGTGAATTTGGTAGACAAGAAGATGTTTATCAACCATACCGAACTTTACTAACAAATATGCTGCTAAAATATGTTATATTTTTATCAAAGTTTCCTTAATATTCATTTTTTTGAAAACAGATATATTACGCCACCTTCATCAAAAAATTTTAAAGTATTAAAAAAATTATCAAAATAATAATTAAATATTAGAAAAATTCTTAAAAAAAAAAATGGTGTCTAAAATATCTCATTCGGAAACCACTTTCTCTTCTTTTAAAAATCTTTCCTCATATTTTATTTATATTTTGTTTTATATATTTTTTTTAGAATTCCTCCTCTAATAATTTTACATGGAGATGATTTTAGAAAAAATAGTATATATATATATAGTTGATAATATTTTATTTTGAAATCGGTATATATGGTTGATAAAATTGAAATGTTATATATGAATAGATCGATATAGATATTGGTCCACCTAGGTAGATTATGTAGGGTTTTGAAATTAAGCAATCAAAATAAATTATGAATTTTGATATATTCGCATGATATGATTGAAAGTTGAAACTTATTAGTGAAAATTTTCTTCTTTCTTTACCGAAAAAAAATAGTTCTTTCGAAATACAAACTCATCTACTAATTCTCTTCTCTTTTTTTGCCAACATCTACTCATATATTCTCTTCTACTTTTTCAAGATCTCTCTTTCTCTTCATTTTAACTTTAATTAACCCCAAACAAAATTTCATTTTCTTCTTCCAATCTAAACCAAAATTCCCCAATCATGTCTTCTAACAATCCACCGGATAAACCTTCTTCCTCCGCTAGCTCCGGCCACCACAAGCCACATCCGCTTCCACCGCAACCTAGCCGCTACGAATCGCAAAAACGACGAGACTGGAACACGTTCCTACAATACCTCAAAACCCTAAATCCACCGGTGACAATATCTCAATTCAACTACACACACGTGCTAAGCTTCCTCAACTACTTAGACCAATTTGGTAAAACCAAAGTTCATAACCAAACTTGTGTCTTCTTTGGACAACCCGATCCATCATCTCCTTGCACGTGTCCTCTCAAGCAAGCTTGGGGAAGCTTAGATGCTTTGATCGGACGGCTGAGAGCTGCTTACGAAGAACACGGTGGTGGATCATCCGATAATAACCCGTTTGGAAATGGGTCGATCAGGATCCATTTAAGGGAAGTGAGAGAGTCTCAAGCTAAGGCTCGTGGAATACCGTATGGGAAGAAAAAGAAACGAAAGAAGAACAAAAACGACGTCGTAGCTGTCAAGAAAGATTTTTCAAACTCTTCGGGGTCATAATCATATAAGTCTACTTGATCTCGAGGACTCGATAGTATCTAAGGTCATTAATATATTTTTATTTCTCCTTCCTTAATTTACTTTGTTAGAATCACTCAATAATTAGTGTCCAATATTTACTTCGATCCGTTTAGGTAAAACCCTAATTGTTGTGACGGGTGAATTCTTGGGAAAAAAAACCCTAAATCTGTTCAGTTTTTATCAAAATTTCGTTTGTCCTTTGTTAAATTTTCTTTTCTGCAGATACATCAAGAGAGTATCAAGAAGACTGAAAAATGGAAAAGATGGACCAGTAACCATAATATACATATCTTTTCTTTGTAAATTTTCTTTTCTGCAGATACAGCATTGATACACATATCCTACCATTTCTTGAAAACAATTTTGAGCCATGAATTAATTATGTCCGGCTAAATAATTTTAATGTGAGTCCATTTATAAGCTCTTTCTAAATGTATTTGATATAAGCCACCAAATACATATGCAGTACGATATTGTAGCTACACACATGTGTATACATGTATCTATCATACATGTCAAAAGAAAACAAAATTAGATCTAAAACCGTTAAAAATAGGCAAAACTGAGAGTGATGAATGGTATATAATTTTTTATTTTATTATTTTCACATTTTGAAGGCATGATATTATTATTCTTGAAAATATGTTTTTTTTTTTAATTTATAAATTTTCATGTATTTTATTTCACTATAATTGAGTGCTCTTAAAATTACAATTAGAAAAAAAACGAAATATCATTCTTCTACAAAATTAAATTTTTAGCATTTTGCGATTATTATGCGCAAATCAGCTATCCGATAATTTATTTTGTTATTATATTGTTCATCTGACAGTCAAATCCAAAGTAAGTATGTTTAATCCGCTTTTTAGCTAGAGTTTTTTGGTCTTTTATATTTTAACTGATTGAAAACCAAGGTTAATTTTTTGTTCGGTTTGTTTTTGGTATAGATAGTTGCTATATGTGAGATTGCGATTCATTTTTGTTTAAGCCAAGTCTAAATCGAAAATTCAATCTCAAAGTTTTGCAAATGAAATTTAAATTTGGGGTTACCAACCAAAAATTGGTTCTTTTCACAAATTTTAGGTGTGAAAAAGAAAAACCATGCATAGAAATTACAATTTGGTTTAGCTTTTATATCGGTTTCCGGTTCAATTATTGGTTCCGATACTAAGAAAAAGAGTGATGCTAATATGGGCTTAAGACAATGAGTGATTCTAATATGGGCTTAAAATGGCTGTATGAATTTTAGGCTCATTGTGCGGCTTGTGCCATTGTAGATGACGTCTATCTCTATTCTCTTTCTTTTATGTTCTTGTTTATTTCGTTCTCTTTTTGCCAAGCATTAGTTTCCTCTTTTTTTTTTTGCTAAAAAAGTTTTGGTTTCTTATAAATTCTTATATTATACAATATAAATGTGTGATAAATAAGTGTCGTTCGTATGAGCAAAATCGACAACGTGGACGCATTATTTGCCACTACTTTTTACCACAATCCATGTCATAACCTTCCAAATTTAACCGCACAATACATTGCTCATTACAATGACGTTACAAAACAAATGTTCATTATAGTTTTGAAAATAAGATTACAGTTTATGATAATACAGTCCTTTCTTTAAGTATTTTGTTTTTATGTGCATATTACATTAATGTACTTAGACCAAATCTTAATTTGAATTTTTTTATCATCTTAACTTATACACATCAATGAAGTTTCCTTAGCTGATATTATTTTCATAATTTGAAGAAAAAAACAAAAAAGGAAAATTCATATTTTTAACAGTCGGTCTTGTTCTATAGATATTTCTCATATAAATACTTGTCACTTCTGTAAGATTTGAAGATATTATTATACAAGAAAACGGTCGATAATATACCAACAAAACACTAATAATGAAAACTTCTCAAAAACATTGTCGATGCGGCTCGACACTAGTACAAACCATCGATGCTCCATTACCTCTAGTATGGTCAATACTACGACGTTTCGATAACCCTCAAGCCTACAAACAGTTCGTGAAAACATGCAACCTAAGCTCCGGCGACGGAGGAGAAGGCTCCGTACGTGACGTGACGGTGGTTTCCGGTCTTCCGGCGGTTTACAGCATTGAGAGGTTAGATGAGCTCGACGATGAGTCTCATGTTATGGTGATTAGCATTATTGGCGGTGACCACCGTCTCGTTAATTACCGGTCGAAAACGACGGCGTTTGCCGCGGCGGAGGAAGAGGAGAAGACGGTGGTGGTGGAGAGTTATGTGGTGGATGTGCCGGAAGGAAATAGTGAGGAGGAAACGACGTTGTTTGCTAATACCATCGTTGGGTTTAATCTCAAGTCATTGGCTAAGCTCTCGGAGAAGATGGTACATAAGTTTTAAGAATTAAAACCCTTTTTATGAGGTTTTAGTTGTTTTTTTTTTGGTAGTTCAAAATCCGATTGAACTACCAAAAAGTTTTAGATGTTTAGCCATATCCGAAGGGGAATAATGTTGCTATTTGTATAATTATATGTCTTATGATGTATTAAAAGAAGAAAAATATGATAAACATTAAGAAGAGTTTTATAGTTGTCTGTCATGTTCACGCGGCAATCACGTGAAACGGTTAGAAAGTGAATTCTTTAAAATAAAATTTCGGAACGGTTTTACTGGTTTAGCTAAATGCTAACATCCACATCGGTGACACATCTTTATAGGTCTTAAGTATATTTTATTAATATTATTTTTACATAATTTAAAAATATAATAAAAAAAATAGTTAATAATTTGAACGAATGATATTATATCATTAACATAGACACGTAAGATGTCTTCTCCTCCCCAAAGTGTTTTCCCACAGACTCTATATCTCTCACATTCCTTAATTTTTTATTTAAAATTTATGTTGAAGACACTCATTTATCTCTCCAATGGAGATGGTTTAATGGTCGTAAATTTTTAAATAAGTTCTCTGTTATCATATGTGATGTTTATGATATTTTAACAAATATAATTTCGAAACTCAATTACATCGACTTCTATTTATTTTTTCTTGTCGGTCACATCATCTATTTTAATTTTCAATAATGGATAGAGATCTTTTATTTTATAATGAATTTTGCGTGTTTATAAATGTGAAATGATTTTGGACCAAAAAAAAAAAATCAATGTGAAATGATTTATATTTTGAGTGGATGTTTTTTTAATCTAATATGACGAATTGTCAAAGGAAGACGAATACTGGATTTCTGATGTTTATTGGGCGTCACCAAACGGGGAAATGGGCCGTATTATATTTTGTTATCTCCGTGAGCCTTGTTACGTTTCTCTTTCTCTTTTATATCTATCGTTATTATTATTTTTTCTTTTTATGAGAACCATGAGAAAACAGCGTCGACTAGCTCACTAACCAGTTTTTTTTTTCATTGGAGTGCTCAAACGTTTGTAATATTTAAATTAATACCAAAATAAAATTACAAATATTACAGTTGTTGAGTCGTTAACCTTCTGAAAATTATTTGGCTTTGAGATTGGAACAACTAGCCACACCATAAGTTCGGACCAACTTCCAAAGGTATGTCCTGCATTTTTTAGGTGATTGAGCATTAACTTCCATAATTGTTTGCTATAAGGACGATCACTTGATGTTACATTATTCTTATAGCAATTAGTTATGGAAGTTAGTGATTAGTCACCTAAAAATGCACGGCAAACCTTTAGAAGTTGGTCTGAACTTATGGTATAGCTACATGCTCCAATCTCAAAGCCAAAAGCAATTCTCAGAAGGTTAACGACTCAAAAACCTGATTTCTATCTCTGGAAAGAACGGAACCTTCACACTTACAATGGACATTCTCTTTCGTACTCTGTTCTGTTTATGCATGTTAACATATGCATTAAGGATAGTCTCCTTACGCGTAGACGCATGAAAAATTTCTCCAACCTGCTCTCTTTACGTTTCCCACATGATCAAAAGTTCTCTGACTTGTTTATGAGATCTTTCACCCTTGTTTGATTAGGCTTTTATAATTTTTGTAGGTCTATTGAAAATTATAGCTTCACCAAGCTTTTGTAACAAAACCGTAACTTTTGGTACATAATTTAACATTTTGTTCCAAAAAAAAGTCAACAAAAAAAGACCTGGTTACAAAAAATGATCTTAAAATTGATTTAAAATATAAATGTAACCACATATCTTATGTTTGAGAAAAATAACCCAAAGAAGTAGTGAAATTACAACTACATCCTTTATGACCAAACAATAAAACGGAGGCATAATGACTGTTTTAACCTAGAGAAGTCTGCTGAGTAATATAGAAGTCTATTGGTAGACTTCTGTCAGAAAATCAACGCGTAAACTCCATGAGAAGTCTACTGGAGGGGGTTTAGTAGACTACCAAAACAGTCTACAATATAAATATATTTTAAATTTAAATTTATAAATTAACAAAAAAACTTTTGTTAAATTTTTTTTGATTGATGACTAACAATTGTGAAATATGAAAAATAAAATTTCACAAAATTAAACATACTTAAACCTATTTAGACAAAGAAGGTTATGAAAACTACTTTTGTGGTTTAGTAGATTACTACAGCAGTCTACTATATAATTATATTTTAAATTTAAATTTATAAATTAACAAAAAATATTTTGATAAAAAATTTTGATTGATGATCCTACTATAAACAATTGTGATGTGTGAAAAATAAAATTTCACAAAATTAAACATACTTAGATAAATTAGGTTATGAATAAAATACATACTATACTAAACAAAGGGTTACAAAATAATTTACATCATAGGTTGCAAACATGTTTTTACACTTAGGGTTAAAGTTAGGGTTTATCATTTTTATATTTAAAATGTCAAATTTGCATAAAAGCGTTAACTTTTGAGTGAATATATTATACGTTTTGAAAGTTTTGGTATAGAATTTCGAATAATTATTGAAAATAATCGATTTATGTGAAGTAGACTTAATTTAGAGGATGTGTATTTGTTTGCATCATCGAAGCCCAGTAGGTTTGTGAGAGGATGTGGTTTTGTTTGCATCTCTCAGTATGTTTAGTAATCAAAGGTTTCCAAATCGAAGGTCTTCACTATGTTTTTGTGCTTTTATTTTCTTACACGATGTTTGGTTTTGGATACAGCAGACTTCTCTAGTAGACTTCTGCAGTAGACTTCTCTAGTAGACTTCTGCAGTAGACTTTCCCGTAGACTTCTCCAGTAGATTTAAATCTGCATTTAGAAGTCTACTAAACATGTGGAGGCAAATTTGAATTTTTTTAAAAACATTTTAAAAATTTGAATTTCTTAAACATTCATCAAATCGTGTAGTTAAGCTGAACCAAATTGAACCAATTTTTTTACCCATCCAAATTAACCGAACTTAACCAATGTATTTACCCTACCTATAAAACCACAAAAACGCGGTTTAGTTGAAAAAAATTTACAACCTAAAGTTACAACCTTTCGTCTCCAAACAAGAGATCTACAACCTTCCGTCTCCATCATCACCGTCGGTTACACTTCATGCCTTCTTTTCATTCTCTCAACTCCTTTTGATTTTACTATCTCTTACTCGCTATTTTTCTATCTGATTCGAGAATCTAACTTTTTTTTTCACTCTTCTTTGCCGATCTGCCGCCGCCGGAAAGTACGAATTCGGTTTAACTTCATCGAAATACAGTGGATTTCGCCAGCAGACTTCTTCAGACGATGGATATGGATGCGATGATGGATATGCGATGATGGATATGGATGGAAGAAGTTTTTCGTCAAGGCTTTATTCCAAAGGAGATGAGCCTGAACCAGGTAAAAGCATACACTACTATGCTGGAAATACACAGTTGTTTGAATCTCTAGACAACGTCTTAAGGAAAGATGAGTGGGACGAGCTTTTATTCTCTCCATTGGGTGTGGTGCTACGGTTTCATGCTCTCAAGTTTGGCTGGGCATCGAGGATGGTTCATTATATACTAACTGCTCAGCTAGAGTGCAAGAAACCCCATGAGATATGGAGCCTGATTGGTAACAAGCCATTGAGGTTTTCATTGCTTGAGTTTGAGGAGATTACCGGTCTGAATTGCCGCGACGTTCCGAATTTGGATAACCCAGATGTAAAGGTCACTGAAGAAACGCGGCAATTTTAGACCCTTCTGGGAGTTGATGTCGACAGGGGTCCAACTGTAAACGAGTTAATAGAAACTTGTGGTTTATGTGCAGAGTGGACACGGTTGGACCGCATCAGGTTGGGATATCTATGCATATACGCCGATTACATTGAAGCTAAAAAGGAAACAACACCCATCAATGTTAACTTTGCTAGGCTTGTGATGGATATCACTGCCTTCCAGAACTACCCATGGGGTAGAGTTGCATTGAAGTTCCTCATCAAGTCAGTGAAGGAGAAAGACTTGGCAAAGTTATCATATACAGTGGAAGGCTTCGTACATGTTCTCCAAATATGGGTGTACTATTCTCTACCGGATTATGCAGCCCAATATGGTGGTCCCTTTCCACATAAACCTACTCCACCTCTACTGGCTTTCAAGGGATCCAGAGGCCAGAGATACATCAAAGAGAACATGTACAAACAGGTCTGATTATTTCTCTTTGTAGACTTCTCCTTCTCCAGTAGACTTCTCTACTATACTTCTCTTCTCCAGTAGACTTCTATTGTAGACTTCTCCAGTAGACTTCTCTACTAGACTTCTCTTATCCAGTAGACTTCTATTGTAGACTTATCCAGTAGGCCTATCTGGTTAATCGGTCTACGTCTTATATGTCTATTTTGTAGGTGAATGTCTTAAGCTGTGTGATGAAGGATGAGTACGAAGATATGTTTCCAAGGTGGGATGATGATGTTTACGACCAGAAGATAATTAACATAATCTCAACTATTTCTGAACCAGGCTGGAGATGGACCCATGATCACTGGCAAGTGACGGGTGCGATTGATTCCCCTAATGATAAAAGAAAGCAGGGTGTGAAGTCAAGGGTGAAGCCTGGTGTGAAAAATGAAAGCAGCATGAGCCTTAGCCTTGTTAGCTTACCGGAGAAGAGGAGTCGAGAAGAATTTGATTCTGGTTACACGGCGGAACTACCATCATTGGTGCAGAGCATACAAGCACACTTTGATCAGCATTTTAAGGACTTGTCAGAGAAGGTTAATGCTGGTTTTAAACGCTGTGAAAACAATTTCAAACTCCTTGTTGATAAGATCAACAATATTGAGGAACGCTTGGAACGCATTGAGGCTGTGAAAGAGGGAAAAAAAGAGGCTGTGAAGACTGGAAAGGAAGAGCAAACCAAACCCAACCAAATTGCCCCAGCTCTTCATGTGGGGGTCTCCAATGAACCGGCTGCTGATGAGAACAAGATTGTTCCTGATATTACGGTTAGTGCGTAATCTTGTTTAGATTCTGTAATCTCTTTTGACATTTTCACATTTCTTCCCTTTCTTATTTGGATGATATATTCTATTTTTATAAAAAAGTTGGTATATGATTCGACTTTGATCCTCTACTTGCAGAGTAAAATGTTTAACAAGGAAACATTTTAAGATGGCCAGAGTGCGAGTGTCACTGGTGCGGATCTGAGTGTTATGATACCACTTCCTCAAAAACGACAACCGAATTTACCGCTTCAGAAAGCTAAACAAGAGGAGAAGAAGGCAGCCAAGGAAACACTTAATGATGATGGTCAGAGTGCGAGTGTCACTTGTGCAGATAAGAGCCTTATCATTCTGTCTCCTCAGAATCTATCTGTGAATTATGCTGAGATTGCGAAATCTAAATAAGGAGAAGAAGCAGGCGGTTATAAGAAGAGCAAGGAGTGACAGGCTGAAGAAGCCGGGCCTGGCAAATAAGTCACCTTTCGAAAACAAACGTGTTAATTCAAAGGTAGGAAAAATATATAATCCTTTTGCTACCATTGATGAACAAATGAAGAGGAGACTTGAAGAGTGGCTGAAGCAACAGCCGTAAGTATAAAAAAGACCTTAACTCATTGTTTAAGCTTGCTAATTGCTGAAATTTCCTTGCTAAACAGGGATTATGGCGAAGAGATCATTCCATTCACTACTGTAGAGTGGTTTTGGACTCTTCGAACGCCATAACAATGGCTAAGAGACACGGTAAGCCTTCTCTTCTCTTCTCTCCAGTAGACTTCTCTTGTAGAATTCTCTTCTCAAGTAGACTTCTCGTAGACTACTCTTGTAGACTTCTCTTCTCAAGTAGACTTCTCTTGTAGACAGACTTCTCTTGTAGACTTCTCCAGTAGACTTCTGTTGTAGACTTCTCCAGTAGACTTCTCTAGTACACTTCTCTAGTAGACTTCTGTTGTAGATTTCTCCAGTAGACTTCTCCAGTAGACTTCTCTATGAAGTTTTTGATGTTTAACCTTGATTCTTTTGGTTGTTTTGTCGCAGCACCTGGATGCTGCGTTGAATATGCTGAGGAAACGGTACAAGGAACATCCAGAGTGGTTTAGGAGTGACAAAATTTGCATCCTCGACTCTACTCTAGGCAACATATGGCCTACTCGGTACAATGACTTAAAAAACTTAGTTTCCAATCCTGACGGGAGTGGAAAAGCGCTACCAGGTGAGGCGTGGGATTAATATGCAGGTCTACTCCCCGAGTATGTAAAAGTATAGAAAACGTGGGGGACTGAAGTGGAGGACATTTATTTACCTTTAAATGTCAAAGAAGATCATTGGGTGGCTTTGTGGATATCACTCCCACGGAGACACATTGTGGTGTGGGACTCTATAGTTTCCCATACAACGCTCGCGGAAATCAAAGAGATGGTCGAGCCCATTGCCATTATGTTACCTTATCTAATGCATACAGCATGTGCAGTAGAAGATAGATCCAAGTGGCCATTCACCAAATTCACGCATGAAAGGTGGCCAGCATCCAAAGTACCACAAAACAAGAAAGTTGGGGATTGTGGAGTGTATTGTCTGAAGTACATTGAATGCCATGCTCTCGGCATTCCATTTAGTGCGACTGTATTGTCTGATGCGAAGATAAAGCGTATAAGGGAAAAGCTTGCGGCTGATATATTCGCCGAGACTAAATTTCGTGGGGCAGACGTCGGTACATATACTGGATTGGATGTTTATGACTAATATAGGACCTCACAATTTCAATATTGTAGATATCTTGCATATATATTGTAGATGTAAGAAAAACTCATCTTTATTTTTTTGCTACTATGGCGGGATGTGATATGTACAAACTAATGTTCACGAACGTAATTTGATATGTTATTAACTTCTCTCTAAAAACTTCTCTTGTAGACTTACATAGTAGATATTTGTTTCTATACATGAATCTTCTCTTGTAGACTTCTCTAGTAGACTTCTTCGGTAGACTTCTCTAGTAGACATCTGCTTCTGTACATGAATCTTCTCATGTACGCTTCTCTTGTAGACTTCTTTAGTAGACTTCTCCGGTGAACTTCTCTAGTAGACATCTGCTTCTGTACGTGAATCTTCTCGTGTACGCTTCTCTTGTAGACTTCTCCGGTAGACTTCTCTGGTAGACATCTGCTTATGTACATTAATCTTCTCGTGTACGCTTCTCTTGTAGACTTCTCTAGTAGACTTCTCCAGTAGACTTATCTGGTAGACATCTGCTTCTGTACATTAATCTTCTCGTGTACGCTTCTCTTGTAGACTTCTCTAGTAAACTTCTCTGGTAGACTTCTTTAGTAGACATCTGTTTCTGTACATGAATTTTCTCTAGTAGACTTCTCTAGTAGACTTCTCCGGTAGACTTCTCTGGTAGACATCTGCATCTGTACATGAATCTTCTCGTGTACGCTTCTCTTGTAGACTTTTTCGGTAGACTTCTCTAGTAGATAAAACCAAATATCACGGTTCCTCTCTCCTTTATCTGAACAAAAAAAACCGTCAATAATTCCTTTATCTGAAAACCCTAGGTTCCGAACCAACGGGGCTCCTCACTTTCTCCTCTCTTGCGAAACAAAAACTTAAAATCTCAATCAATCACCTATAATGGACTCTCCGTCATGATCCCCAAATCAATCACCTATAATGAACCTGAAACTCGGTTCCCTAGACCCGAGAGGGTTGGATATACCATTAACTTCGACGTAGATCCATGTAAGTCTCTTCGACTTCCCATGTTCAAGATCTTCATGGTTCTGACTTACTTCTCAGTGTCTGACCCCTTTTCTCTTTCCTTTTCTCTACGAACCAACAACAACCACTGAAGCCCCTCAGGAGATCGCTGACTACACGATAATGGGAGGAAATCTCTTGTAAGTACCATGAACCAACCCTGTTTCTCGCCATTACAAACCTACATACTTCTAACTGCATACACGTCGATTCAAACACCAATCTCAAATTTTTTAGCACTAATCTGAAATCTGTTTCTCTATTGCGAGATGACCAATCGACAGGGCCATCGACAACTATGCCCGAAAGATGTCACGAAACAGAGAGAGCTGTTTGTTGTATGAGGCAATTCTTAAAAGAGTTTCCAGGTAAACTCTTAGTCAACATGTGTATTGTATTGAATGTCGAATTATATCATTATGTGTATTGTTCTGTTATGAAATGTCGAATTCTTTGCAAGACAAATTTTCGTTGTTTTCAACCTGGTGAAATTAATACTGCCAAACTGTGATGTTCCTTGTATTTTGTTTATTTTTCGTTGTGCAGGTACTACCGGAACTTTCTCGTTCAAAGGAACAGAGCTCGGTTCAAAGAGGAGACGCCAAAAACTGGAGATGAAGGCGAATCATCTCGCCGGAGTCCAAATCAACCACCAAATCCGAAGAAACACAGAGCCGATACCTCGCCGTAGCAAACCAGCACGCCAATTCGACTTCTGTCTCAACCTTTCTGTAAAAGATTTGTATGAGAAGTCTGCTACTAGATCTCATGTTTTGTATGATAAGTCTGCTACTATATCTCCAAACTGAAGACTTCTCTATCTCGTCTACGAAATTATTTCATTGGCTAATTAGTGAAGGTGAGGATTACCTAATTCTTTACATTGGCCGTTGTTGGTAGACTTTTATAAACAAGAATTCATGGAGAATTCTACCAACAACAGCTAAGTAATACTCAAACAAGAAATTTGATTTATACAATAAATATTGAACCTAAATATGTCAAATTCATACAGAAGGAAAAACATTATATAACACACCTTTGGGAGAAAGAAAAACTAAAAAATTCATTATAAATAAGTTTTAAATGCAATTATAAGAAAATTAAAGTCTACTGGTAGACTTGTTTAGAGAAGTCTACCAACAACAGCTAAGTAATACTGAAACAAAAAAATTAAATCAGTAGACTTCTCGTGTAACGAAATTATTTCATTGGCTAATTAATGAAGGTGAGGATTACCTAATTCTTTACATCGACCGTTGATAAGAAACAATCTAACGGTCATAAACAATATACGGATACAATCTTCCTTTTTTACCTCTTCGTATCCCTCCGCGTCTGTATATATCTCTTTCGTCTCTTCGCTATCTCTCTCGTGTCTCTAAATACCCCTTATTTTTTCGTCCAAGCTCTAAACAGGCAGTAAGGCAATGGCAGCAAGGAAAATCGTACTCGCCCTACCCTCTTTGAGAGCCAACCCACCACTCCGACAACAGCCACAACAACCACAAGAACAATCAACTGACAATTAAGGAAGTGCTACGGATCTTGATGTGGAGGAGATCACTGAACTAGAGTACAGACGATCTCTCGCTCACTTTGTCTACTTAATACGCATCGAGGAAGACGAAGAATACATTGATCCAGTGATCAGGAATGCTATTCGTCTCATGCAAAACAATTCACGCAACTCCACACCAAAGTCTACTAAATAAGATTTCATTGTATTTATTTGTTATAAAATATCATTATGGAGTTTGTTTTCACTTGTATTGACGTTATTTGGGACTTCTCATAATGGAATATTTTTATTTATGATTTCATGATTCTACCATAAGAAAATTAAATCAGTAGACTTCTCTATGACACACATTTGGGAGAAAGAAAAACTAAAAAATTCATTATAAATAAGTTTTAAATGCAATTATAAGAAAATTAAATCAGTAGACTCCTCTATGAAGTCTACTGGTAGACTTGTTTAGAGAAGTCTGCCAGTCGACTTCATGGAGAAGTCTACGAACAACATGTAAGTACTACTCAAACAAGAAATTTGATTTATACAATACATATTGAACCTAAATATGTTAAATTCATACAGAACGAAAAACATTATATAACACACATTTGGGAGAAAGAAAAACTAAAAAATTCATTATAAATAAGTTTTAAATGCAATTATAAAAAAATTAAATCAGTAGACTTCTCTATGAAGTCTACTGGTAGACTTGTTTGGAGAAGTCTACCAGTCGACTTCATGGAGAAGTCTACGAACAACATGTAAGCAACAACAGCTAAGTACCACAATTCGGCTTTGTATGTCCCGGTTGGTTGCAATTTGAACAATTGTATTGAGCATGAATCTTCCGTTGTTTAGTACCTTTCATCCTTGCGATTTCTAACTAAGTTTGCCACCTTGATTTCTTCTTCCGACCCGGACGCGTCTTCACATCAGGAGGCAAACATGGGGTTGATGCTATACATTCACCGACTGGGTTTTGTGGGAAAATGCTTTCCGCGTAGGCCTAGTACAAAGAATCCCTTCCATAAGTCGGGCAAACACCGGTAGCGACATCTTGTTTACTCTCTACCAAAGCGGCAATAGCATGCGAGCAAGGTATCTTTTCGATGTTGAAGACACCACATGTACATTTGTTTTGGCCCAAATCAACAATACAGTCACGTGCTCCTCTCTTCACATGGAACTGAAGATTATTAATGCGTCCCACTTTCATCCGAGATGCGTAATCATCACAAACCACCAACAAGTATTCAACTGCCCGAGTATAACGTGTTGTTAGACGTAGAGCATCTTCTCTCCTTATACGAAACCACCTTCCTAGCTTCTCACGGATAAATTCCAAAAAAATGTTATGGGAAATCCTCGAGCTACCTTAAGTGCGGCATTGATAGATTCAGCAATGTTGCTTGTTCTTTATGTTATATCTATCTCCCTCGAAGTGAACTCGTGACCATAGCTTTGGATCCGCTTCCGCCAAGTATGTTGCAATTTCTGGCTTCACACGCCGTATCAAATCCATGTATCAGTCATACTCATCAAGCGTATACACATAAGCAGCGCCTTTGACCAAGTACATAAGCTGTTTTCCTCTAAATTTTGTGACAATGTTACACTGAAGATGGTAATAACGTATACCTCGTGTTGCCCAAGGGAAAACCGTCTCGCATGCCTTGTTAATGGACGCATGCCTATCTGAAACTATGCTCAATGAGTACTGATCAGAAAAACAACCTCTCAATTTGGTAAAAAACCATTGCCATGAAGCATCATTCTCAGCATCTACGATTCCAAACGCCAAAGGAAAAATCTGGAAATTACCATCTTGGACGGCCGCCAGTAGCAAAACACCTTCATACTTTCCACTTAAATGAGTCCCATCGACCACGATTACTCGTCTAAGATACTGAAAACCAGCTATGGAGGCTCCGAACGATATAAATAGATATTTAAATCTATTGTGAGCATCAACCTCAAGAGCGGTCAATGTTCCCGGATTTGCTTTCTTGATCATATGTAAATAAGATGGGAGATTTTCATATCCATGTTCAGCAGTTCCCCTCACCATTTCTTGGGCGTATAACAATGATCTGTATGAAGTGGAATAATCCAGATTCATACTAAACATCACCTTCATTGAATCTTGTATATGCTTTGGCATAACTCCATCAATTATTCCGACGCGCTCGATAAATAACCTACCAATATACTTTGGAATAGAGCATTTTCTGTGAGCGACTCTGTCTGGTAGTGAACATGTATGCTTTTTAATATACTTTGTCACCCAAAAATGGTTTGGTTCATTCGTCACACCAGCTCTTACTTTCCACGTACATCCTTTAACACGACACATAGCGACTAACAGAGTTTTAGTAGACTTGTATGTTTTAAATGCAAATCTTGACATCACGGCCGTCAATCGCAACTCTCTAAGCAGCTCATCCTTGCTACCAAAACTCTTTTCGACAAGTATACCATCAGACCATATCGTTTTTGATCTTGCTCCTTCGCCAAAACAACGCTCACTCCCACCAACACCATCAAATGAGATATCATCTTCATCCTCATCTTTGACTTTTCCGTATGCACTGTAATCTTTATTGATACCAACACCATCAATTTTTATATTCTCGTCTTGTCCATCACCATCTTCAACGTCTTGTCCATCACCATATTCACTACCATGATCTTCTTCATTGACACCATTTCCCGTACCATCCCCATAGTGGTCACCATCTCCATCCTCGCATTCCTCAGCATCTACGTCTGTATATTCTTCACCACCACTGGCCAATATTCTATCACAATCATCGTTGACATCATCATCTTTCTCCAACCGACTCGAGACACAAAGACGTATAACATGCGTTTTACTTAGCTCAATCAAATTTTTAACTTGTCTATCATTTGTGACATGCATTGGAGGAGTATCCGGTGCCATATGTTGCAACATTGACTCCGGTAGTGAATAAGTGATCTCCACCAAGTCTGCTTCCAACTTATATTCATCTTTGGCCATCTCAAGAAGATCACAGTGGGTGCAATCATCACTCAAAACGAACAATCTTCCTCCTTTTGGATTATCAACCACAAATTGCAACGCCTTATCTTGAATAGCCCATTATCCATAGACAACAACTAAATGAACCATTCTCTGTAAAAAAAAAAACAATAAAAAATACATTAGGTCTCTAACATCTGCTGTAGACTTCGTAGTGAAATCTACTAAGTGACTACTTGTAGACTTCACAGATAAGTGACTTTATAGAGAAGTCTACCAACAATAGTTAAGTACTACTCAAACAAGTATTTTGATTTATACAATAAATATTGAACCTAAATATGTCAAATTAACACAGAAGGAAACACATTATATAACACACATGTGTGAGAAAGAAAATCTAAAAAATTCATTATAAATAAGTTTTAAATGCAATTATAAGAAAATTAAATCAGTAGACTTCTTAGAGAATTCTACTGAATAAAAAGGTTATTTTTGCAATTGACTAAAGTTTGACATTTTTTAGTAGTTTGACATTTTTTTGAAGTCTACTCAAAAGGCCGGGTTACATTTGCAGTTGACCATATTATTGATTTATTGAGTAGACTTCTCCAGAAGTCTACTCTAAAAAAGGTTAGTTTTGTGTTTGACCAAATATTTATCGGCAGACTTCTAATGCAGTCTACTGATTTATTCAAGAAGTCTACTGATTTATTTAATAAGTAGTAAACTGCATAAGAAGTCTACTGATAAATGTTTTTCTTGGTCAATGTCTGAGATTTTGGTCAAACGCCAAACTAACACGTCCGTACATAACAGACTTCTGATGCAGTCTACTCAAAAAGTCAACAATATGGTCAATGCCAGAAATAACCTTGCAGTAGACTCTATTTGCAGTCTACTAGAGAATTCTACTGGAGAAGTCTACTATTTAAAGTCAAAGTTTTTGTTAAATGCAAAACTAACTCATTTTCAAGTAGACTTCATGTGCAGTCTACGAGTGTTTTTTTTTGTTATCAAAGGAAAACAGGTAGACTTCACGAGCAGTCTACTTTGAATATTTTTAAAAAATGTCAATTGCAAATCTAACTTTTCGTTGACTAGTAGAATTCTGGTGCAGTCTACCAAATCGGAAAACACGGTTTTTTGTTCTTTATCACACGTAGAGCTCGGTTTTCAGCTCTTTCAAGCACCTGAAACTTCTAATATGACCGTTAACAAAGAAGCCCAGCCGTCGTTTATGAAAGAACCGTTGAAAATCGATAGATTATGAGAGAAAGAATTTTGAAAACCAAATTTAGTTAGTTTTTTGGATGAAATTGGAGAGAAAATGGGTAAGGAAGAAGTTATGAGCTCACAAATGAAGCTGTTATCCTTTCCTAATTAGTTGGGGAAGCATTTGGAGCATCATTTTGGTTGTTCATGGTGGTTGGAAATATTGATGATAATGGCATTTTCGTAAATAAGTTAATATATTTGGTTGTTTATTTTATAGTTTAGAATGTCTGATTTTAAAAATAAAATAAATTAATTCAAATATAATGGCATTTCCGTGAAGAAGTTGAATTTTATGGTTGGTTTGATAAAATTTTGATGAAAGAGAAAGAGGGGATTACATTTGCAATTGACCTCAAATTAAAGGTTATTTCAATAAGGCTCCCACAAAAAAATGACTAACGCAAGAAAAATTGATAGTTTAACTGTGTATTCGAACACCAATAACAGCAAAATGTCTAATCTAATATGTTCAAGTCTAATTTCTGATCCAAATAGATTACAGAGTAAACTCTTTTAATTTGAATTCGAATTTTTTGAAATATTTTCTCTTCGTTTAGTTAGTCGAAATATTATCACACTTTATACCTATTAGAAAATCAAATGAATGAATTATTCGAATGTTACAATCATTCTAAAAGATTAGTAGAATAGTAAAAACTCGGATTATTTAAAACATAAATCTAGTTAAATTTATAATTGTTTAGTTAATTTTAAAATAATGTAAGAAAATTATCTAAATTTCTTTTTGGTAGACCCATTTTTGCATGACAAAGGATCTTCCACGATATAATACTCTTCTAATTTCTGCCCTGTCCTTTTCACCTCCGCAAATTTAGGGTTCTTTTTTTTGGTCAATGAAACTGAAAATATATGCCCTAAATATTTAAAGTCGATGGTGGCTATGTCTTTGTGTTTTTTTTTTGAGAAAAAAAATTCTTTGTTGGTTGTCTTGGTCAAATTGTTTTTAACCAGTTAGTTATAGTTAAACATTAAACGTTGATAAAAAAAAAGTTAAACATTAAACTAATTCAATTTTAAAGAGAAGTATTTTGTAGTATATATTTTTGTATGTAGATAGAAATCTGAGTTTCTAATGTTGAGGATTTTGTAGTAGATGACAATAGTAACGTTGGTATTAAGGATATGGTAAGGATATAATTTGTTACTAAATAAAATCACGTTTTTGTACGAATTAATTCAAGTGGATTTAAAATTTGAGCATGTCATTTTTGTGAGCAAATTTGTTTATTTATGTACATAAGTTAAAGGAAAAAAAAGATTATAGATTATAATTTTTTTTTGGTTATCAACCAAATTAACCCTTGTATGTAAAATATGTTATTTATTTATTGTCAACAAAACATACTAATTATAGTAAATAAATCATATGATTAACCGGAAGATCAAAGTTTTTATAACTAAAAAAAGGGAAAATTGGAAATAAATGATGTTTTTTGTTTACTTTGTTAATTTATATATTTATTTGAAGATTCACATTTATGCCTAAACTATCGTTTTAAAATTAAAACATTAATCGTTTTCAAAAAATTTTTGTGAAATATGTGAAGAACAAAGGAATAAGACTGTCTATAAAATGGACAATTGTTGTTTGATTTATAAAGGTTGTTCAAATTTATTCAGAAGACACTTTCTGTATTTATATATGTTCTAAAACATTCAGATTATGCGATCTAAAACATTGTACATGTTCTAAAAAATTTACAATACATGTGTTCTACAAAATTTAGAACACGGATTCAGAAGACGTAATCTGCATTTGTTCTACAAAATTTAGAATATGTGTTCTAATATTTGTTAACAATACGTCTTCTACTAAAGTTAATTCTAAAAATAGCAGAATACGTATTCTTCTATTTGGTTTATGTTATGAAAAATTTAGAAAATCAATTCTAAAATATTAAAATAGCATAATACGTATCTGAAATCGAATATATTGTTCGATTATATTCTGCAAAATTTAGAATACATATTCTGCTTTTTCAGAATTCAGTAAATTGTTGATTTCTCTTCTATATACTTTAGCATTTTTCTGATGATTTTTTTTATTTTCATGTGTTTAGAACTTGAACATAACTAATGCATAGTGTACATATACCAAGTATAAGTGATTAAAGATTTGCAGTATAAAAACAAACTTGTAAATAAACGTAAAGTAAACGCAATTAGCTATCTCTTAAAAGGATTTAATGGTTCATAAGGGCCTTCATAAATAATTAGAAAATGTTTTAAAATAAATTATTCATGAAACTTCAAAACTATGACTAAATTATTAAGATTGTTATCACGATTTCGAATTAAAAGCATAAGTAATTACATTCAAATTGTGTAATTCATTAACAACAACATGTTGTTAAACAATTAGAACACCAATTTGTATTGGTTTTTTTTTTACGATTCAGGAATAAATCAAAATTGAAAACTAATTTGTGTTGGTTTCTTAATGATTCGGTAACAAACTAGAGTTCATGATTTATGAGGTTGGTGTTGGGTTCTTTTTGTATTAAAAAAAAAATATTATCATTGATTAAATAAAAAGTATTTAAACAAAAGAGAAGAGGAAGGTTCGAACTTGAGGCATCAATTAAAAATTTATAACTCATCAACTAACTCAACCAATAAATATTATTATAATTTACTCCCTAAAATATGATTAAATATAATAGTTATAATTAAAGGCATAATAGAATTTTAACTAAATTAAAGTATATATCACCAAACTTAAGTAATAAAAATATAGATGAATAAACTCCAAAAAAACATCTTTTATTTCTAATTTTCCCAAAAAACAAATGAGATCTACTATGTGCTAGATAAGTTATTTTTACATTCAAAACACAACGAATCTAATAAAGTGAGAATGCTATTAACTGACTCAAACATAAAGAAAAGAATTTATGGATTCATTCATAGTTCATACTCATTCATGTCAAATTCCCGAAGATTGGTAATATGTTCTAAAATAAAAAAAATAAAAATTAGATACATTTATCTAACTAAAATTCTCATTCTTCTCATTTCACAACTTTCAAACACTGCTATAGTAGTAGATATTTAGTAGAACCAATTAAAGGCTTGATTCTTGTACATTGATTTATTAATTAATTGTACGGACTATAATTATTTTATATGAATATATTTCACCAAAGTCTTTGTTTATTTAAATGTTCATTCCTAAATGTTGCAAGTGCTTTTGGTTATATAACTGTAGTTAGCAGTATTAGTTTCTACATAAAAGATAAGAAGTTTAAATATGAAATTTATGAATTAATAATTGTTGTATATGGTTCCGAGTGTTTAGAGTGTTTTCAATAAACACATAGTGGTTTAGCTTTTCTGTCACCACTCACACTACTTTTTAGCTTTTCTGTTTTAAAAAAAAAAAAAAAATACAATACACTGCACGCTGACCGATAACTCAACTATTCAAGGGAAATGATAAACAGAAGCTGTAGCAAGCTGTATCAACGAAAAGCAGTGGAAAAGCAGTGGTTGAGGTGTGTATACACACTCTAGCAAATTGACCATTTTTTTTTTAAAATCGAAAATATTCAAAACAAATACTCTATAAATACTCTCATTTTTTTTCTTCTTCATAAGCTCTAAAAAAACTTAAAACACCCAAAAAAAAATAACATAAGCTCTTCGTACCAACCCTCTCATCTCAAGTAAGCAATTTTTTTTTTTTTTGTAAACATAAGAATATATCCTATGAATAATTTATAGAGACACCTGAAAAATATAATGCATGATAATACATGATAAATATGATATAATGCATATATATGTCTAATTACCATTATAATATTTTATCAAAAAAAAAATTACCATTATAATACAACATTTAAAACTATTTGATGAGAATTTTTATCAAAATCTAAATAAAACCCACATGAACATTTTATAACATTTACATGACATTTTTTTGTGATACTCTAACATTTGAATTATAAAGTAGAACATGTTATTAATTTTGATGTCACGTTTTTGAAAAATACACTATTTAGGTTTTGAATTTTGAAAAATACATTTCTTTTTTTCTTTTTTGAAAACTAACTCTTTTTCTATGTGAAAAGACTTTTTTATCTTGATATAAATTAAATCTTAAAAATTATCATTAATAATTTGAAAGGTTATTATTATTAATAATTATTTTACTTTCGTTTGATATTATTTTTATTGATTTAAAATTTTAAAATTTTCCATTAGATAAATTTAGAATATATCAAATATTATCTTTCAAAAAAAAAAAAAACTTACGTTGCTTAGGTAAACAAAGACCATAGCTTACCTTTTCTTTACCACATTAGTACTTTAGTAGTAAACAATTCTCTTCAAAATAATCTACAAATTTCTCTTTTTAAAAAAAATGAAATCGTTACATAAGTACGAAAAATGGATGCCAAATGAATGAAGAACAAATAAGCAAGTAGAGAGCGTCTACATAAGACCAAAACATATAAAAACATAAAATACAATGAGTAAACATTAAACTGAATTCGACGAATATAAATGATGGTAGATACAATGGCAAAAAAAATTGGATCGGGAAAATTGATCGACAATTTTGGAAAAAAGAATAAAAGAACAATCGCAATTTTGTTACAGAGAAGACATAAGAACTTGACTAATAATTTATAATTATCAAACCAATCGATTTTGTTAATTTGATTGGTTTAAATGAACTGTTTACTTTTACAACGATTTCCAAATTGATTTCTAATGACGAGAGAACGTACAAAGAAGTATCATTAATTGTAAAATGGTAGCACAAACATAAAATATACGTAAGTACACACGAGAAATGCTTATGCTAAATGAAATTTTGATTGCCATAAACCAACAAATGGTTTGGTCTTGTTTTAACAAACGTATAAATCGGAATTAATTTATTGTTTACATCAAAATCTGAATATTAGATATTCTTTAAGAAGTTACTTAAGATAATGATCGAAAAACAAATTTATTATAAAAAATAAAAAATTGATTTTAACATCATAAAAATTATTATTATATATATATATATATATATTCGTTTTAATAAGGTTAATTTAGTAAATTACACGATGCAGAAAAGTGTAGTATTCGAAATATAATTAAAATGGTGTATTTTTCAAATTTAAAAACATAAAAGAGGTAGTTTTCCAAATTTCCTCATTAATTAATGTATAATATTTATTTAAGTTTAAAAGTTAAGTTTCAAATTTAAAAATAAATGTAAAAAGATGTTAAAGCAATACGATAATAGTGTACAACTATATTATTAAATTGTAAATACAAAATTGTAAACAATATTTTATTAACTACTTATGGTCGATTTGATAAAATTAATGAAAATATTCATTAGAAAGTTTTCATGATTTATTCATAGTTTAGATTTTATTCATAAAATTAATAACTACTTATGGTAGTTATGGTCGATTATATTTTATAACAATATTTTATTAACTACTTATGGTCGATTATATTTTATTCATAAAATTAATGAAAATATTCATTAGAAAGTTTTCATAAAATATTAACTACTGGTCGACTATACAAAGTTTTCATGTATATATATTCGTTTTTAACGTCTAATGAGTGATGAGAACCGTAATAATGAAAACCACTATTTTGCATAATATGGTTTTTTTGAATATCTTTATGAGTTTATTATTTATGATAATGTATTGTTAAATGCAGATATGTCTTCAAGGGGTCGTTCAAACGCAAATTCTTCCAGTCAAAGAGACCCAAATGCTCCATCTGAAACAACAACAAGAGTAAAAATTTAATTATATTTTTTTACCAATGACATTTTACCAAATTATTTATAGTATTTGGAAATAGAGTAGACTAACTTTACAAATTTTAAAAATTTGTAAAGCACACCAGGCATAAATGGACTTATGATCAAGAAAAATTTCTGATTGAGTTGTTTGATCATGCAATTTACATGACCAATTACACTCTTAAAGATCCAGCGCCTCTTGGTCGAGAGTACATGGTTGAAAAATTTAACTCAGCATTTAACATGAATATAAAATACGGTTTCTTCAAAAACAAACTTGATGAATTCAAAAAAGCGTATAAAAAGTGGAAGGAACTTATGAATTCCACTGGGATCTCTGTTGATCCTGAGACATCCGAGATTAATGCACCTCCCGAGTGGTGGATTCCTCGTGAGTTGGTAATAACTTTTAATCATTTTTTGGAAATTTATTAATACTAACACAAACACATAAACACACACAAATAATATTTTTTTTTGTATTATAGGGATGCAAAATAACTAGTAAGTTTAACCGAAAGCCGCCTGAGTTTTGGGATGTGATGCAACGCTGTTTCAAATTACACGATGTTTCTACGCAACCACAACATTCCTCGCGACAAAGAAGAGAAGAGATAATGAATGAGAGACGGAATGATGATGTCAGCCATGGTTACTCAGACATCGATGGTGGTGACGTGCCTCAAACTCAAGTTCATGATGAGGCCCAAGAAGATGAAGAAGTGTATCGTGTTAGCCTTGATGATGATGGACACCCTTCCAATGAGTTCACTCGAGATACATTTCGAGTCCCAGTTGGAAGAGGTGAGCAAAGGAGCAGACAAAATTCACAGTCAAGTGTCAGGCGTGGGAGTGGTTCGCATAGATCTAGTGGTAGCTCAGGAGGTCGTAGAAGACAATCTTTTGAGACAACCTTACAAGACACCATTATTGGCTATAGAGAGTTCCAACGACAAAGTTTGCAACAACTTTTCCCAGGTAGTTTTGACCAAGAAGATTACGATGAGTTCAAGAAGGCAGAAGTGATATTCCTTGAGTTGGGGCTTCCAAAGAACACCAGATTTTATTGGGCATGCATCGATTCACTTAAAGAGCTAAAATTTTGGCGTAAGTATTTCATAGATATAAGTGGAGCTCCGGACGAAGATAAGATACAACTACTAGAAGCTATGACTAGTATTTCACGGAACGATCAAGATTTGCCAAAAAGGCTTAGCTCGAGCCACTTGTATGGGAATCAACATTTTGGAAGTCTTGGTTTTCAACAGTGGGGTTCTCCTCCAGCAGCTCCACACTGGGGTACACCACCGACTGCTGGACAATGGGGCACACCACCGACTGCTGGACAATGGGGCACACCACCGACTGTTGGACAATGGGGCACACCACCGGCTGCTGGACAATGGGGCACACCACCGACTGCTGGACAATGGGGCACAAAACCGACTGCTGGACAATGGGACACACCACCGACTGCTGGACAATGGGGCACACCACCGACTGCTGGACAATGGGGCACACCACCGACAGCTGGACGCTGGGGCACACCCCCGACTGCTGGACAATGGGGCACACCACCAACTGCTAGACAATGGGGCACACCACCAACTGCTGGACAATGGGGCACATCACCAAATGCGTCACAATGGGGGCTTCCACCAAACGTTCAACAAGGCAGATCATCGGGAACGATTACAACAAATGTTCAATATGGATTTTCCGTGGGAGATCACGAGGGAAGTATGAGGAATACTGGACAAGAAGTTTCACATGCTGCAGGAGTAGGGGCTTCACAAAATGTTCAACCTGCATCATCACCCGGTCTCGGTTTCACAAATTATTTTGAAACATCTCATGTTTCACAAACTCCTAAACGAGGAGCTCTATTCAATATTTGGGGAACCTCAGAAGGAATCAATGCAAGTACAAATGAAGATCATAGAAGTGATTCAGGAGACGAGAATTAGTTTCCTATGGTTTATCACTCTCGTTTATGTTTTGAAATATTATCTGATTTTCATGAGTCTATTTATGCATATTGTGTAATTGTTTTTATGAATAATTATACTTTTAAGGGTTATTGTATTTTTTGTAATTGTTTTATGTTAGTTGATATTTGGCTAATGATGTTTTTTATCTCCTGCTTATAAAATTTCAGGCTTTTCGTATATGCCAGTTACAATCACGAGACATCCGCAGTCTAAGCTACGAAGAGAGAATTGAATTGTGGAATTTAGAAAATGAGCAATTTGACGAGTTAATAATTCAACCAGCTTTGAGTTATTATGATCAACATTTCCAAAGAGCACCGTGTCGAACTGATAGAGGTTTGGGATGGAGGAATATCTGGCGTCGATTACAACAAGTGATGCTGCTTGTCTTCAGTTACTACGAATGTCACTTCCATGTTTTACAACATTGTGTAACATTCTACAAACGAACTACGGGCTACAACCAACATTAAATATAAGTATTGAAGAAAGTGTGGCTATGTTTCTACGGATATGTGGACACAATGAAGTTCAAAGAGATGTTGGTTTAAGGTTTGGACGCAAACATGAGACTGTGAAGAGAAAGTTTAGTGAAGTTCTAACGGCGATTGAACTACTTGCATGTGATTATATTAGAACCCGACTAGTCAAGAACTACAACAAATTCCTGAAAGGCTTCAAGTAGACCGATCATATTATCCATTTTTTAGTGGATGCGTTGGAGCTATGGATGGGACTCATGTTTGCGTCAAAGTGAAACCTGAATTACAAGGAATGTATTGGAATCGACATGATAATGCATCTTTGAACATCATGGCAATATGTGATTTAAATATGTTATTCACATATATTTGGAATGGAGCTCCGGGATCATGTCACGACACAGCCGTTTTGGCCATGGCACAACGAAGTGATTCTGAGTTCCCTATGCCTCCTTTCGATAAGTATTACGTCGTTGATTCTGGCTATCCAAACAAGTAAGGGTTTTTGGCTCCCTATAAATCAACACGTAATAGAGTTGTGAGGTATCATATGTCACAGTTCAACTCTGGTCTTCCTCCGAGGAATAAAGAAGAATTGTTTAATCAACGTCATGCTTCTTTACGTTCTGTCATTGAGAGGACTTTTGGAGTTTGGAAGAAGAAATGGAGGATTCTTTCTGGTTTTCCAAGAAACAACATTCACGTACAAAAGAGAGTGATAATGGCTACAATGGGATTACATAATTTTATTAAAATTTCAAATTTCTCAGATGCAGACTTTGCAGAAGTAATGACAGAGACGAGAATAAACAACACAAATCGGGAGCCTGATTTAGATGACATGGAAGCAGCTAATGAAGAAGATGGAGCAGATAGAGAATATATGACACGGCTAAGGGACAATATAACAAATATGTTATGGGCAAATCAATATAGTCGATAATAATTTTTTTTGTAATGTATTATATTTGATCAATTAAATAGTTTGTTATATTTATAAAATAAAACTTTCACTTTAAAAATAATTTTATTATATAATATTATAATATATTATATTATTTTACTTGTTTTTTTGGATATATTTTTAATTTGAGTTTAGCAATAAATATATTATTGTAAAATGCCAAAATAATTTTTATTTATAATTATATTAATGTCATTAATCTATTTTTATTTATAAAATATTTATCTAAAATATGTATCCCACACCGCTTTTGACATTTTCACCATTTACACATATAGACCGCACCGCATATTGTTTTTTTCACCATTCATATGTTGTCCCGCACCGCTCAAACCGCAGTAACCGCATTAGTTCCGCATGGTGCGTTTTTTCTAACAGCACCGCACTAAAACCGCACCGCACTAAAACCGCACCGCACCCCCTAAACCGTTTGTCCCGCACCGCTCTAACCGCTGTCACCATTCGAAGCCAGTGGACTAGAAATTTTCAAAATAAAAGTTAGATTTAGTATCATGATTTCGTGTAATATGGATTACATCGTTTAATTTTGATTTGCAAAATTTATTAAATTTGTTTATCGTTTGACAGCAAAACTTTTATTCGTGAATTGAAAATGTCAAAACATGAAGTAATATAGAAAACAGAAGTTTCATTATTTTCTTTCTTTTTTTAGATTAAAGAGTATTAAAACGTCGTCCTTTTTTGTAGATAAGAAACAAAAATGCCGCTGGTGAATTCAATGAACATTTACAGACACTTTGGAGAAGTTTGGTAGTTAATAAATTCTAATAAATGACCATATTAATATTGGTTATCCGTTTCACCTTGTTTCGATGCATCTGAGGTCCACCTTATTGACTACACAAAGGTACGACTTGCTTATTTTTGGAAATTGGTCCTTTTTTTTTCCATTTGAAGATTTTGATTTATGACATTCATCGAAAAATATTACACAAGTGGAACGAAATCCAAAAAAGAAGAGCAAAACCCTAAAGAGAAAAGCGAAGCCCAAAAAAGAGAAACAAATCTCGTACGAAAGATATTTACATACACGAAATTAAGCTAGAATTGAGCAACTAACATAACGTGGATAAAAAAAACTAGCATCCAAATGCAGAAAGCGATAACCAAAAGAATACTGATCCAAGGAAAAGTGATAGGTAGACAAACCATAGAGCCTTATTCATCTTGAAGGAGAGATAGCAGACCTAGTCCCGATTTATTGTTCGTGCCCCATTCAAACAGAGATAGGGAAAATTGGTTTAGAAAAGCATAAATTATTGATGAATATTTTTTTTTCTTTTGTCATTATTTATGATTTAAAATAGACGATGAATTATTAAAAAAAAAAAAAAGAAAGAAACAAGACCGTTAGATACTCAACAAATGAAATTAGAGTTGTGGTAAAATAGTGTCCGAGAAAAGCAAAAAAGACGATTTATATACTGAAAGAGATCCATAGGTGAGGTGAAAATATAAGGGTAATTGGTTGTATAACCAAACAAAAACTTATATCAAATAATCTAACCAAATCCCCTAAATATATTGGGTAGAATTTATTAAAACTTAAAACATAATCAGAAGTTGGTTTTGCTAAGATTAATTCTCACTAATTTTTTAAAACTCTATGGCTATGCATGTTTTAAAAAAATTAGTGAGAATTAACTAGTGATTTTGAATTTGAGTTTTTATTCTCAAGATCACTAAACCACCAACCACTTGGTATAGTTATACATGTTTTCAAAAGAATATATATATTTTCATAAGGATAAATGAAGACAAATTAGTCACGAAGATATTTGAAAGATATAAATAATTAGAAAATATTATGAGTGAATAGTTTTTTAAAACCGGTTTAGAAATTTGTATATCTTTACGATTAGAAAAATCATGGATTTGAATCATATAAATAATATAATATTCTCTATTAGAATAATAAAATAAAATAGAGAAAAAATCAAAAATTTAATGGAAATTTAATTTTGTTTGAGAATATGTGTGTATTCGATTAAATTTAGATCGATATGTTTAGACAGTTTGGTTCATAAGTTATGTTTATAAATCCAAAACATACTTACGGAAAAATCTAAAAATTTTGTTTTATGGATATTATTAAAGACGTTTAAAAAATTATCCAAACGTTTTTAAAAAACAAATTAAAGACGTGTGTGACTTGTTGAGTGTTTAAGATTGGTTGTTATCGAGTTAAAGAATGTTTTAATGTCGAATAATTCTAATTATAAAACATTTTGTTGTAAAATAGACTAACTGGTTCTTACTAATAGATTATTTAAGAACATGACTAATCTCATTAAATTAAATTGTATTTATGGGTGTGATTGTTTACACTTGTTAGAGTAAATATTTAATAAACAATTACTCTGGTTTACTCTACTTTATTGCCAATCAAAATTTAAGAAATAAAAACATATTCAGCTGGTTTACGTTGACAATGAACAAAAAATAAGGTAATATTTACTCTATCTATCATGTGAAGGAAAAAAATTATTCTAACTTTATTTTTTCTTTCCCTCATTTATTTTTATCCCTTTTCCCTACTTTTACTCTACTCCACCATCAATCACACCCATTACTCTACTTTTACTCATTTATGTTCTCCTCTATTTTGTTTTACATCTACAACATAAAATGATAAATTCATTATTTTAAGATATAATCTAATATATAGGCAACATAAAAAAATAAACCAATTATTGGTCAAGGATGAATCATGTATAGTATACAATATATATGTGTTGCTTTAAAGATATAACACAGAGACAACAAAAAATGATTTGGCATGATTTAAGATGAATAAATATAGCATTGGTGTGACATGAGGCTGGGAGGCAAAAAGATTCATCAAAAACGTTGCGTGGGCACGAAAATGACAAGAGCATGTGTTGCATTATTTATGAATTGGTCTAATGTCTATCGAACTAAGAGTGGAAACGAGTTAGATATTCTGAAATTTTACTATATCCAGATTTGTCCGATCTAAGGTGCTAATATGTAAATTCATTTTTTTTATTTCTCGAATATTTCGAAGATGTCCGGAACTCCGGATCCATAAAAAAAAGTATAAAATACAGAAAAAAACTAAAAAATAAATTTATTTTAATATATTATTTAATAACTAGAATAGGATCCACGTTAATATACGGATAAAAACTTTAAAAATCAGTAAAATAAATATTTAAATTTTAATTAGTAATCTGTTAAATTTTAAAATACTATTTAACGTGGACCCTAAAACCAGGTGAACACAATTTATATCATAATTCTCATGTTCTAATACATATCATGCAAATCCAAAAATATATATTATCTGAATTTAAATCATATTTTTAATAACAGAGAAAATATATATTTTAACCCATTATTATTTATGATTATGTGATAAAAAATAAAAACAACTAAAACACAATATAGTTAAATCAAAGAGTAAATTTTATGTTATTAACCTCATAAAAAATATCAATAACGTTATGAGCCATCACATAAGTAAATGATTGATAATTGTATTTTATTGATATCATTGTTTTATTTTTCATGGAGATTTATACTTGCTAAACTTTATACAATATTAACTTAATAGTAAATATAATATTATTATTTTTAACTTATATAATTTTCAATATATACACTTGAAGAGCACCAATGACATTATAGGTCGAAATTTTTTATTTTCTTTGTGATATTCTGTAACTCTATATTGATAAAATAAGTATTCTCATAGATTTTATTTTTGTTTTATTTTTGTATGGTTGTTTATATTTTTAAACTTTTAAATTGAAATTTTCTATAATTTTTTTAACTTTTGTTTTTTCAATTTATATACTTTTTTTATCATTCATCTTTTTATTTATTTCATTTGAGATTTTTATTCTATATGTATTATTTGTTTATTATATGGTTTATGTCATGTCTATATTTTTTCTTAAACTTTGCTTCTTAATTATTATTGATAATATTAGAAATTTTAGTTTTTTATTATTTGATCAATAACTTGACAATTACTTTCCATTTTAAACTTTATTTTTTTTAATTGATTTTAGTTTTTAACACATTTTTCATCTTATCAATATTAGATATATGTCACGATCTCCACGTATCATGCTGATATAAAAACGCATAGCATTATATATTTTTTATTTTAAAAGTTATAACGCTTATAATTTGACAAATGTAATTAGATTCTAAATTACGATTCGCACAAATATTTAATATTTATTTTATTATTATATTTTATTAAATAGTCAATTTATTATATTTATCTAAAATTTTCTCATAGACGTTATTATATTAGTAAAATCACACTTATAAATATGACAATTTCTTTTGACTTTTAACTATTTAGATAATTTATAATGGAAAGACTGTATTTTGTAATATAAAAATTTAGAAATATTACATATTTTAGTAGAACGGTTTTTTTTCTTTTAATTAGTCCATAATCTTTGTTTAGAATATATTTTTTATATTTTTAAGTTTTTTTGTTAATATTGGAAATATTATATATTTTAGTCGAATGATTTTTTTTTCTTAATTAGTACATAATCTTTGTTTAAAATATATTTTTTATTTTATTTTAAATTTTTTTGTTAAATTGATACATGCCATAATCTAAATTAACAATTATAAATATCATAATCTCGTGAATAAAATTTTTGTTTACGTGTCGTATTCTTATTGTGCTCATTTTATATAATAAGATATAATTTTTTTTCACGTATACATAAAGTAGACACCATATATATTTTGGAGTATATCGAATCAAATATCGGATTTCGGACAACTTTTTTCTATTATATAAATTCGGAATAGAAGGTGATTGTGAAAGTACCATTTATTATTAACATGTCCAGTCGTTTCCCAAACATTTACGCAATGTTCATTTTGGATCCGACAAAAACTTATTTCAGTCTTCTTTAACCTTACTACATTAAATTAGCTGTGTTTGCGTTTTTGATTACTAGTTGTCATACGCTCTTTCTTACCGGTCCATAACGCAATTAATGGAAAAATCACGAAGATAATGATAGAATGGGAATTTTATATATAAAGAACTTTAGAATGAAACTAATTTTCGTTAAGCAAGAAAAAAATAAGTGTAAAACTAGACGAACAATGTTTCCAATACATACTAAAACTTTTCATGAAATTGTATGATTGGTAAAAAAATGAAGTTAAACAAGAATTTATGAGATTATCCATATTACTAAAACCTTTATTTATTTCGTTTTCGCTTTTCTTTTAGTTTTATAGAAATAGCTTAAACAAAACCACTATTCAAACTTTTTAATATATATTTATGTAGTGGTTATGTTTTTTTTTTTAACACTGCAGTTTTTATTATTTTATTATAAATTATGATGATTGTTATATAGGCGATTCTGCTACGAACAAATCTTTCATCTTGATCCACGTCAGATGATTTTATCTTGTTCCACATTAAAGATTTCATATAAGCTATACTCTATTAATCTGCATAAATATTAATAAATCGTATCTTTTGAAATTCGAACCCAGACCTCCTGATGTAGAAATCTTAATGAACTATTGGATTAAGGGAGCTTTCATATGGTGGTTATGTTATGTAGTGAACTACATATATGAATATACAACAAATTATAGTTACTACTCACGTTCTGATGGATGATTACGTTACCAAAAAATATTTGTATGATCAACAACGTCGTTTTCTATAAAACGAAATTTCATTTCCAATGGTTTCAAGTTTCGATTAACAATGTAACTTAAATTAACACTATTAGTTTCTTATTACTATAGTACTTTTGTATAAAAAAGATAAACATTATTAGTATTCGTCAAACGAAGTTGTTCACTAGAGTTTTTTTTTTTTTTTTTTTTTGAAACTTCTGTTCACTAGAGTTACAACCACATAACATAAAATAGCCTAAAAACAAAAATTGAACTGACCCTAAGACCACCACCATTCTCAACAATTTTTTTAATATAAATTTTCCATTATTTTTAATTAAAAATCTTATTAGGTGATTTTAATTTTTGTCTCTTCCATTGGTAAATCTTCATTGTGGGTTCTTAAAAATAAAAATTTATATTTTTTAAATTATTTTATTTTGTTCAAATTTATAAATATACTACTTTTCATATAATTGAACAAATGAGTAGTTCCTGATCTTTCACGGATTTCTTCAATCCGCTTCAGTTTTGACTCAATATCTATGAAAAAAAACAGTGTTCTACATGAACATGAGAGAAAAACACCATATATAATTCAGTTGAGAGCAATGACACATACCATCAATTGTTGTTTTACATGAGACGAAGCACTCAAAATTGTCCTTAACCAGTTGTTTCATCTGTAGATTTCGACCCTTCAAGTCACTTTTTAGGCCAAGTGCACCAGCCTCCAAATCTGATGCACTCGTGTCTTGGTGAATGCGAGAAAGAAACAGTTTCAAATAGAAATGATCAGAGAAGTAAATCAATTTTTCTGCAAATACTCAGAAGATAATAAATAACATTTAGTCATCTGAAAACTGTACATAGAATAAAACCTTAGAAATATCAAATGTTCTTGTAAGGGATATTATTCAACTCGTGTTGTAGGTATGCCGAAGAAAGACATACCTCAAAGAGTACTATCCACTTTCTCAGCTTTTGATGGGCTACCTGACAACTCAATGATTAATCTTAGTTTCTTGTTGTCTATAATCCTATGAAGTACACAAATTCAGGTTTAGACAAGTTCTACCATCTCAAAGTCAGAGCATAAAGAGTATCTGACTGACTTTCAACGTAAGCAATTCCTCTAATTTTAATGGATCAACACACTCCATGCCACGAGAGAGTGACTGCAAACTAGTCACTCCTTTCTCTCGAACATCGCTTTCTCTTCCTTTCCTAACACCGCTACCACCGGAACCACCACCTCTTTTCTTTTTCCTATCCAAATCATCATCACAGCTTGAAATACTAAGCAGTTTAACCTCCGACTCATCGTCCTCAACCATCAAAGGTTTCCTAACCGCCGCAGGTTTCTTCGCTGGAGCCGAAGGTTTCTGCTGCTGTAGTGGCTGGTGCACTAAATTAGCAACAGGTTTGCGATTCAAAGAGGAAGAAAAAGGTTTCTCCTTCAATGCCAATTGAAGAAGCTCATCTTCGTCTAGATCGTTGCTATCGCTTGACATGTTTCTCCGATCTGATGCATCATTGAGAGAAAGAGATATGATTTCTCGTCTAAAATCAGTAGCTCGAGTAGAGAGAGAGGGAGAGAGAGAGAGAGTCGAAACGCGAAGATAGATTTTTTTTCGTGTTACAAAAATGCAACCAGTCAGTCGACACGTCACAGGTTCTTAAAACTTTTTAAGACTATTAATTAAGAGTCGGTTCTTAGCACATAAACCCACTTTTCATTATTTTTAATTTCTTTATCTTAATAACCCCCTTAAGATACACTAATGGAGGTGGTCTAAGAGCATACCCATTGCAAGATTCTTCATAGTCTCTCACTGTTAAAAAAAATAGAAAAAACAATAAAAGAGAAAAAAGAGTGAGAAATGGTTTCTCATTTGAGAAACTTTGACAAGAGTATCAGATACTCTTATGTTTATGTGTCTTTGTATAATTGGATGAATCTTTTATATTTAATTATATAATTTAATTATTTCTGAAATACTAATATTATTTGTGTTAGAGTGGAAGCCCTTTTGGTCCAGTGGTTTGGTCAAGGGTTCATTAATGCTTCTACACCAGGAGGTCATGTATTCGAATCCCAGAATATGCGATTTATTATTATTGATGCAGATTAGTGGAGACAAGTTTACATGAGATCTTTAGGGTGGGGCAAGATAGAATCGTCTGGCGTAGATTAAGACGGAAGATTTGTCCGTTATAGAATCGTTGATGCAATAATTTTCATAATTTATAATCGAATAATAATAAATTTAGACGATTAAAAAAATTATATGTGTTAGATACTTCATAAACCTACTCCAGCAATGAATGTGCTCTAATGAAAGTCACCTCTTTCAGTCAAGTGATAATTGTTATCTTGAACAATCTAAACTTTTTAAAAAGTTAAGAATCAAAGCTTTGTATTGTTAGTTTTGTATTGCCATCGTTTTGTAGGAGGATCTCTAATCTTTTAAAAAATATTTAAACTCTTATTAAATATTATTTTTTCTAAAAAATACCATTTGTAATATACATTTTGACGATTTATTACAGTTTTTAATTATACTATCATCTTCTACCGTTAAAAATCGTATAAACATTTAGATCTTATTTATTGACTACCCTTTAGTCCCATCATCCCTTAAACAAGACACCCTTCGTTATCGGTATAGGCCCATAAAACTTCTTTAAATTTTTATTTTAAGTGTGTTATTTCTCTGATACTACATAGCAGAGCAGAAACACATGACTAACTCAGCGACTCTTTTTCTCTCTTTCAACTTTTATTTTATACATTCTTCTTGAGAGTTCCTTAAAGGTTCTTATGTCCGAAGCAACAATGGAGGAGAAGATACTGAATTTAGATGCTCCATTCCTATCCGTGAGGCGAATTTCGACTAAACCAGAGAATCCAACTGAACTAGACAACACCAAGAACAAGAAGACATTGAACACGAAGAGGAGGAGGAGAAAAGTCAAAGATTCGTGTCAAGATGACCGGAGCTTCGATCATGTAATGAAACCATCTGTAGTTCCTTTTAAATGGGAACAAACACCAGGAAAGCCAAAAGATCATCATACACTAATCGAAGAATCAGACATAATCAAAGCCTTTGATATGGTTTCTTCAACCGCAAGTTTCTCTGTTAATTGCAGTTCCAAAGGAGCAAGTGATGAGTTCGAGAAGAGTGAAGACGGTTCAAGTAATGTATCGAAAGATCATGACGTCATTATCGAATATCGTGATCTCATCATGTCGAGATTTTTACCAGCCGCGATAGCAATCGCCTTGAAACAGAAGGAAGAATCTTCTCCAAACCAAAAGAAGAAGAAACGGAGCATTGCTTTTGAGAGAGTCTCCATGGCCATTAATCAAGATTTGAACAATGATGTGGATAATGATGATGATTATGATCATTATCATCATGTTGATGGTGTTGCTGAAACACTTTTCTCAAATGTTTCCAAGAAAGCTCAATTAGGGTTCTTGCCAAGGTTCTGTTCCAAAAACTCATTGGATGTTTTTAACCCGGTTCTTTCTCGGGTCAAGACATGTCAGGATCTTGGAGTAAAATCAGGAAATGCCGTAAAACCGAAATCGATAGTTTCTGTATATAAAACCCAATTATCATCAGCAGCATCATTACCAAGAATCTTGAGATCAAACAAGGTTATGAGTAAGTCTCAAGAACACTATCCAGTACCAAGATTTTCAAAAGAGATTTCCAAAAGTTATCTATCGAAATCCGGCGACATAGTCCGAATCCCGAGAAATCATCCGAGGTTGCAACCAACAGCAAGTGATCAGATTCAAAGACAAGTCACGAGATTTCTTGTGGAAGAAGTAAAGAGAAGAAGGAACGGAGACAAAATTAGGTCAAGAAATCTCTCTAAAACATCTCCAATCTCTGTTTCTCAACCTCCATTGCCTAAAACCCCTTCAGAGTCATGGCTTTGCCGAACACTTCCGAGAAGCTCGGCCGCCTCCATCGTCTCCGGTCAATTATCCGTTGTCGTCTCCGGCCAAGCCACCATAATCAAGAAGATAGAGCAAAAGACTAATTCTCAGTCTATAAAATGGGAGACAATTGTGAAAACATCGTATAAACACCATGACCATGTACGCTACTCAGAGGTATGTCCTGAGTCCTGACACATCTCTTTATTTGTCGAGTTGGTTAAGAATCTAAATTTTTTGTCTAATATATTATTTTTATTTTTCTAAATTTTTGTTTGTTTACATGTACTGATGCAGGAGCTTATTGTTGTTCATCCTTCTCGCCAGCACAAACTTTAAAACCGGAATCTTCTCCTTTTTTTTTCCCGGTACAGTAAAATTAATTAAAAAAAATTGTTGAGAAACACCTAATAATATTTATTTAATATTCGCTTCTGTTATTGTTTTTTTTTAATATAAAAAGCTTTTGTTATTTTTGTTATGATTGTGTATCATGTGTGTCTCGAATTTGTAACTAGGACATGAGACAATGATATCAGAAAATCTCAATTCTATGTCGGACCGGTATGTGTGCTTCAAGTAAACATTTGAAACGATTTTGGTTATGATAAAATTTTAGGTTAATTTAAAGAGTTTAAGTGAATATAACCAAGTGCGTGTAATTTGTTCGACTGTGTAGATGACTCGTCTTGTGAGTTAAAGTCAGCGATCAAGTTACACCATCTACGAAATTTTAATATAAGTCTGTAATTTGTTATTGTAAAGTAAACGTTTTAATAGACAACATATGTCTTTCTAAAAGTTTCAAGAATTAGTTTCACTATGGTCCGGGATACGGCAAAAGATAAAAAAAAATATTACTAGATCAATTAAAAAAAAATTAATGAGAACATTAATATCACACCCCTTAAATTCATTATAAGAAAAACTAATCATATTTCTAATAATCTGAAACTTTAACAAATCTTTAGATGATTAGTTTATTTAAGAGACATTTTTTTTTCCCTAAACTATTTAAGAGACATTCACTAGAACTATAACCAATAACACCAAATTTTTATTTGTTTGTTTTTCTAAACTTTGTGATTATATAATATATGAAATTTATCATAGAACACGAATGAATACAGCTATTCATCCCCTTAGTATATGCCTATTAGGCTATTACCGATGTTCATTTGTTAAATGATTTTTATGTGTTTTTTATCGATGATAGATATCAAGTCGGCTTATAAACAAATCTTTCAATGAATTAGGAACTAGAATTACTTGGGCCTCAATTAGGGTTTCGGCTCAACTTAAATTATATTGAATAAAGATTACTATTATAATTCTTACTTAAGCCCAACAAACAGTAACAACTTTCACAAAACAAAATGCTAATCTTCTATAGAGATGGACCATCAAAATAACTTGGCAATTCCAATTTCCAACTAATGACCCCAATATATAAATTTTCAATATAGTAGTACTTACTAAACTACTATATCGAGAAATTAATTAAGGTTTGACTAGAAATAGATAAAATAAAAATAAATCAGAAAACAAAAAGTAGTGGGTCGCATGTATAATTAGTGTTCATCAGTCTAATACTAATCCGGTCAGTCGAATACTAATCCGGGCACAGAGCGGATATCCGAAAAAAATCCGGTATCCGCAATCCGCGATCCGTTCCATCTTTTACGGATAGTTGTTTTTCCGATCCGATCCAATCCGGTATATTTTGGATATCCAAAAATTCGGATATCCAACTTTTTTTATGATATCCGCGAATATCCGATCCGATCCGTTATAGATCGAATATCCGAAATTTTTTTAGATATTCGCAGATATCTGATTCGATCCATTAAATTTTTAATTGTTATTTATTTATTTTATTATTTAATTATAATAAAAATCAAATATTTAACAAAAATGAATGAGTTGAGTATAATTTTTCACGCTCGTACATATATAATAACAAAAGACAATAATTAATCATATACATTAGATATATACTTTATATTATAATATATTTAACGGATCGGATCGGATATTCGATTTTTCTAAAACGATATTTGCGATTTGCTTTGTTTTCTACTGATATTTAAATTTGGTATTAGCTTTGATTTGAAGTTTTACGGATATGTGGATTCATCGGATCGATATTTAAGGGATTTTTTCCCAGCCCTGTCTAATCCCATGTAACTGCGCTCATACATACCCCACGTCACTAAACACTGGACCGTTAATCATCAATATTAAGGAATATCCAACGGTCCACATTTATGGGCTTATGACTCCTCTTATGAGCAGCTGCCACGTTGCCATAGGCCCCCAAAGTCAACCAAAAATGTAATGAAATAAAATTTAATATAGTGGGACCCACACAAAAACATTGCATCTTAATTAATCCTTCCCGCCATATATTACTACGGGGACGTTAATGATCAACGGGAGGAATAAAAAAGTTTATATTTTATTATTTAATGAAAATATGGTCTCATGGTTATGTTTTATGCATTTCTATAATTATGGAAAATCTAAAGGAAGTTAATAGGGATTTTTTACTCAATGATTTGGGAGTTGAGAAAAATAAATATAAACAGAGGCAGTTTTGTGGGGGAAAATTGTTTTAAAAAAATTAAAAAATAGGAAAAAAGATTTGCAAAGAGAGAGAGAGAGAGAAAGAAGAAGAAGAAGAAGAAAAAGAAAAGAGAGAGGAAGGAGAGAGAACCCACCACCCTTTGGCCCTGGAGAGACCAAAGATGGTCGAAGAGAGAAAACTCTGAGATCATCATCATTATCTTCCTGCAAAAACAAGGGCAAATTTAAGAATTTTAATCAGAAAATTAAAATTAAAATACAAATTGTTTCTATTTTTCTTAGTTTTTGATTTCTCAAACCCTACCCCAATTCTTGGTTAACAAGTTTCTTCTTTAAGGTAATCTTTTTTTTTCCCCTGGTTATTTGTTTTCGATTTTTTGCAATGTTCTTCATTTACATGAAGAAAAAAAAAATTCTTCCCTTTTCACATTGCTTCTTCAAGAGGGTTATTCTTATTCTCTCTTTTTTTCTTTTAATAAATTTTTCCATATTCTTTTTAAAAAGTTTTGATTTTTGTTTGTTTGTTTGTTTCTTGTTGGGTTTTTTTTTTTGCAGGTATTAAAAAAAAAAATTAACGAGAAGAAGAAGAATATTTAACGAGTTGTTGACTCTACATGAACATTTTTTGATGATTAGGGTTTTGAGCAAATTAATTTTGCAAAAAAACAATGAGAGACCCTGATTATTCAACAATCATCAACCTTGTCCTCTTGCGGAGGATTCTGTAAAGTTTGGGTTTTTTTTTTTATATTTATTGTTTCATTTAGGAAAAAATCTGGCGATTTTGTATAGCATTGGTGTATACCTAAAATGGGCTGTCGATGGAATCCTATTGGATTTCAATTCTCTTGCTTCATGTTCTTGATCATTACCCTTCTTCAATCTCGTTCCTCATTATCCCTCAATTCTGAAGGTAAAACAAACAACTTTGATTTTCTACTTTTTAAAATGTTTTTGTTATATAAAAGGGTTTTTTGAGTTATGATTGATTTGCTTGTTGATTCAACGTAGGATATGTGTTGTTAAAATTCCGGGCAAGAGTTGATTCTGATCCTCATGGAACTCTTGCAAATTGGAATGTTTCTGATCTTGATCATTTCTGTTCTTGGTTTGGTGTAACTTGTGTCGACAATCAAGTGCATATATTGTAAGTTCATGTCTTTTTTTTTTCCTTTTTCTCTTTCTAAATGATCGGGGTGAATTCCGAGTCGGAATTCGGTCTATTCCCCTAGACATGTAGAAAACCGGATATTCTTGCCATTTAAGACGCTTATAGTGGCCAAAAGGGCATCCTAACGATTTTTCGTATATGTTATTCCTCTTGTTGCATATTTCTGATGAATTCTTGGTTTTGTTTTTGTAGGAATCTTAGTGGATGTTCTTTGAGAGGAACTTTAGCTCCTGAGCTTAGTCAATTGAGTGAATTAAAATCTTTGTAAGGGTTTTTTTAACTTATCTTTTTGCTCTGTTTTTTGACACAACAAGAACTAAAAAAACCAATTCTTGTTTACTTTGTTTTGTAGAATACTATCCAAGAACAATCTCTCTGGTGACATTCCAAAGGAATTTGGGACTTTTGTGAAATTAGAGTTCTTGGATTTGCGAGATAATAAGTTAAGCGGAGTAGTTCCACCCGAGCTAAACAAAGTCTTGTCACCAGAAAACTTGTGAGTTAAAAAGGCTTATTTTTTTAGATTCTTGAGTTAAACCAAATCAAATGTGTTGACAATAAAGATTTGACATTTTTTGGTGGATTCAGGTTGCTTTCTGGTAACAAATTTGCCGGTTTTATGAGCATAAAGTTACTGAGACTTCAATCGCTTTATAAAGTCCAGTTGAACAAGAACCGAGAGTTGTCTTCTGCTTCCGCTGCGGTCCTCGACTGCGTAAATAGAAAACTTGGCTACTGGTAATCATACCTTTCCGAACAAATTCCCGCGAAATAAAGACATGAAGAAATCTTTGCACTGAATTTATATGTTTGTTTTATCCATTTGACAGTGTTTCAAGGAGAAGCTTGATAAGACTAAACAAGGCAGAGGCTTTCATATTGCGGATTAAAGCGACTACAAGACAGTACATGAAAGCATTTCCTTTTCCCAAAATATCAATCCAAATCTTTTGGTTTTGATTTGTATGCTCCATTCTGATTTTCTCTGTTTTTATGCCTCTTCAGGGTGCGAAGAGAATCGCACGGAAACAATTTTGTCGCGGATCAACCAAGTAAGATCAAAAGATGACTAAAGCTTTTGCAATAGAAACACACAGAAACTAATCTTTTTCCCTTTATACAGGTTCATTAGAGAATGATACTAGCCTCTTCAAAAGGCGTGAGCTACTCGAGGGAACAAGTAATTTAGAGGCTATGCGTGCGCCTAATGCTTCTACTCCTTCTCCCGGGATTACTACCTTAGTGTTTCCTCGAAGCAGCGGGTCTTTTCCTGCATTAGCTACTGCCAAGAAGAGAAGACCTCCTTTGATTCCTCCTCATTCTCCAACCGCTGAGAACAATAACAACACAATCCCTAATGATCCACCGCGGAAATTTGAAGAGAAGTCAAAAGGGTTTCAAGATGTTTGGTTGTATATTGTTATCGGCGTTTCTGCGTTTGCAGCGATGATAATCATAGTAGCGGTTATATTCTGGTTCCGTAAAAAGGCAGTGAAGAGTATAGGTCCATGGAAGACTGGTTTAAGTGGACAGTTGCAGAAAGCTTTTGTTACCGGTAAATAAAATGTTCATCAACCGGTTAAAACAAACTCTATTTTTGCCCTGTTTTGGGTTTAAACAATGTGAGAAATGTTTTCAGGTGTACCGAAGCTAAACCGGTCTGAATTAGAAACAGCTTGTGAAGATTTCAGTAATATTATTGAAGCATTTGATGGTTACACTGTCTATAAAGGAACTTTATCAAGTGGTGTTGAGATTGCGGTTGCTTCAACGGCGATTTTGGAAACTAAAGAATGGACAAGAGCTATGGAAATGACTTACCGCAGAAAGGTAACTCTAAAAACCGTTTCTTTCGCCTTTTCCTTCAAGAATGTTGATTGATTTTGGAGTCCTCAAATTTGCAGATTGACACAATGTCAAGAATCAACCATAAGAATTTTGTGAATCTAATCGGGTACTGCGAAGAAGATGAACCATTTAATAGGATGATGGTTTTCGAATATGCTCCAAATGGAACACTTTTCGAACATTTGCACGGTAATAAAACATCTAAAATCTGTCTCCATATCAAGATCTTGTTTGCTTATTATGATAATCACCAACCAAATCTTCATCTACTTGTTCTTCAGATAAAGAAATGGAGCATCTTGATTGGAGCGCGAGGATGAGGATAATAATGGGAACTGCTTACTGTCTGCAACATATGCACGAGCTTAATCCACCAATCACACACTCTAAACTTACCTCATCAGGAATCTACTTAACCGATGATTACGCAGCAAAGGTTCTTGCTTTCTTGCTTAGCAAGAAAAGTATTTTTCAATGGTTCTTGCTTTCTTGCTTCACAAGAAAAATGTTGCTTGATTATGATTCTTAATTTAACACAATAAAGGATTTGTATTTTGCAGGTTGGAGAGATACCTTTCAGCTCACAAACTGGACTTAAACCGAAAAAACCGATGAGTGGTGATTTAGACCAATCTTCATTATCATTCTCACCTGAACCAGAGACTAATGTCTATAGCTTTGGAGTATTAATGCTTGAGATCATCTCTGGAAAGCTTTCAGATTCAGATGAAGAAGGATCAATTATAAAATGGGTAAAACTAAAACCTAAAACCAAATCAATCTTCTAAAACTTTACACAACCAATGTAACACTTGTATGTTTTCTTAACAGGCATCAAAGTATCTGGATAATGATAATTTGGGAGATATGACTGATCCAACATTAAAAACATTCAAAGAAGAGGATCTTGAAGTGATCTGTGATGTGGCAAGACATTGTCTAAGAATTGATCAAAGTCAACGACCAACAATGAAAGATGTGGTTGAACAACTGAAACAAGTAATAAACATTTCTCAAGAACAAGCTACACCAAGACTCTCTCCTCTTTGGTGGGCAGAGCTTGAGATCTTATCCTCTGAAGCTACATAACCTAACAAGGAACGATTCTCTCTCCTCCTCCTCTCTCTCTTTCTATCTTCGAGTTGTCTCACGTGTCAGAGGTTCATTCGCCCTTTTCTCTCTTTGTTTACAGTATACGTCGTTTCAAATGTTAAATTTTATTTTTTTCTTACATTCTTCCTATTAAATTTGTTTATTGTATGGTTTTGATAGTGTATTTGGATCCAGATAATGTAACGATGTGTTTGTATAATTGTATACTATCATACATATACCTATAACGTATTTTGTGGTGAAAAAATTGTTTGTGAACTATATAACTCCGGCTTTTTGTTATGTATTTATAACCCATTATGTGATATTTTCTCATTTGTAACTGAACTTCTTCGTTTTTACTTGTATGTCATTTACGGCAAATTATGTTTTTAAAATTTGTTCAATTACTAGGCAAGAACACAAAAATAGGAAAATATTAAAAGTAAAACTTAAAACGTGGTAGGATGCATTTACTTTAAATGCTTCTACACGATTCTTCTTCTACGTTGGGTCTAAAAACGGATACATTGACAGATTTTAATTTTAAAATCATATAATCCAATTGGATTAACATACTTATATAATCAAATTGGATTAACATACTCTACGGTACAGATACAAAACGACAAGCATGACGTAGTCTTTTTTTAGGCACGTTACACCAAAAATAGTCATGCGTGACACGTGTCAAATTTTCACCATAGATGTCTAGATTCACCTGTTATAAATACAACCAATTATATCCATCGAAATGATATTAATCTTTGAAATTTTTTTTTTACATTTTCTATAAAAACTTTAGGTTTCATTTTCGTTTCGAATCCTTCTTTTTTGGCCGCTTTGATTTAATGAATGCAAGGAGTATATGCTACCTTAGCACTTAGGACTCGTCTTTTTCTTTTCTTTTTTACATTCTTAAGAATGGTTTTCTCCGTCGTAAAAGACAAATTAAATTATATATGCTCGTTTTTGTCTTTTGTCAAAAAATTATATATACTCGTTAGAATCTACTATCATTTATTTATCAGAAAAACAAAATATAACAAATGTTAGATTTGGAGAAGCATGGCGGCCCCTCTAAGTTTAAAAGGCCCAAAGCCAAAAGACAAAAAAATGTGGATGTTTAAAACATATTTTTAAATATTAAAACGAAATGTTAAAATTTTACAAATTTAAAAGTATTTTGCAAAATAAAATAAAATCTGGGAGTTATTTTCAATACTAAAAAGGGAAAAAAAATTGGGGTCCTAAGCCATGTTTCATGTTGCTCGGCCAGGCCACCCCTATAGAAAGGAGAACTCATTTTTATTTTCCAAAATATTCTACATCTTTTTAAAATTTCTAATCCCTAAAAATAAAAATAAATTTCATAAAAGAAAAATAGATATGTATATATGCTCGTTTTTGTCTTTTGTCAAAAAATTATATATGCTCGTTATAATCTACTATCATTTATTTATCAGAACAACTAAATCTAACAAATGTTGGATTTAGAGAAGCATTGCGGCCCCTAAGTTTAAAGGGGCCCAAAGCCAAAAGACAATAAAATATGGATTTTTAAGACATTATTAAATATTAGAACGAAATGTTAAAATTTTACAAATTTAAAGGCATTTTTGCAAAATAAAATAAAATCTCGGAGTTATTTTCAATACTAAAAAAAGAAAAAAAACTGGAGTCCTAGGCCATGTTTCATGTTGCTCAGCCTAGGACCAGCCATATAGAGAGGAGAACTCATTTTCATTTTCCAAAATATTCTACGTCTTTTTTAAGCTTCTAATCTCTAAAAATAAAATATATTTCATAAAAGAAAAATAGATATGTATCCCTGAAAAACAATATTTTAATATTTGTATACAATCCACCGTATATATGATTATAGTAATACTAAGAGAAATTTTGAAAAATACCACTTTTGAGTTACCACTTTTTAAAAATGTTATCTTTTCAAAATTATTTATTCATTATATTATTTACGTTTGGGTTAATGTGCAAGCTGAATTCTGCACTGAGTATTTGTATGTGAATTCGGAGAAGAAACTTTGGTCCTAAAAAATGTGTATAAATTCAACGATTAAAAGAATAGTAGAGCCGAGCTGGATTTATATTGATATGAATCGAATATACAATGAGATCTCGAGTGAGATGTGTTACAAGCTGAAAGTGTATTGTTTACCTTTTGCATAAGTGAAAAGTTGGCGAAATCTGCTCGGACTTCGTGTATTTATAGCTCAATTCAGCTCTTCGATCCAACTCCACGTATCCAGGGCGGTTCCGCATAACTCGGGCATGTTCTTGGCATATTCTCCGCGCATCTCGCTTCTACGACTGTGCTAACTGCCCTGTTGACTCGTTCTTAGATCGTCAGCTCCGCGTCTGTTGACTCAGCGCTTGTAGAGCTGACTTGGGCCTTTTGACCGAATTCTGTCTTTTTCCTGAGGCTGGGCCGCATGCCCATTTAGTCTGGTCAAAATGAAATGTTTTGACTTGAGCTTTTAGCGGGCCAGATTCGGTGACGAATCCTGCCCCAACAGTTGCCCCCTGCGCATTAAGTATTATCTAATATAATAATACTTGATGGGCAGTTACTCATCATTACCCTGCACCGCTGAGACACGAATTCACACGACATCTGGGCCGCACAATCTCGATCCAACGGCCGTGATTGCGGGAAGGTGAAAGATCAGGGCAGCGCTACGTCATCTGCACCTAGCCAACTTTTTATCGTGGGTCCTACCACTATAACCGTTCTCTTTTTCGGAGATAAACTGGTTTTAACCCTAGTTTTCAGATCCAATCTTATTCTCATCTTCCCTTTTTCATCTCTGAATTTCTGCTGCTCCTCCACCACTTTTTGTAAATCGTTTTGCCTTCAAACTCCCACCTAAAACCATGTCTTTTTCTAATTCCAAGCTTCAATTCGGCCCGCTGGGCCTTCCAAATAGCATTTTGGTTTTCGTTCTAGCTTAGCTGTTTTGAAATTTTTCTATCTTTGATCACTGAATGGATTGTCTGAGTTAGGTCAGCTCAGCTGATTTTATCGGATCAGCTCATCTTTTGAGGTGCGGGTCGAAGTGGCGTCTTCGCCATGACTTCGACTCATCTCGGCTTTGCTTGTTTTGTATTTGCGATTCTTTGGTTCAGCTCCGAGGTGAGTTACTTCGAGTGTTTGAACTAAGTGACGAATTCGAGTCTAATCCTTCGTTGGCATGTATGATCGCGGGAGGTGAATTTCAGCGTTTGTTAGCTGCTCTTTGTGGCGATGTTATTAGTGTTGGTCGGTCGACGCTTATCGTAACGAAGTTGAGCTTGGTGTTCAAGTCCGTGTTTTTATGTGATTGAGTTGAGATCGACTTCGCTTATAATGATGGGTTTATGCCAAGGATGTCTTAGTTTAGGGATCGGTTAGGTCCTCATGAATTCAAGTTCTACTCAAACTGATTTTGATGTACTATAGATCTTTGATAAATTTAGGTTATCTGCTCTTTTTGAATTTATAAAGATGTAAACAATGGACTGTTCACCTTCATCAAGTAGAGCTCAGCATCTCCGCTGAGGTGGAGAGTTTTGTTGTGTTAGTTGGGCTCGAGGGACGAGCTGTCTACGTACCCGGTAAGGGGATCAAGCCATAACATAGTTTAATTTTTTGTATAGTGATAAAAATTTTTGAGGTTCATGGCGTTTCATGCCCTCATCACTGTCTTTCCGTTCTGCAGATTGATGAGCTTATAGATGAAACAACCCAACCCGAAAAATTAAAAAAATTTCCCTTCGTAATAATCCTCAACGGGTCAACACAACCATTGCGGAAACAATTCAACAATTAAACCAAACACAACATTCAGTAAATCCTATATTTTACTAAATCTCTAAACCAATTCCAATCACAATAACCAATAATCCAATTCAACAAATCCAATAACAATATATAGCAGTTCCAGAATCACTAGCACCCTAGCAATTCTAACACAACGGCCACGAAAACGAGACACTAGATCATCTCCTCTTTCCGACCATGATTTCACGATCACACCTTATCTTTACCTGCATCACATGGCAAAAAGAGATGCGTGAGTATTATCACAAATACTCAGTGAGACGGTAATCCCATCTACTAGGTTATAAATACAGGCATAGTAATTAATACGATACTAGGGTGAGCAATCAACACGCAAAGCACGAACAATCAGCACAAGTTCGCCTCAAACAGGCATGCATCGAATGACATAAGCACCATGTGTTGATCGATGCATCACTAGTGTGTTAATCGACACGCAACCTCGTTGTCGATCGATGCACTGTCACGTGTGTCGATCGACGCAACATCACATAACCTAGGATCGAACTTATCCTCTCATGGATCGATCCCAGCACACAAATCCACACGAAACCAACACGAATCCACACAAAACAACACAACAAACGCATCCTATCAATCCTTTACCCAGATAAACCCATGGTCACGCAAAGAACACGAAGAACATGGACCTGAGATCAGGAAGGAAAAGGATGAGAAAAACCACGAAGGACGGAAAGAACACGAAGAACACGGATCTCCAATCCAAAATCTTCCTCCAATGCAGTCAACAAGCACTCCAGAAACGATCCCGAAACCTCCCAAATGAATCTCCTCTCACAAATCTCTCTGGAAACTCTCTGGAACTTTTCTGAAATTTTTTGGAGACTCTAAAGTCCCAAAAATTGTGGCCATAACCCTTTTATAGGAAACCCTAGGGTTTCACCCTAAATCGGCCCATAAGCCGACACTTAAATCGAATCGATCCGGTTCAATTTACCCTTGCGTCGATCAACGCACACCACTTGCGTTGATCGACGCACGACCAAAATTCACAAAAATTGGTTCGCGGTCGTTACAATTGCCGCCGGGGCAACTACAGCGGTGACTCGGTAGGGACCTTCCTAATTGATCCCTAGCTTTCCAGCACCTGGCTTTTTCGTATTGTAAGATGAGGTCGCCTTCCTTAAATTGCCTGATTTTTACTCTAGATCTGTAGTAGCGAGCTGCTACTTGCTCGGTAGTTCTGAATTCTGATAAGGGCGAGGTCACGGCGCTCGTCGATTACGTCTATTGCGTCTCAGAGCATTTCTTCGTTCAGTTCCTCGTTAGGGGGCATATCACCCTCCGAAGACTTGGTACAACTGTTTCAGCTGGTACCATTCGCTGGTAGCTTTTTTAGGGGTAGTGCGACACGCTTATAGTACTCCTTGCAGCTCCTGACTCCACCTTTCTTTCTTGGCATTGAGCCATTTTTTCAGGTTTTCTAATAATATTTTGTTAGCGTCCTCTGGTTGGCCCTTCCCCTAAGGGTACTTTAGAGTTGAGTAGGTTACGCGTATCTGCCATTTTTGGCAGAAATTTCTAAACGTGGCTGAGGTGAATTAGGTTCTGTTATCAGTTACAATTTCGTATGGTTGCCCATCTCGACATATGATATGCTTCCATATGAATTTCTTTACCTAATCGGAGTGGGTTTGCTGGTAAACTACCGCTTCCATCCACTTAATAAAGTAGTCGGTCGGGACGAATAAGTATTCAACATGTTTTGGTCCTAACTTAACTAAAGATCTGACTATGTCCATCGACTATCTCATAAATAGGTAAGGGGTTGAGATCGATAAAAGCATCTCGGCTGGCTGATGTAAGATCGGGGCATGTTTCTAGAATTTTTCACATTTTCGTGCGAATGCGGCGCAATTGGCCACCATGGTAGGCCAGAAGTATCTCTATTTTTTTATCCGCAATGCTAGAGCTTGTCCCCCGGAATGGCTTCCATAGGATCCGCTGTGTACTTTGGACATTACGTCATGGACCTCGTCCTCATGAATACATATTAAGCACGGTCCAGTCGCACTACGTTTATATAGCTTTCCTTCCATTATGCAGAAGCACGCCTTTTTCCCTCGGAGCTTTCTGACCTCCCATTTTTCCTGAGGAGTTGTTCTGTAGATGATGTATTCGAAGATCGGGATCCTCCAATCGGGGCTTGGTTAGGCTTTATGAGCAGCATCGGCTTGCTTAGGCTTTATGAGCAGCATCGGCTTGCTTGGCCTCTTGTAAGTTGGTAAGGTTATCTTCCTCCGGCTCATTTTCAGGATTGTCTAACAGTTTGGTGTCATCCTACGACTGGCTTATTCCCAATTGGGAGCTAAAGCTCGGCTGCGATTCCATGGCTCTCTGTCTTGTAGTTACTGTGTTTATCCCAGCCCTGGTAGTTATAAAGATGCTTGGCTTTTCTATCATTTTTACCAGGATTATTCGCCTTACCAGAGGGTCAGAGGTTGAGGCCAGAGCAGCTAGTGCGTCTGCCGACAAATTTTCTCCTCGAGGAATCTTGGTTAGTTCAAATTTTTCGAATTGTTTAGCCAGGTCTCGAGTTACGCTCATGTATGCTTTCATGGGGACATTTTTGGCTTCGTATTCACCGTGGAACTGGCTTGTGACGAGCTAAAAGTCGCTGAAAGCACAGATTTCCCTAGCCCTTATCCCTAAGGCTAGCCTCAAGCAGGCCAGGAGGGCTTTATATTCTGATTCGTTATTAGAAGCGGGAAAACCGAGTCGAAATAATTATTCTAGCACCTCTCCCGACGGAGAGGTGAGTTTTACTCCGACACCGGATCCTTGTTTTGAGGAGGCTCCATCCACATGGAGATTCCATGTTTTCCGTGGTTCGGTTTTGTTTACTGGTTGTGGAGTTAGCTTGATTACGAAATTGGCTAAGACTTACGCTTTAGCGCTGATTTTGGTTCTATACTCAATGTCATATTAGCTCAACTCGATGGCCCATTTGTCCAAGCTCTCAGACTGGTTGGCGCTGTGCAATATTGTTCATATTGTGTGTGAAGTCATCACCACTATTGCAGGTGATTGAAAGTAAGGTCTTAATTTTCGGGATAAGATGACGATGGCTAAAGCTAGCTTTTCCATAGCTGGGTATCTCATTTCGGCGTCTAATAGAGACTTGCTTATGTAGAATACTGGGTTTTGTTCATTTTATTCTTCTCAGACCAACACTCCGCTTACAGCCGCGGACGAGACTGCGATGTAAAGGTAGAGGGGTTCCCTTTCCATCGGTTTTGCTAGTATGGGTGGCTGGCTAAGATAGGCTTTCAATTGTCCGCATGCTTCCTCGCAACTCGCGTCCAAGCTGAACCTTTTGTTTCCTTTCAATAGGTTAAAGAAATATAGACATTTGTCCGTGACGTAGAAATGAATCGGTTGAGAGCTGCTATCTTCCTATTTAGTCTCTGCACTTCTCGCATGGACGTAAGGGATGCCATTTCCAGGAACGCAGTTATCTGTATGGGGTTTACTTCAATTTCCCTTTCGGTCACCAGATAGCCTAAGAACTCGCCAAAGGGCACTCCGAAGGAGCACTTGGCTAGGTTTAATTTTATGTCATACTAGTTGAAGACTACGAAGCAGTCCCGAAGGTGTGCTACGTGGTCCTTTCGAGTTTCTGACTTAACCAACATGTCGTTGATGTATACTTCCATATTTTTTCCAAGTTGGTCCGCAAACATTCAGTTGACTATTCTTTGGTAAGTTGCCCCAGCTTTTTTGAGTCTGAAGGGCATTACTCGATAGCAGTAGGTGTCTCGATCAGTAATGAATGTTGTCTTCTCCTGGTCGTCTGGATTCATGAGAATCTGATTGTATCCAGAGAAGGCATTCATGAATGAAAGCAGCTGGTGCCCCGCGGTTGCCTCGACCAGCCAGTCGATGTGCGGTAAGGGGAAGTTATCTTTTAGGCATGCTTTATTGAGGTCGGTAAAGTCAATACAGACTCTATACTTTCCGTTTTTCTTTTTGACACCACCGGGTTGGCTAGCAAATCGGGGTCTTTGACCTCTCGAATTGAGCCGACCTTCAAGAGGCGGTCAACTTCATCATTTACCTAATTCACGCGTTCGGGTCTTAATTTTCATCGTTTCTGCTTAACTGGTTTGTAGGTTGAGTCGACGTTTAGTTCGTGGGAGGTGATGTTTATGTCAATCCCTTTCATGTCGGAAGTGGTCCACGCGAAGGTGTTGACGTTTTCTTGTAGGAATTTTACCAGCTCCTCCCTAATCGGGGGTGGCAAATGGGATCCTATTCCTATGCATTAGTCAGGACAAGCCTCGTCGATGCACACCTAAGTGACTATGTCTCCTCTAGGTTTGGACATCAGTGGGTTGCTAAGACTGGAGAGCTGGTTGATGTTCAGCTCTGCCTGTTTCTGTAATTGCTATTTTGGGGATTTCTCGATCTGCTTGTATCCTTTAAGGTAGCATATTCTGGAAGCTTTTTGGCTACCTCGGATGGTTTCAATTCCAGTGGGTGTCAGAAATTTAACGTATTGGTGATAAGTTGAAGGTACGGCTTTCATGGCGTATATCCATGGCCGTCCAATTATTGCGTTAAATGGGGCTTGTCGGTCTATTACCACGAATTTGATGAACTTATGGATGCCTCCAACTACGATGGGTATCCGGATTGTCCCAATCGAGTAAGTGGTTTCCCCGATGAAGCCGGTTAGAGGGGTCGATTCCCCTTTTAGTTCAACATCGTTTAGGCCAATTTTCTTGTAGGCATTATAGAAGAGAAGGTAGATTGAGCTACTGGTGTCTATTAGCACTCTAGACATAAGACATCCACATACCTTGACATGTATTACGAGGGCATCGTCATGTAGTTTGTCGAGGTGGGATGTTTCGTGCTCACTAAATGTGATTTCGTATCTGGGTTCTTTACCAGTTTTCGGGGGCACATGCGAGGTGTCCGCCCTAGTTTGATGTGTTCTTATGGAATTGACGAAATCCCGGCACATCTTGGATCCTTCCAAGATGAAGTCTAATTTTTTCGCCGGGATTGAGAGAGTTGAGCTCCAGCAAACTTCGGTGCTAGGGGAGGTGAGACCACTGATCTCATCAATCCGCCGTAAATACTTAGCTCCCCGAATATGATGTCGATTCTCTTTTTGGGAGCTGGTGGAGGAGCTGTAGGTGTCTCTTCCTCCACGGGTCTCTTTTTTTTTCTTTTAGATAGCTTTTTCTTTCGGGCGTCGTGTTGCAGAGGAGCCTATTCTGATTTGAAGCTCTCTTTTGGTTTGTCGGGCCCGAATTCTTGCTCGAGGGTTGCCCTCAAGCCTAGCAGGTAGCGACATTCTTCTGTGGAGTGTCCCTTCTTCTTGTGCTGGGTGCAGAACTTAATTCCATCATCGAATTTTTTGGTTTTAGCCCTGTCGATTGGGAAGGCTTACTGAGCTCTACCGTAACCTTCTCTCTTGGTGAATTTTCTTGGAGGTTGCTGCCCCCGAGGGGTTAGTGGTCTCCTTGTATCTTTCAGCCAAGATAACTTTTTCCTCCTCGAGGATTGTGTAGAGAGCTGCGCGGTGCAGCGCATCGTCTAATGGCATGGTTGGGTGGATCGCCAGCTCCTCTCAGAACCTTGACGTGTGCCACAAGATATTTTTAGTACCTCTAGAGTGACTACCTCGTTCAGATTAGCTATCCTGGCATGAACTTCCTTAAATCGTGCAATATACCTCCGTAAGGGCTTAGTTGGTCCTTGGGCTAATGTCCAATGGCTAGCTTTCAAGGCCTTTGTTTCTATAAACACGGAGTATTGCTTGAGTAAAACAGCTATTAGCTGATCGAAACTGCTTATTGAGCAACTATCTTGTCCTTTAAACCATTCGAGAGCTGGTCCCATCAAGCTTTCGCGAACAGGCGGTAGTGACCAGCCTCCCTTTCCTCTTAAAAAAAATGTGCTCGCGTGACTGCCAACCTAAATGCCCTAACGTGTGCTTTTGGATCGGTGTTCCCAGAGAACTCCGGGAACTTAATCTTCCTAATGTGTTTACGATCCAATCTGTAAAAGGGGTCCTCTGAGTTTCCTCAATGGCCCGCTCTACGTCCGGGGCCAAACTTATCGCTCGTTGGATGCAGGATCTCATGAATCGCAGTTCGGTCTGGGTTTGTTCACCGTACCGCCGGAACATATCACTATCGATCGTTTCTGCGGCGTCTAAGTGGGTCGTAGATGTTTCTGTCTGGGGCGTAGCTTCCATCCACCCGGCTGGAGTGTTTTGAACATTTTCCAGGCGCGGCGGAGGTGGAAGAAGCTGCTCGTTGATCTGGGTAGAGTTGTTACGGGAGCTCGAACCGGGAATGTCCATGGTCGACGAGCTTGCGCGCGGATTGAACACGTGATATGTGTTTGCACTGTTAGAGGTGGTGAAGACCCCTGAAAAATCTAGCCATGACGAGGGGTTATAAATCTGGGATGAGTGATGTCCTCTCCAACAACCTTTCGGTGCTGGATTCCTTGGGCGACCGACTGAGAGATCTCCTGCATCTGAGCGAGAAAGGATCTTTCTTGCTGCTCGAGTCGAGCCTGGACGGTCTTGACCAACGCATCATGTGTCTGGCTTTTTCCACCAGGGTGGAAAGCAGTGGACGAATCTCGGTCATGTCGTCTCGCGGCCGCTTTTTTTTCTCGACGTGGGATAGCACAACGGGCGCGTTCTGGAGACCTTTGAACGCTTGGTCCATGGAGATGTCCGGATTTCTTAGCCAAACGCCACATGGTGGTGCTGGGATCGTTGCAGCGGAAGTTGATACAGCGACCTTTGCCAGTGGGCGTTTGTCCGTCTGGCTCGCTACCATTAATCGGTTATCGGCCGGAGCCGTAACATTGGTTCCAGTTCTGATGTGGTCCCGCGATTGGGATCTAGATGATTATTGACTCTGGGGAGTCATGGCGATTGCGTCGTTGGCTTTCGGCGTGGTAGACTTTGATTTATCCTTATCTGTTCTAACAGATCTTAGGTCAAATTTCTGTGCTAGACGTATCTATATCTTCCCCTTAGACGGCGCCAAATGTGGAAGTTGAATTCCGCACTGAGTATTTGTATGTGAATTCGGAGAAAAAACTTTGGTCCTAAGAAATATCTATAAATTCAACGATTAAAAGAAGAGTAGAACGGAGCTGGATTTATATTGATATGAATCGAATATAACATTGAGATCTCGAGTGAGATGTGTTACAAGCTAAAATGTAGTGTTTAGCGCGTAAATAAAAAGTTGGCAAAATCTGCTCGGATTTCGTATATTTATAGCTCAATTCAGCTCCTCGATCCAGCTCAATGAATTCAGGGCGGTTCTGCGTATCTCGGGCACGTTCTTGGCTTATTCCTCGCGAATCTCACTCCTACAACTGTGCTAACAGCGCTGTTGACTCGTTTCTACCTCGTCAGCTCTACATCTGTTGACCCAGCAATTGCAGAGCTGACGTGGGCCTTTGATCGAATTTTGTCTTTTTTTGAAGTTGAACCGCATGCCTATTTAATCTGATTAAATTAGAATTTTTTCACCTGGACTTTTAGCATCCCCAACCGTGACTATTCTCCAAATTTTTATTTAAAATGAAAAAGTTACATATATCTGCTAAATTTCTTTCCTCTTTAAAGAGGTAAAGTTGCCACATGGGATTTGACACAATTGGCATCATTCTTGTCTTGTAAGTACTATTAGATCTCGAACTTAGATAAGAACCATATATAACTTATTGTTTTGTCCTAATAATAATATCTATACATGCAAAATCTGTTGTTTTGTTGTTTTGTTTTTTGTTTTTTGGACTCTAATGTGAATTTGTATAATACTTTATTCAGAACAAGAGAGAGTGTGTGTCGGCTTCCGTTACTTTTTTTGTGTCGGCTTCCATTACTTAGATGAAAGGGTTTTCACTTTTTCTGTTTTTCCCGATGGTGAAGAAGAATATATGTACAAACAAATTTTTCTCAAAAATAATGGCAAATGAACTATTTTTGGAACCACAACTCGCACTCTCTATCGCTCCTCCACGTGATGCATGCATGCATGTATTATCTTCCAACTTCCAGTACTAATCCTCGTTAATAAAAGGTGTCCAGTTACTCCTTTTTTGTCCAAGTTCATGTTCAAACTTTTGAGTTGTTAAATTTTTTTGTACATTTATAGAATATAAAAAGGTATTACTATATTTCGTTCGGTTATAGATGATAGAATTTGAGTTCAAATTTTGAATCCAACTTTTATCTTAACAGATACTCTCTGTTTTAAAATTGAATTTTAGAAATTTTACATATGTTAAGAAAATAAATTACTTTTTTTATTTTTAAAATATTGATTTTTTCGATTATTCACACATATTAAAAAAAACATATTTAATGATCAATTATAAATACATTATTTTTTATGCTAAATAAATTTCTATAACTTTAAACTAATAATAATTGAACATAATTAATTAATATGTCTTGAAATTCACAATTCATTATTCATAATAACTACATGAAAATTGTAAAAAATCAATCTTTATAAAACAAGTTTTTTTTTCAACAACATTAATCTTTTAGAACGAAAAGAATAATGTTTAACTATAAATATTTTTTTTTGTAATAAACAATTTTTAATAAAGATTGATTTTGAATAATGTTGACAAAAAAAAACAAATTTTAATAACTCTAAACCAATAACAATTCAATAAAATTAATTAATATATCTTGAAATTTACAATTCATCATCATTGTTTCATAGAAATTGTATAAAGATATAAAAAATTAATTTTTGTAAAACAATTTTTTTTTAAAACATGAATTAATTTGAAATAAAGGAAGTTTACATCTTCGTTCGATGTTTTAAATTTGTTCTAGTTTCAAAAATTTGGATGTTTTTCCATTTTTAATTTACTCCTATTGGTGATTAATTTAAAGAAAACCCTTCAATCATTCCTTTTTTTTTGAAACTTTATATATATTTTTTTGTAAATTGTACTAATATTTTAATATGATGAGAAACAAAAAAAAACCCTAATAATCGAAACAGAAGAGCTAACTAAAATTAGGAAGAAAGAAAGATTTAATCGTTTTCATAAATTGAATTTTGTTCTTATATCTTCTTCTGTTTGATTTTTTTATTATTTTTTTTGGTTTAGCCTAAATCACTTTATAATGCGACATTTGTCATTGTACCTATTATAGTAGTTTGGTATATATATGTTTAGAGAATCATAAAATCAAAAAAATAAATGGTAGGTGCATTATCTTTTAACTCTATAAATAAACCCACCGAAACGGAAACAGAAACACATGCACAAAACAAAAAAACACAAACCCAGACCCACACCCAAAAAAGAGAGTAACCAGTAATATTATTATTACTAAAAAATAATGGAAAACAAAGGTTTATCAACGAAGAACATCGAACAAGCTCAAGAAAGTTGTTATCAAGAATGGATGACTTTACAATCCCAACGCATCCCTGAGCTCAAACAAGCTTTGGCTCAACGACGCTCTCAAGACGACCCCAACGCCGTTAAAACCATCCGTGAGTTAACCGGAAAGATCATCGGAGATTTTAGAGATTACGCCGGAAAAAGAGCTAATCTTTCTCACCGATGTGGCTCAAACTATTATGCTCCGTCGTGGAACACTCCTTTAGAGAACGCTCTGATTTGGATGGGTGGTTGTAGACCATCTTCTTTCTTTCGTCTCGTTTATGCTTTGTGTGGCTCTCAAACTGAGATTCGTGTCTCTCAGTTTCTTCGTAACATCGACGGTTACGATCATTCAGGTAGCTTTATTTTTTGACGTTTTTCCGGTTTCGGTTTTGTCGGTTTTAAATTCTGTATAGTTTGGTTTGGTTTGTTCCATACAAAAATAATAGGAACTATGGATTTATATATATAACTTCAATTATAAGAATTTGGTATTACATCCAATTTGTTTGATACAAAAATAATATATGTACCAACAAAATTTTGGTTCGGTTTTGGTTCATTTTTTTTAACATAAAAATGATGAAATCAACAGATATATTATAAACAAACATGGTTTGGTTTTTGTTTTGCTTTAAGAATTTGTTGGTTCGAGTTTAGCTCAATTTGGTTTGGTACGGTTTGACAGGTGGTGGTGGCGCATCACTAAGCGATCTAACGGCGGACCAACTAGCGAAGATCAACGTCTTGCATGTGAAAGTCATAGACGAAGAAGAGAAGATGACCAAGAAAATCTCGAGCTTGCAAGAAGACGCGGCGGATATTCCCATCGCCACCGTGGCTTATGGGGAGGAGCACGTCGGAGAGCCTAACGTGATGGTAGATCAAGCTCTGGACAAGCAAGAAGAAGCTATGGCCAATTTATTGGCCGAGGCCGATCATCTAAGGGTAGATACTTTAACCAAGATCATCGAGATTCTAACGCCAACACAAGCGGCCGATTTCTTGCTCGCCGGAAAAAAACTTCATATTTCCATGCATGAATGGGGAACAGTGAGAGATCGCCGCCGTCGTGAATGTGTAATCGCCGCCGGAGAGGAGGACAAGTAGTTATCAAAAATATAGAGATGAATATTAGGTACGTACGTATCAAATATGAAATCGTTTTACAAATTAGTAGTATTAGTGTGAGTCTCGAATAAGAATCTTCCGCTTATATTTGGGGGGAAAAAAACCATATAAAATCGCATAATAACAAGATTTAAAATCTTGGGTTATATGATTACATATAGTTTGGTGGGGATATATAATCCTTATTTTAGTTTTATGTTCTGTCGACTATAGTAGGGTCCAATATATGCGTTACTTGGTTTTATATTATAGTTTTCTGTTTGGAGCTAATTCACGTGGCATTTTACTCGGAAATACTGTAATATATAATTGATTTTATGCACAACTGTGAATAATGGCGCACAGAAACGACAAATAGTTAGAGATATATTGACATTGGTATGTTTACGTGGCAGTAACATGTTCTCGTCTCGACAAGTCAGCTAGGAGATTTTCACCCAAGATTCCATTGGTTTGTATTTTTTTTTTTTTTTTGTTAAAAGATATTCTACAATTTGACCCAAAAAAAAAGAAAGATATTCTACAAAAATGCATAATGAAAAAAGTTACAAGCGATGACCTATCTTCAAAGTCATAGTTTTAAGAGCAACAAGATCAAGTATACACTTACGCTAATAGTATAGCTACTGATTAGTAAAGAGCGTGGAAGGAACTAGAGAAAAAGCTCACTAGAGATTCCAAGTTGAGAGATCCACGGACATTACGGCTTCCGCGATTGTATTTTCTCGACCACTAACTATAGTCTGTATTTTTTGCATTTTTTTAGTAGATTTCATTGGCCTTTTTCCTTGGGCATCAATTCGACTCATAACCTGAAAAACCCAATTTTATAAATATATAGTTCGTCTTTTAAGTTTATTTTGTGTGAATGGGAATTGCACAACAAGAAAATTGTTGAAAGTTCTAATGTGATACAATAAATAAGGCCCTTCGAGCCCACCATGTGAAGCTTCATGATCATTTATCTATTATTATGTCCTTTCAAGTCTTTTTTGGTCAATCTTGAAGACATCGGAATTTAAAATGAGTCTTCGTGTTTAAACTTTGAATCTATATTCATATTTTAATCACCAAAATAATTGAATCCTGTATAAAACGATGTATGAATGGTTGTCCACGTGACGTGGCCGTGACAATTGGAGTGCCCTATTTTGTATTGCAACTACAAAATTTCGTCCAGAGTCTTGGGGTCAAGTGGTAAACAGATGGGTTTATGACGCTAACATGTTACAAGTTCGATCCACCTGCTATGCGAAACTAAAACACATTACTTTGGATACCCACATGGATATAGACTCTTCTTTCGGTCTATTTGCGTACCTGAAAAAAAGGTCTATTCATAGGTTATACCTCTTCCAGAGATCAGTATGAACCCTTCCATAAACTTGAAATATATCCTGAATCATAAAAAAAAAAAAAAACTACAAAATTTCTCCGCCACATAAAAAAAAAAAAATCTAATCAAGAACTCTTTCAATTATCTCAAGATTTATGGGCAACCATTCAAGTCTCATGAATCTAATATTATCAATCTCACAAATCTAAAAAATACCCTAAAAATATATAGTGTTTTGGAATATTCATCCACTATATTTAGGAGAGCCCACTCCAAGCATAACCACAAACCATACAAATTTAGGGGTGTAAATAGTAACCGCTGCATTTTTGCTGAATTACTGTTGAATTGTTGAATTCGCTGAATTTTTAGTGATTTCTTGCAGAATTTGCTGAATAAAATCAAATTTAAATGGTAACTGAAGAATTTGCTGAATCTGCTGAATTTTTGAAAAAAAGTAATTAATTATATAAAAAGAAATTTAAAAAAATGTTACTTTTCAAAAATGCCATATTTTCAAAATCTTTGTAAAAATGCCATTTAAAAAAACATATTTCATTATAACATTTATATTTGTATTAACTATGTTGTATTAGAGTTTAGTTTCGAGGGTTTACGGGGTTTCAGGGGTCAAACCATTTTTTAGGGGCTATAATTTTAAGATTTAGGCTTCAAAAATCCATAAGTAGTGCCATTTTTGCAAATAGACACCTCTAAGTGGCATTCTTGCAAATATACACACCAAAAATGACATTTTGCAATTGCCCCTTAAATAAATTAATAGATTGATAAAATAAATTTATATACATAATTTATGATATAATATTTTGCTATTGAAATTGAATTGTTTTTTAGTAAACCTAATTTTTAAAATATTACAATATTATTTTAGAATTGTCAAGTAAATTTAGTAAGATTTAATCACACTACATATATATTTAGGGGACAATTGCAAAAATACCATTTTTGGTTACATTTGCAAAAAATGTCACTATGGGTTGTCCATTTGCAAAAATGTCACTAATTATAAATTTTTAGAGTCTAAATCTTAAAATTCTAAACCCTGGGTGTAAATGGTAACCGCATAAAATCTGCTGAATTTCTGCTGAATTGCAGAATTTATAGAATTTCTGTTGAATTGTAAAATTTGCTGAATTGCAGAATTTGCTGAATAATATGTCAAACTTAAATGGTAACTATGGAATTTGCAGAATTTGTTAATTCGGCTGAATTTGCTGAATGTGGTTACTATTTAGTGCCTAGATCTTTTCCTCGTGTTTTTTTAGGAATACTATTTTTATATATGCAGAATTTGAGACCCAAGAAAGAAGAAAACATTTGAATTTAGGCTTATTTTCCTCTCATGAACATTTCCAGAATCTGAGCTCTCTCTCTCTTCTAATTAATGGAAGAAATATTCCAAAACTACGTTATTCAATAACTCTCATCCTCTGTTTTTTTCATCAAGCTCCTTGTTCCTCATTTGGTTAAAACGATTGAAAACCAAATGGATAAAAACGGCATCGTGTTGATGCAAAGGTACGAATTAGGTCGTCTTCTAGGTCAAGGCACATTCGCGAAAGTGTATCACGCACGCAACCTAAAAACAGGAGAAAGTGTTGCAATCAAGGTAATCGATAAACAGAAAGTCTTGAAAGTCGGTTTAATCGATCAAATCAAACGAGAAATCTCAGTGATGCGCCTCGTTCGCCATCCAAACATTGTCTTCCTCCACGAAGTCATGGCGAGCAAAACAAAGATCTATTTCGCCATGGAATATGTTAAAGGCGGTGAGCTTTTCGATAAAGTCTCTAAAGGAAAGCTTAAAGAAGACACTGCTCGGAAATATTTCCAGCAATTGATCGGAGCAATCGATTATTGCCATAGCCGTGGAGTTTACCACCGCGATCTCAAACCGGAGAATCTTCTTCTAGACGAAAACGGCGATTTGAAAATATCCGATTTCGGGCTCAGTGCGTTGAAAGAGTCGAGGAAAGGAGATGGCTTGCTTCACACGACATGTGGAACACCTGCTTACGTGGCGCCTGAAGTGATCTGCAAGAAAGGTTATGATGGAGCTAAAGCCGATGTTTGGTCTTGTGGAGTTGTGTTGTATGTGTTGTTAGCTGGATTTCTTCCGTTTCACGAACAGAATCTTGTCGAAATGTATCGGAAAATCACCAAAGGAGAATTCAAATGTCCGAATTGGTTTCCTCCTGAGGTCAAGAAGCTGCTATCTCGGATTCTAGATCCTAACCCTAATTCAAGAATCAAGATTGACAAAATCATGGAGAATTCTTGGGTTCAAAAAGGTTTCAAGAAGATCGAAACGCCTAAATCGCCCGATAGTCATCAAATCGAATCGCTAATCAGTGATGTCCACGCAGCATTCAATGTACAACCGATGTGTTACAACGCGTTTGACCTAATCTCTTCACTGTCTCAAGGATTCGATCTATCGGGTTTGTTTGAGAAAGAAGAGAGATCAGAATCCATGTTTACCACAAAGAAAGAAGCGAAAGAGATAGTGTCGAAATTCGAAGAGATAGCTACAACTAGTGAGAGATTCAATTTGACGAAGAGCAACGTAGGAGTGAAGATGGAAGATAGAAGAGAAGGAAGAAAAGGACAACTTGCGATTGATGTTGAGATTTTTGAAGTGACAAAGAGTTTTCATATGGTTGAGTTTAAGAAAAGTGGAGGTGATACAATGGAGTATAAGCAATTTTGTGATCATGAGCTTAAGCCTTCTTTAAAGGATATTGTTTGGAAATGGCAAGGAAACAACAACAATGGCAACAATGAGAAGATTATTTGATGTGTGATAAAATGTTTTCATTCTTCAACTTCGTTTTTCTTTAAGTTGATTGTTTTCTTTGTAATCTTGGTGTGTAAAATCTAAGATTTGTAATAATGGAATCATCATCACATACAAACTTGTGACACAAAAATAGCACTAACACAAATTCGTTGTAACATTTTGAAATTGTTTTCTTCTTTTTTGAGGTATAAAATCGGCATAACATAATATCACAACTTGGACATTGTATTTTTCTTTTTTTTTTGAATTATCAGGAAATTCGGGGCAGAAACTCGTAATCCCCTCAGACCCGAAACCACAACATATAATATTAATTTCGTCCCAAGAGCCACTTGAACCAGCGATCTCTAAGCATTGATTTGGACATTATACAACTATAAATGTTTGCAAAGAACATATTGTAAACCGATAAAAACGATATTACACAATGCTTGTTTTAAGTAAACATCTACCATATTTTATGTAAATTTTACCACTAAATCGAGATACGGCTGTAAAGAATATTTATTAATATTTCCTTTTCCTATTATGTGGTCTTTAATGATCCGTTTTCTATTAGAATAATGTTATTCCATAATATATTTGGTAACCAATTAAATGAAAATAATGGAGTTAATTCCTAATAAATCTCTACTTTGATGGACGGTTGAGATTAATCCTAAGAAAACCCTAAAGAGGAATTAGGTCCTCTCTCCACCTATAAATATGTGCATTTAGCCCATCATAAAGGCATCATAATACACAACACCTAAAGAGAAGTTTATAGGCAAGGGGAGAGAAACCTAACTCCTAACTCAGAGATCAAGCTTTCCATCTTCCATCAGGATATCGTTCAGGAAGATCTCTCCACTACAATGAACGGTGGTAATCCGATAATCTTTCTCATAAATTATGTTATGTGATTAACCTAGATGTTTAAAGATTTTAGGGTTCATGTAAATTATAACTTACATGTGGTATCAGAGAATGGTTGTAAAACATCTGTTTAATCCGTTAAGAATGATAGATCTATGATTTGATTTTAATAATGGAACATTAGAGATCTGCGAACTAGGTTGTTGGCATATATGATTTTTTTGTTAGAAAATCGTCTGTGAAAATTTCGGGTTTCTGCGAATTATAGTTTTTCGTGTAGATCTATTACTGTGCAAAATTCGTGCGTTTATGAATTTATGGTTTCGTGCGAATTTTGTCTGTGCAAAATTAGGGTTTTTCGCATATTATTTTCTGTAGATCTGTTTCGTGCATAATCGGTGCGAATTCTTATATGAACATATTCTATGCATAATTCTTACAGAAACGTTATGTGCATATCTCGTACAGATTAGTGTTATTTATAAATCGTACAGATTATTCTGTGCATAATCCGTACAGAAATGATTTATACATAATTCTTACATAAACGATTTGTGCATTATTCGTACAGAACATATGTTTCATATAAATTGTGCAAAGCTAGGGCTTTGGATATCACCACAGTGAATTCATCCTATAATGATTTGCATATTTGATCTATTCATGTAGTAATTAGTTACCCACATGTAGACTATAAACATGAGATATGATTGATAACTTATGGAGTGATTGTATATGTGTAGACTTAGGATATCCACAGATAACTTTGTCTAAATAATTGAATATATCACTCAATAATGTTTTTCTGAATCTATGACTTTCTTTGAGATTATGGTGGTTACCCACAGGAACACCATAGTTTCTTGTCATATGCATTCAATTAATTATGTGTTGATTATGTTCTAGAAGTTTAATTAGGACTTGTCATATCTCTAAAATGGAGATTTTCCTGCTAATTTGTCATCCATGGTCTCTGCTGTTCCAATCTTCACGGGAATCAACTTCTCAGAATGGAAAGAGAAAGTTGAGTTCACATTAGGAGTACTGGATTTGGATTTGACACTTCGTGAAAACGAGCCAGCTCCACTTATTGATACCAGTACTGAGGAACAAAAGACTCTCCATAAAGCTTGGGAGAAAGCGAACAGATTGAGCATCATGTTCTTAAGGATGACAATAGCTAGCAACATTAAGACTTCCCTACCAGTTGCAGACAAAGCTAAGGCTTATCTGACAGCTATAGAAGAACGGTTTAAGACTGCAGTCAAATCCCTAGCAGGGAAACTTATGGCAGATCTTACAAGCATGAACCATGATGGGGCAAGGTCTATACATAAACATTGCATTGTAATGACCAATCTTGCAGCTAAGCTGAAGAATTTAGCAATGAGTGTGGATGATTCTTTTCTTGTCCAGATTATCCTAAATTCATTACCTCCTCAATATGGACCATTTCAAATCAATTATAATGCAATTGATGAGAGATGGATCTCGAATGAAATGGCCAATAAATTGGTTCAAGAGGAGGTTAGGCTTGGGCGTGAAGGTATTAAGTTTGCCCATTATGTTCAAGGAGCTGGACCTAAAGCTGGGAAAAGGCATCAAGTAAGCCATAAAAGAGCACCACCCAGAATGAATGATTCCAATCAAGCTGAGAAGAAAAAGGCAAAGAAAGATGACCGATGCAACTTTTGCAAAAAGTCTGGTCACTTTCAGAAGAAATGCCCTAAAAGAAAAGAATAGTTCGAAAAGAAAGGTAATCCTATGGGTTTCGTAAGCTTTTTTGAAACCAATCTTACTCATGTTTCTTCTAACACTTGGTGGATTGATAGCGGTGCTAATGTACATGTTACGAATTCCTTGCAGGGATTCCTTAAGACCCAGACTATAAATCCAAGTATTAACTACTTATTTATGGGAAACAGAGACAAAGCGCCAGTTGAAGCTATTGGCACTTATCGTCTCATTTTGGATAGTGGATTTTGTTTGGATTTATTTTAGACTCTTTATGTTCCATCTATTTCCCGTAATTTAGTTTCAGTAAGCAAACTTGATTTGGCTGGTTTTAAGTCGTCTGAAGGAGATGGTTGTTTCAATTTATTTCTGAACTCTAATCGAATTGGTTCTGGAATATTAGTTGATGGTCTTTATAGATTAAATTTGGCTGATCAACCTTTTGAAACTCATCTCACCCTGCAAGATAAACGTGGACTTAAGCGTAAAACATGTTCAAATGATTTGTATCCCTTTACCCTCTCTTCCGAATGTAGTTTGACCGTTAAACAACGAGGAAAATCCAGTGAATGATCATCCACTCCATGATGATGATATCGCCAATAATGATAATAAACTTGTAGTGCAAGATGAACCAGCATTAAGAAGATCTACTCGTGAGAGGAAACCTGCTATTTCTGATGACTACATGCTTTACCTAGTACAATCTGAAGGAGGAAATATTAAAGATCCGGTTTCTTATTCACAAGCCATGAAAGATGTTAATTCTGATAAGTGGAATGATGCCGCAAAGGATGAAATGGAATCGATGGCTAAGAATGAAGTCTGGGACATTGTTCCATTGCCTGAAAGACACAAAGCAGTCGGGAGTAAGTGGATCTTTAAGACCAAACTCGACTGTAATGGCAATGTTGATCGATATAAAGCTAGACTTATAGCTAAAGGTTTCAATCAGAAAGAAGGCATTGATTACAATGAGACTTTCTCACCTGTGTCTAGGAAAGACTCTTTCAGAATTATCATGGCATTAGTAGCTCAGTATGATCTTGAGTTACATCAAATGAATGTGAAACTGCCTTTCTTAATGGAGACTTAGAAGAAGAAGTCTATATGCGTCAACCTGAAGGCTTCATAGCCGAAGGTCAGGAAGACATGGTCTGCAAACTGAAGAAATCAATATATGGGCTGAAACAAGCTTCGAGGCAATGGTATCTTAAGTTTGATGAAACCGTTATGAAATTTGGTTTCAAAGAAAATATTATAGATCCATGTATATACCTCAAGATCAGTGGGAGTAAGTTCATATTTTGGTGATGTATGTTTATATATCTTATTGGCCTGTAGTGATCTTGGTCTATTACATAAGACTAAGAACTACCTCTAAAAGAACTTTGACATTAAAGATATGGGTGAGGCATCCAATGTGATAGAAATTTAAATATTTCGTGATAGATCACTTGAAATTTTAGGTTTGTCTCAGAAAGCATATATTATTAAAGTTCTTGAGAAAAATGGCATGATGATGTATTCTTCTATTACAGTATTGGTACGTTCATATTAAGATTTTGAGATTCATAAAGAAAACAAGAAATATATGTTCACATGCTAAAAATCAATACATCCACAGATGGTTGAGTATACTAACTCAGATTTTAGTGGAAATCATGGTTTTAAGCACTACATTTAGGCTATGTGTATCTCATTAGTAGAGATATCATATTATGGAAAAACTTGAAGTTGTAGTTGCTTTAAACATTCACTAAGCAGGTTGAGTATGTGACAAATTATGAGGCTTCTATTATGAAAATATCGTTGCAAAATTGTCTTTGAGTTCGAGGTCTTAAGTCTTCAACTCTTTATGCGACACTGAAAGCTGCAATGTTCTTTCAAAGTAAGACATGATATCTAAAGGATCCAAGTATATGGACATTAGGCTTAAATATATGTCGATAAAACAAAGATGTCAAAAGAGAAAAGTTTGTCAAAGAACATATAGGCACTGATGTTATGGTTGCAGACACATTTACGAAAGCTTTACCTCCTAAGACATTTCATAAGCATGCTGAAAGAATGGGTCTTGAGGATAGCTCTTAATGACGTTGTCTGATTATGTTTTGTCTATTTTGACATTTATTTGAGATCTTTTAATGACTTTTTACATCTTTTCTATTTTGTTTCCAATGTGCACACACATTATTGGTTGTTGGATTATGATAACAGAATGAGTCTTTATTTAAAGACATAAAAGGGACCATTACGATAACTCCAACTGATGTTTATGGTCTAGCTATGAAGGTAGTCGGCGTAGTAGTACATGGAAGGGATCATGTTGCAGAATGATGTGCGACCGCCATGACTCCCATTGATTATTAGATTAGTCAAGACACTTATGATGACCAAATGATGAATAATGAATAACATATTATGCCGGCCTTATGATTCTTGGAAGAAAACATTAATGGATCGTACTAGCGACTGTAAGGAATATTTATTAATATTTCTTTTTCCTATTATGTGGTCTTTAGTGATTCGTTTTCTATTAGAATAATGTTATTCCATAATATATTTGATAACCAATTAAATGAAAATAATGGAGTTAATTCCTAATAAATCTCTACTTTGATGGACGATTGGGATTAATCCTAAGAAAACCCTAAAGAGGAATTAGGTCCTCTCTCCACCTATAAATATGTGCCTTTAGCCCATCATAAAAGCATCCTAATACACAACACCTAAAGAAAAGTTTATAGGCAAGGGGAGAGAAACCTAACTCCTACCTCAGAGATCAGGCTTTCCATCTTCCATCAGGATATCGTTCAGGAAGATCTCTCCACTACAATGAACGGTGGTAATCCGATAATCTTTCTCATAGATTATGTTATGTGATAAACCTAAATGTTTAAAGATTTTAGGGTTCATGTAAATTATAACTTACAACGGCAACACTTGGAACGAACTAAGATCAAACATATCAAAATATGGAAGATCCATCTTGGCTTCAATCACAAATTGAAGATGAAAAAAACGCTCTTAGTTTGTTTATGTTTTTATGCTCTGTTTTTGATCGTTTGTTTTGACATTTTCCAGGTTTAGATTTGATTTAATAAATAGTACACTTGACAAGAACAAAAAAATGAAAGATCAAACGCAAAGAAAAATAATACCTTATTTATTCAATCTGTGTTTATACTTTTTCTATACACCAAGATTCATATCTCACTCTTTAGCTCTAAAATCTAATGTCTCTCTCTCACAACCATTCAAAGAAACAAGAACATCACAATTAGTTAAAACTCAAATTATTCACAAATTTCTAAAGTACCATTTTCCATCATCCTATTCAGTATCAGAAAGTAAATAAGATGGCAAAGACCGCGATTCGGAAACCGAAGATGGCAAAGACCGCGATTCGGAAACCGATTGACCGTTTTCCGAACTCAAATCCTGCAATTTCGGTTTCAATTCTTTATTACAAAACTCATCATACTCCATTTTATCACCTCCTTTCTTCTTCACTTCAACAACAACCAAAGCTGGTGTCAATTCAAATATCTCAGCAGCAATTGTTAATGGACCTTTAACACTACCTTCTCTTGAACCTTCAAGACTCACTTTACAATCCTTCTTTCGCACCGTAAAGCTCACAATTCTCGCGATTTCCTCCAATTTCGATATGATCTTTTTAACCGGAGCTCCAGAAACAAACCTAGACCCTTCATCATCATTAAACAAACCGGACAGATCAAAACCGGGCGAAAACGAAATGAGGTCGAAAGCATTCAAACTGGCGGGTCTAGGCATCGAAACCGCTCTTCTCCTAGCGTCAAAAGACTCGAAATCCGATTCAGAAACCGTAGAAGACCTCCCCGAAACCGATTCAATCGATTCGATCTCATCATCATCATCAACACTACAAAGCTTATTATCATCCTCAACGTAAAACTTAATATGCTTAAACCCTTTCTTGAACCAACTAAACTCCATAATCTCCGGCATCGTAAACCGTCTCTCCGGTTTAGTCTCGAGCATACGAATCAATAACCGGTTAATCTCAACCGGAAACCATCTTGGACACCTGAAATCTCCTCTGTAAATCTTCTTATACATAGCCATAACATTCCGATCATGAAAAGGAAGAAACCCCGCCATTAAAACGAACAAGATCACTCCACAAGACCATATATCGACTTTAGCACCGTCGTAGCCTTTCCTCGCGAGAACCTCCGGTGCCACGTAAGCAGGGGTCCCACAAAAAGTATGAAAAAGACCGTCTTGTCTGATCTGATCAGAGACAGCACTCAGACCAAAGTCAGAGACTTTAAGGTTTCCGTTTTCGTCTAAAAGTAGATTCTCCGGTTTCAAATCACGGTGATAAACGCCACGGAAATGGCAGAAGGAAACGGCGGAGATCAGTTGTTGGAAATATTTACGAGCAATTTCTTCTTTTAATCTTCCTTTAGCGACTTTGTTGAACAATTCACCACCTTTAACGTATTCCATAACGAAATAGATTTTTGATTTCGTAGCCATGACTTCGAATAGCTGTACGATGTTTGGGTGACGAACACGACGGAGAATCGAGATCTCGCGTTTGATGTGTGCGATTAAACCGCTTTTTAAAACTTTCTCTTTGTCGATTACTTTGATCGCTACGTGTTCTCCAGTATTCGCGTTTCTTGCTAGGTAGACTTTAGCGAATGTTCCGTGGCCGAGAAGTCTACCCATTTCGTATTTTCCCAGGATTAGAGCTTGTGTGTTGCTCTTATCCTTCTTCTTCTTCATCGATTTCACTCTTCTTAGCAAATCCGCCATTAGAACGAAATGTTGAAGAAAGTTTCGATTTTTTTAGTTCAGGATCGTTTGAATTTTGTTTGATTATCTAGAGGTTGTAGAAGAAGACGATCTCTTTCTCTCTTCTTCTTCTTTTCTTCCTCTGTTCTCTGTTCTGTTTTTAGGATTTTTTCCAGAAATAGACTTTTTTTCTTCTTTGTGTGTATATTTGGAATGTGTTTCCGATTTTGCAATAGAAATTAATCTTGCTTTTGGTTTATAACACTGACACATATTTATAGCGTAATGGTCAATTTATTTTAGTTTAAATTTGCCAATACAATGTTAGAGGCCATTAGGAACGATGATTGTAAAATAGAAAAAGAAAATGCACTTTTAATCATTTTTTTTTTGGGTTTAGTATGTTCTCTATGTTGTAACTTGAATTATGCTGTTTCTAAGATTATAAATTCAGAATATATATTGTCTTACAATATACTTTTTTGCAAAAAATGAAATTTTGATTATAGATAAGGATATATTGTTATTTAAATAAGAATAGGTTTTGATTTGCAAATAATTATTTGACATTTGTAAGAAAAAGAGTAAATGATATATAAATGGGAGGTTTACTAAAACAATTTTAGAAAGTTGGTTTTTGACCAAAATAATGCTCTTGTTTAAATATTATTCAAACAACCTTTTGTATCCGTTTTATCCTTATTTACTTTGAAGACAAAAAACATATTTACGAAACTGCCATTAGTGAGGGAGCAAAGATTTTTTCGCCAAAAGCGAATAAGTTTAATGTTCATATGATGATAGATTTATTTACGAATGGTAGTTTTATTTAGTGGTTGGTAGATTTAATTCTGTAGATTTAATCGACGAACGGTAGAGTTAACATTTGAATGGTAGACTTATTGTGTAGACTTATTTTTATTTAGTGGTAGAGATGTTTTGGAGTGGTAGACTTAACGCTAATAGTGGTAGATTTTTGTTTTAGTGATAGAGTTATTAGTCAAATGGTAGATTTATCTCGTTAACCTTATTATTGAGTGGTAAATTTATTTGTATGTGATGGTATACTAATTACTCGTGGTAGAGTTAAATTCCTCGATGGTAGACTTAAATTCCTGGTTGGTAAACTTAATTTTGTGATCAGTAAACTTATTGATGGTTCACATGATCAGTTAGCTAGATTGGAATGTGAAATGGAGACATAATCGGTATCTTTAGACGGCTAGGGTTTTGTGCTCAGACGGCTAGGGTTTCATGCTCATACGGCTAGACTATCGTGTTGATAACATGTTATGAATAAGAAAGAGAAAGAGAATTGTTTTGTGTATTATTCAATGAGAATTACAGAGTATATATATAGAGATACAAAACTTGAGGAGTAAGTACAACTTGAAAAACAATTAATTCTATAATGTTTTCTAGAATATGGGTGTATAATGGATATCCATCTAATGGTTCTATAACACAAGTTGGTTTTAAAAAAAAAATGATTGGGCATCGATCATTGAATGTTTTTTAAATTTGATATTTTTGGTAGAAAATTGGACATCGCAAATGTCATTATCATTGTAATGGTCTCGAGTTCTTGTCTTGTACGGGTATGCTTACACATTTTTTTATCAAAATGAATCAACAGCTGTGAGTAAATTTAGCCATTACCTGCATATAATGTATGGTGTAGATCCGAACAATAGTTTTTTATAAATAAATCATTAAGTTAATTATAAAAAAAAAAACATGAAGGTTTATAGAATTACAACCCACAGAAAGAAAAAAAAATGACATGATTTAGTCATTAGTAGAAAGGGACTCAATCCTAACTCCCAAATCCTAATACATGATTAAAGAAAGTCAACCAAGAAAACTCAAGATTGTTTATGGTGGTAAAATTAGGGAGATAGCTCAATTTTGGGTACTTATTAGGTGCTAAAATTATAATTAAGTAGATGTTTTGTTTACACGTTTTTAATAAATAAAAAAATTAATATTATGTAAAATAGTGTAATCTCTATTTAAAATATTTTTAGACCAATTACGTATCAAACCTCTCCAAGTGGCAAAAAGGCTGATTCTCTCATATCAAGTTGCGTTAGAAAAAACAAATTTAACAGGAAGACGGAAGAACATAGGATCTGAATTTTTTGGATCCACCTTCATATTAACCCACAAACACCCCAAAAAATCATGCAACACAAAACCAACTTCTCCTTATTTGATCATATGATAGATTTATGATTTTGTCATCCGACATATTAGAACAAACGAAATACCAAAATTGTGTTGTTTAATGAATAAACTCTAGTATATTAATTTTTCATTAAAAGCAAAATGTAAGTCAAACTTTACTAAGGTACGTCGGTGAGATAGTAAGTCAACGTAACATGTTCGGTGAAGATTTAACGATAAGCAAAGTGAAAACAAAAAAAATGTATTCGCTTGTCGTGAAATTACACTAAATGATGTTTTTGATAGATTACCCAACCCAACAAACAAAAGCTTATTGACATTATTAAGAATGCTAAAAATGTTTAAATCAAATGTTTTTTGGAGCGTACATATATGCATCAAAGTTTTTCAAAAAAAAAAAATTGTTTTTTGGAGCGTACATTTAGATAATAACGTGCACGGATCAGGCCACACTAGTAGTTGGTGTATTAACCTTTTTGACAGGTGTGATTCGTGTGCATTAGAGCAGTTACTCCCAAAAAATAAAAAATTATTAACGTGATGTGAACATTTCTCTACTAAGAATTTTTTTTTAAAATTATTTAAAAAAAAAAAAAAAAAACTAATTCATGTAGACATTTATTTGGGCTTGCCAGAACAGAGAGGTTTAGGTCAAATACATAATCGTGCACCAGTCAATTGGGCAGGATTTTTTTCTTTCGTATGGGCCTTTAAGTCTAAAATAAATGAACTTGGCCTAGAAATTGCCTTCGCTAATTTTTTTTTTATATATCTAAAAGCCCATATTATAAAATTGTGACTTTTTATAAGTTGATAAAAAAGTGTAATGTGTTTGGGTTATTGGACTGCATTATAACATGTTTCAGGCTATTCGAACTAAATCCGATTAATTGACTTATTTTCAGTTGTAAAATCGAGATGAATTATGAAAGTATCCGAATACAACGAAATCAAATAACAAAAAAAATTCTAAAAAATAACCAAATAAAATTAGAGTCGGGTTGATAATCTTTGAAAACTTAGTTGTCTTGAATTGAAAAATCAAAAACTGAGAAAAACAACTAAAAGTTTACTTAAATGATGTGATAATATATCATTAATTTCAATTCAACTAAATACATTCAAATAAAGTTGGAAAATTTTATACAATAATATTTTTATATTTTATATTCAAAATTTCATTTTTAGTTCTTCTAATCTCTATATATTTTCTAATATTTCATTTTTTTTAATTTTTGTTGTAAGGTAATTAATGTAAGATAATTAATAGAAGAAATAAAAAAGTTTATTATGTAATTACTATTTATAAATAATGTGAAAATTTTAAATTGATGATGTGGACATTTTAAGAGGAGAGAAAACTCTTCTATTATATAATAAATTTATATATAGGTCAACGACCCATATCCGGGGAAGAATAAGCGGGACAATGATCCCTCCTTCTATTCACACAACTTCATGTTCAAAATGGACCATCTTATTATATAAAATAGAATACGAACAATGAGAACGCGACACGTAAGCAAAACTATAACTCACTAGAGGACGACACATGTAATTGTTAATTTATATTGTGACATGTGCCAATATTAACAAAAATTTGAAAAAATAAAATAGAAAAGATTTATTCTAAACAAAAATTATAGAACAAATAACAAAAAGGAAAAAAACATCCTACTAAAAAGTAATATTTTTAAATTATGTATTACAAAATACATATTTTCCATTTCACATTATCTATCTAAACTTTCAACAACAACAAAATCTTTTATTGAATTTTCAAACAAGAAGATAGTTTAAGGCAAAATTAAGAAGATGTCATATTGTAAGTATCATTTTGCTAATATAATAACGTGTAGACAATTTAGTATAAGATAAATATAATAAATTGACGTCTTAATAAAATATAATAATAACTTAAATTTTAAATATTTGTGTCGGTCGTAAGTTAGAATCTAATTACATTTGTCTATGGGAGTTATTAATTTCAAAATCAAATATTTATCGCAGTGCATTTTTATATGAGCTTAACATGTAAGCAAAACTATAACTCTCCACATCGCGACATGTATCTAATATTGATCAGATGATAACATATGTTAACACTTCAAATTAGTTAAAAAAAATAAAAATGGAAAACTAACAAAGTAATTGTCAAGTTACTAACCAAGTAGTAAAAAATAAAATTTCTAAAAATCCATTCTAATTAAGAAACAAATATTAGGATGGAATATAGAGAGGACATAAGCCAAAAATAAAAATAATACATAAAATAAAAAATAAAAATGTCAACTAAAATAAATGAAAAGACGAATAATAAACAAAAGAAGGTATATAAATTGGAAAAAAAATTAGAAAGGTTATAGAAACCTCAGTTTAAAAGTTTAAGATATACACAACCATGCAAAAAAAAAATATATATATATATATGTAAGCATACTTATTTTATCAATATAGAGTTATATAATATCACAAAAAAATAGAAATCTTTGACCTATGACGCCGTTGGTATTATTCAATGTTAGAAACAAGAAAATTGCATGTTGACAAAAAAATAAGAAAATTGTATATATTGAAAATTTATATAAATTAAAAAAGAATAATATTATATTTACTATTAACTTGTATAAAGTTTGACAAGTGTCAATCTCTATAAGACATAAAACGATGACATTAATGAAAAAAAACTATTAATCATGTATATATGTGATGATTCACAATATTATTTATTGTTTTCATGAGGTTATAACCTAAAATTTACTATTTTCTAATTTAATTATATAGTATTTTAATTTGTTTTGTATATGTGTATCGCATAATTCATAAATATTCATAGCGAATAAAAATATATATTTTTCTTTGTTATATATATTTTATCTCCGTATGATATGGATTAAAACATGATAGTTATAAGATAAATTGATCTATACTGGTTTTAAGATCGACGTTTAAATAATATTTTAAAATTCAACAGGTTATTTATTAAAATTTAAATGTTTATCTTATTAATTTTTAATGTATTTACCCGCGTATTAACTCGGATCATCTGATTTATAATATAGTGATTTATGTTAGTCTCCTATATTATCATCTGATTTCAAATCTACATAATTTATATTGTTGATAAAAGCGAAAGAAATAATGATCGATCAGTCGGATAGGTCGGTCCAATGGTTTAGTTATAATTTTTTTTTCCTTTCTTGTTAAGCAGTGCCAATTAAAACAAAATGAGAAAGAACAAAAAAACTACTTTGCTATTTGCAACATCTTTACCTCATAGTTTGTAGTTGTGTACAATTCACATATCCGATTAGTTTCGTACTTAAATTATATCACACGGAAGCAACGCTAACACAAATGATCAAATCATAAACTCCGGTCAAAAGGCTCTCGTCAATTTTAATGTAGTTTTACATTTAAATAGAACAAGATCGCCCACACATTTAAATAGAACAAGATCGCCCACACATATTAGCACATGAACCAACCATGTTAGGGTGAGTGGTTTAAATGATATAATAAAGAATGTGGGTTAACTTTTAGGTTTGGGTTGCTCAAGGAGAATGTGAATATGTTAGATACTTTGTGGAATATTAGTTGGCATTCTATGGATCTTTTTGTCTTGGGATTTAGTGGATTTGTTTGGAATTTCCCAATCAACTTCTTTCTTTATTTTCTTTATTCGTTGAGTTGTTATTCCTATGTTATTTTAATATCAGCGGCCCAGTATTTAATACTTTCACAAGAATTTCATTTGTTACATGTATATGTGTATACATCGTGATGCTCATGTTCTAATTATGAAGAAGAGAAGACTCTGACAAAGAGTTTTCAGGAAGTTCAATCTTTAACAATGGAAAACATAAAGCGGGTCAATCGAAAATGAAAATTGTTGATTTATAAATGAGATTATAATTTTGGAAAATTTAGAAATGTTTATTCTTAATTAATGACTTAATTGTATTGGCTGGGGTTCAATGTTTAGTCATCAGGAGTTTCCTATAATTAATACAAATATGTCTTGTAGTAATCTTGACTTTTGGTTAGGAGATCTGCATACCAAAAGATCATAATTTTGTTTTTTTTTTTGTCAACACTAAGGTCATAATACAATGAAAGTAAAACAGGAATATATGTTATGGGTTACTATAAGTTTCTTAAGACAGCTAAACAACAATCCACCGCATGCATTTGACTGCTATATATTTTGAAAAACTATTAAAAATGTAATTATGTAATCATGGATTTTATGTAATTGAGATTTCACTCGAGACGATTTAAGTTGCAAAGTGAAAGAACTCGACCGTTTTTTTTTTTTCATTTTTAAACATTTAATCGAATTAGTATTTTTATAAATACTAATTCTCAACACTTAGCAAATACCAATCAAACATTCAGCTGAAATCAATTCAACAATTCAACGAATTATCCATTAACAATTGCACTAACAAAACCAATTCAATCCAACAATTAAACTAATTCCATAAAACCAGCAACCTAGCGTTCTAAACAATCACATAAAAGCAACACAACGAGACTCTAAATCATCTCCTCTTCCCAGCCATGATTCCACGATCACACATTTTCTTTATCTACATCATATGGCAAAACGAGATGCGTGAGTATTATCACAAATACTTAGTGAGACGGTCATTCCATCTACCGGCTATACACACATGCATAAAGGAATAACACAATACCAAACGATCAAACAACAATGCACAACACAAATAATCAACACAAGAATCAAAATCCAGACCATGCGGCAATCGACACACCACCCTGGTGTCGATCGGCGCACGTCGCAATGTCGAGGAGCATGAGCCTATCATTTCATGGCTCGTTCCAGGACCCGATGTATTGATCTTCTGCATTAAAACGTCAACACAAACATCCAATAACACGATAATCACTCAAATCACACAACCAATCATCCTCATATCAATACAAACCTCAATCAAACACATCATGACATTCTAATTACCCAGATAAATCATGGTCACGCACTCACCTTGATTTCAGAATGAAAAAGAATAAGAATCACGAAGAACACACGAAAATCAGAGATCCAACTCCTTAAATCCGGATTTTCTTCTTCCCTCGCGAAGAACACAAATCAAACACGATCTTATAGCCTCACAAATCACTAGAACAAGTTTTCAGGATCAAGAACACAAGAAAATCAACAATGATTCATGTTCTTCACTCAATCCTCTCTAAAATTCTGATTTTCTCTGAAAACCTCCTGGAAAACGCGACCATAGACGGCCCCTCGACTTATATTGTTGAACCCTAGGTTCTCGTAACCCAAACCGCAAACCGAACGATTAAAATCGAACCCGTCATTTCAATTAAGGCTTGCGTCAATCGACACACCTCCTTTGTGTCGATCGATGCACCTTCCAAAATTCCAAATTTTGGTTCACGGGCGTTACATAAAGCTTTTAGTTTTTCCAAAAACCTGGTTTCTTTTTTGCATATTCTAGGTATATTCGATTAAGTTTAAACATCTAGGTATAATATAAAACAATGAAATTATATACGTATACAAGTATATACAACATGCTTCCTCAAAATCCGATGCGACCGATCTCCTTGTTGCATGTATCATATATTATGCACCAATTTATGTCCACTAGAACATTAAACTATAGGTTTTTTACCGGCGTATACATTTCTTTAACTCATAAAATTTGCAAACGTTTGAAAATAGTACCACTCCTATTATTAAATTCATATAATTCAACGCAACTTTGATTTTGTGTGATTTCTCATGGGAATGTTTTGGACAGCAATAACTAGTATACTTCACAATTCTCAATATAATCAAAACATTATTATATGGTTCGTTCAAACACAGATACTACTCAACATAATTTTAAATGCTTGAGTAAGTAACCGAAAAATTAGATCGAACAGTATACTCGAATAAATATTGGTCTTCGAAAACTACACGTTAAATATTTTTGACGTCAACTACACCATTATTTACTTTCGACCAAACCCATCAACAAATAACCGATAGTAATAAATATAAGCATTTATTACAAGGCAAAAGAGAAAATCTAGTAAATTCTTTAAACGCGTGTGTTTTAGTACTACTGTACTAGCACTAATTTAAAGATTTATAGGATATATAAATTTCTGCTAGGATACATATAACATGGAATGAAATTAGATAATTCGTAAAAGATAGGGTCCACGTTTCTATTTCTTAGCATCTGCATCAACCTACCACACAAAGTCATGGCACCAACCATACCCCTTTGCTTACTTCACTTCAGTTTCAAACCCATAACCAACGACAACAAAATGAATCTATATGCAAATTAGATAGAGTTTTCGTTGGTAGTGTAATTCTACGAATACGCAAAGGTTTCATATACTCTATAACTTAAAACGATGATTATTTATGTGTATTATGATTAAAATTGCATTTATTTCACATGCAATCAGAGCATGGATTTTGTTACTAAAATACAGTAATTGACAATAAATAGAATAACTTATTTCTCTAATATACTAGTATATTATTATTGGGTTTTTTTTATATAAAATTGTATTTCTTTTGGAGGTGACCGAAGTCTATCTCAATTCGAATTCCACTATCAAATCAGCTAAATATCTAACTAAACTCCAATATAAGGTGAAATTACGTGCATGGATTTTCTTTTTCGAAGTAATGGACAATTAGTAGAATAATTCTTATGTCCTTCGTGTATATTAATTTCAATTTATTTCGTCTGTGATATTAATTTTTTTTTTTAAGTATACAGATTTGTCCCTGATTGAAACAAAAAATGAAATTTCAGTCTCGTTTGATTTATAGGATACCAATCATGTACTTATCATCATTATCTTTACGAGGTACTTTTTTTTGGGGCCTCTCATTCCTTTTCTAAAAGTGAAAGGTAAAACTAAAGTTTCTAAAGACAATTATCAAGTTATTAGCTGATTCATTATGGTGACACCAAAATAATAATGTTGGGTTTTACTCCACTATATTATACTATTTTTTATACTAAAAAAGAATATTTTAAATATTTTTTTTTTCAAATCTACAAATTAATCCATCTTTTCAAATTTAATAAAGTATGATATAATTTAAATTTAATATTTATCATAAAATAAATAAAAATACATTACATCATATAACATACCAAAATATATTAAATTTTGGTTTATCATCATCAAACATATTAGATTTGGTTTAATCATCGACATCTATATATGTTTTTTTTATCATTTTTTTAATTATTTAAAGTTGAAAAACTTCTTTATATATAAAAAATGTTGACACCAAAAATGATGTAATCTTATTTTTTACACTATATTTGGTGTAAAAAAGGGTGTAACTCCATTTTGGTGTTGAAATTAGTGTTGAGTTGGAGAGGATTTTGCACAAAAGTGTAACTCTAAAGTTAATCTATATAATTTCTAATTTTCTAAATATGAGTTTTTTTTTTGTTGATGCAATATGAATCAAAGAAAATTCAATGATGAAAAATAATCAAATTTGTTGATTTCTTGTATAAACTATGGTATAACTCTCGCTTTTCACAAAAGAAAAAAAAAGAGAAAAAGTACCTTATAAAGATAATGATGATAATAAACACATGATTAGAGAATCCTCTAATCAAAAGATATATAATTCAAAATTGGGATAATTGTAAAATACCAATTTTAGTGTTTCATTTTTCAAAAATGTTATAATGGGTTGTCTATTTGCAAAAATACCACTAATTATAGATTTTTAAAGTTTAAATCTAAAAATTCTAAATCTTAAAAAATATTTTATCCCTAACAAACCTTAAACCCTCAAAACTAAACTCTAATACAACATAGTTAACCCAAATATAAATAATATAATGAAAAAATATAATTTTGAAAATGACATTTTTGTAAATTTTTTGAATATGTAGTATTTTTGAAAAATGACCTCAAAATTTTCTTTCAAAATTTATATTTTACAATATAACTCTTTTTTTTATTTTACTAATCTAGATAATTGTCTGAAGGCCACAATTTTTGTTAAATCTCAGTTGCAAAACTATATGCCATTTAACTTGCTGCAATATCTAAAAATCCAAAAATCAAATCGAGCTAATTTATATACTTTTTTTTTACGACAAAAAAAAAACATTTAAAAAAAATAGACTATAAATTTTCCTCCATAATCCACGTCATCGTTGTCATATTATCAACCGTATGTATCTCCCTCTCTCTGATAAACCTCACCAGCTCCTCTCACATACAGGAACTAGTAAACCCTCTCTCTCTCTTCTCTTTCTCTCTCTCTTCACCATTTTTATCTTCCATGGAAGAACAATCAAAAACATCATCAAAACAAGAAATCTGAGAAACCCAATATGTTTCTAAGGTTGTTTCTTTTCTTGTCTTTAATCTCTCTCTTTCACTCTTCCTCTCTTCCTTGCCCTAACGGAACAGACTTCCGTCAATTAACCAGAGTTTTCCGTTACGTCTCCGGTTTCAACTCTTCCTGGTTCTCCTCCAACTGCTCCGTCTCCGTCATCACTCACATCGTTCTTCCGTCAAGAAACCTTAACGGCACCGTTTCATGGAATCCGTTACGGAATCTCACGCACTTACGCGTCCTCGATCTCTCGAACAACTCTCTTGATGGTTCGATTCCTACTTGGCTCTGGTCTAAACCCGGTCTTGTCTCCGTTAATCTTTCCCGGAACCGGTTTGGTGGTTCTATACGAGTAATTCCGATTAATTACTCGGTTTCGTCGGTTAAGGAGCTGAATCTCTCGTTCAATCGGTTTACCAACGCGGTTAACTTAACCGGATTTGTCAACCTCACAGTTCTCGATCTCTCTCATAACAATCTCGGTGTTTTGCCTCTTGGTTTGGGCTCACTAGCCGGTTTACACCACCTCGATATCTCGAGATGTAAAATCAATGGCAGTGTGAAACCGATTTCCGGTTTAAAGTCGTTGAGCTACTTGGATATATCGGAGAACTCAATGAACGGTTCTTTCCCGGTCGATTTCCCGAATCTCAACCACCTCCGGTTCTTGAATTTATCATCAAACCGGTTTTCCGGTTCGGTCGGATTCGACAAATACCGGAAATTCGGGAAATCAGCCTTTTCACACGGCGGCGATTTCGTCTTCAACGACTCCAAAATTCCTAATCGCCATCGTCTCCAACCTCTACCTCACCGGATACCACCGCCACGTCATCGAACCGTCAAAACGCACCGGTTTAAACACACGCCTTTGGTGATTGGCTTATCGTCTTCAGTAGGAGCTCTGATTGTCCTAATCTTCATCTCCGGATTGATTTTAATCCGCCGGAGATTGAAATCGGCGAGGTTGAAATCGAGATGGGCGATTTCGAATCCTGCACCGTTAGATTTCAAGATGGAGAAATCTGGACCGTTCGCTTTCGAAACGGAGTCCGGTTCGTCATGGGTCGCTGATATCAAAGAGCCAACGACGGCTCCGGTTGTGATGGCATCTAAACCGTTGATGAATCTAACGTTTAAGGATCTGATTGTTGCCACGTCACATTTTGGAACGGAGTCCGTTATTTCTGACGGAGCGTGTGGTCCACTTTACCGTGCCGTTTTACCAGGTGATCTACACGTGGCAATCAAAGTGCTTGAAAGAATCAGAGACGTTGATCAAAACGACGCCGTTACGGCCTTTGAAGCTTTAACTCGGCTTAAACATCCAAATCTTTTGACTCTCTCCGGTTACTGCATCGCAGGTAAATAACTGATCTTTCCCTATATTTATAATTTCGTATTAAATTTGACATAAAGTTTTTAACTCTACTAAAAACCCCCCAATCGGACATGCTTTGCTTCGACAAGTTGCAAATTTGGTAATAGTAGAATTTATTTGATTACACGTATCTATTTGGATACTGTGTAAAGTAAGAAGTAGCAAATTTAGTAAATAGAACCTATTTTATTACATATCAAACTTTGTATAGTGTGTAATGTAGTAACAAAGTAATTACCTTATTGACTAAGTTACTAAACAGAGTAACAGACTAACAGAGTATTAACACTAAAAACCTTACAATTTTTTCCCCGGCAAACGAATATTGGGAGTGGAAAATATATTGTATGCACAAAATAAGTAAATCGCTGACTTTTACTTTTAATGTTCGGGGGATTGGAATTCAAACAAAAAATATCCAGGCATTAAATACAATTTTTGTCTCTACTTTCACGGGTGTTTGGAAAAAAACATTAATTAGGGCATTAAATGCACGAACGGTGTCGTATCTACTAGGAGTATATATGTGATGCACTGTACTGTACAGACGAAAGAAAAAAGTCAGTTGTGTGATGATGTTACGTCACGTAAAAAAATCTAAATATTTTTGTGCCATGATTACAGATTTATGAATTTTCGTGACCTTAACGTAAAAATGTATAATTATTCCAAAAAGTTTCTCAGAAGAAATAAAGTAACGTGGTGTGTGATAGATTCTTGTCGTATGACTTGTTTTTTGGGTTTTTCATTTGGTGTGTTTTTATTTATATTTAGTGGACTGAGACGACTTTAAAAATGTGCAGATAAGTCACATCCTTTGCTTTCGGACTCGTAGAGATTATATAGCTTGTCTTTTTTTTGGTAATAGAGATTATATAGCTTGTCGGGTTTCAACAATCTTTTTTCTTTACGAATATGCTAAAAAAATATCTTTCCTATCTTATTTAACCATATACATTGTTACCTACAATATTTTTGAAAATTTGCAACGAGTTACGGCTTTATTGTTTTATAGAGTAACAAAATAATAATGTGCTTTGTTATTTTAGGTAAAGAGAAGCTTATATTATATGAATTTATGGCTAATGGAGATCTCCACCGATGGCTTCACGAGCTCCCGGCGGGAGAAACCAACGTGGAAGATTGGAGTGCCGATACATGGGAGAGTCACGTCGGAGATTCATCACCGGAAAAAACAAATTGGCTAATACGTCACCGTATAGCCATTGGAGTAGCACGTGGTTTAGCCTATCTACATCATGTTGGTACTACTCATGGTCACTTAGTCGCTACCAACATCCTCCTAACCGAAACCCTAGAGCCGCGGATCTCGGATTTCGGTGTCAACAACATCGCGAAAACCGGCAATGATACTAATAACAACAATGTAGAATTCGATGTGTATTGTTTCGGGGTTATTTTGTTTGAGCTATTAACCGGGAAGCAAGGGAATGAAGAGAATGTTAAATCGGTTCGACGGTTAGTTAAGGAGAGGAGAGGAGAGGAAGCTCTTGATTCAAGATTGCGGTTAGCGGCTGGAGAATCGGTTAATGAGATGGTTGAGAGTTTTCGGATTGGTTATTTTTGCACGGCGGAGATGCCGGGAAAACGGCCAACAATGCAACAAGTCTTAGGTCTTCTTAAAGACATTCGTACGGTTTCGCGTTGAGTTAGATTCGAATGTTGTTATGAACTTGTGATGTGTGAGATAAATGCATTTTGCCAATGTACTATGTATTTTTTTTGGGGGTAAAATGTACTATGTATTTTGTTTGAAATCATTAGGAAAGAAAGTAAAAATGACCACCTTTTGGTAACTAATGCAATTCTTATGCGTGTGTATATATATATTTAAAAAAAAAAATTAATCCAAATTAAGAAGTATCTTAATTTTGTAGTCAATAACTGTAATCGATTTGTTCAAACATTCTAGTCATTGAAATTATTATTTTTCTCTCGAGCCGTACTACTCCACGTGATAGAATGATACATAGGTAAAAAATCGTTTAGATGGGGGGAGACAAAACCAAGTGGGTAAGGTGGAAAAGTATTGGTAAGATAATGCTCATAAGAAGCTGCTGAGCTTATTTGTTTTTTTGTTTGTCTTTTCTACGATGTATACCGTATTTTAGTCCAACTATTAAATTTATAAACTAATTTATTGTGGTCCGGTTGTTGAATGATTTACCATAGGTTTTTTTTTTTTGAGAAAAATTACGATATATAAGTGAAAATAAACTCACTTATCTATAGAATGTTGTTTCATTTATTTCGTTTTAAACTAAACAAATCCAAATACAATTAGTGATAATGATTATTTGTTTTAATTTTATTGACTTAAAACTATGATTTGTCATAAAAAATTATGACATGTCTATAAAAAAAGTTGACATAACTTAAATATTTAATTACTTTTTAATATAAATTTTATTAAATCAATAATAAAATCTTCTAGTAAATCAATAATAAAATCTTCAGTCACTACAAGAATTTGGTTACATAGTCACAGGTTTTTTGCTACAACATATTTTAGTAGCAAATATTTGCTACAAAAAAAAATAATTTTCTACTAATTTTATGAGATAATTTTTCGTAGCTAGTTGGTAATAATTTGTTGTTAATTAGTGACGAATAGTTACTAATTTAAGTCCGTAGCATATTTGTGACGAAAAGTAACATATTTTTTTGTGACAATGATAACTACGAAAAGTAACAAAATATATGATAGTGTAGTGGCTATGAATAAATACAAAATAGTTATAGCAATCCGAAAAAATTGAGTGTGAAATAATTCAATGAGTTTAACCATACTTATATTGTAGAGATAAGATCAGACAATGTTGGATGATGGTGGTGTCTTGTCGAGAGAGTAATAATACACTAACTAGTTTTAAAATAGAGTATATAAATACTCGTGTTCGATGTGTTGTTTCAGAATCCAACAAGTAATATTGTTCTGCTTACTCTTTCCTTTATGAACAAATTCTAGAAAATAGAGAGCAACATATCTTCGTAAGAATTATTTTCTGATTCAAACTTTTGTGTATTTACGTTTTTATTCTTAAAGAATGTGTCGTATGGCTTCGAGCAATGAATCCGTTTTCGAACAAAGACAATCGATGTACAAGCGAATAGACCGAGAAAAAAGATGTGTTACAGAAGATTTTGAATTAGCAAATTTTATACAATTTGCTAGTCAAAATGTGTACGAAGGGAACAAAATCTGGTATCCGTGCAAAAAATGTAAAAACTCAAAACTCGGTGAAGTGGATGAGGTGTGCAAGGACATATATAACTACGGCTTTACACCAAATTATTATGTATTGACTGCACACGGGGAGCAGCTCGAGCATTCTCCCATGTATGACGACGATAATCAAAATTTTGAAGAGATTAATCCGGGCCAAGAAAATAATGGCAGGTTTTTTTTCTAACTTGGGGGAACCAACGTACTTTAGTATGATGCCGACTACAGAGGGAGTTTCACATGGTGAGGATCAATTTGACGAACCGATTGAAGAGTATTCGAACGACAAAGGTGCAAGATTTTTCAATGCTTTAGATGCGGGAAAAGAACCTCTCTACGATAACTGTTTGGAAGGGTTATCAAAATTTTCGTTTGCTTCAGATATGATGTATATCAAGACTAAACATAATGTTGCTGAAGAAAAGTTTGATGATTTTTCACGTGTTTACAAGCATAATCTACCTCAAGGGAACGTCGTTCCATAGACATACTACAAAATAGAGAGAACTATGCGGCCGTTGAGGATGTCGGTGACGAAGATAGACGTTTGCATCAATAATTGTATGATTTATTGGAGTGATGCAGAAAAAGAAATGTTGCAGTGCAAGTTCTGTAACGTACTAAGGTACGAACCAGAGAAACAGATTTCTAGGTCCGGGTCAAAACGTGTTTCGTATAAGAAGATGTTTTATCTCCCACTTGCTGACCGGTTGAAGAGATTGTATCTATTTCAATAAACAGCAGGACATATGAGGTGGCATGCCGAACATCAATCGAGTGATGGAAAGATGCAACATCCATCAGATGCGAAGGCATGGAAGCATTTTAATGAGGTATATCCTGATTTTGGAAATTGTAGGAGGAACGTTTATCTAGGACTTTATACTGATGGATTTAATCCATTTGGGACGAGTGGTTGTAATTATTAATTATGGCCAATACTTCTCACCCCGTACAATCTTCCACCAGATATGTGCATGAAAAAGAAATATTTATTTTTCACCATCCTAGTCCCAGGTCCGAATCATCCTAAAAGAAGTTTGGATGTATTTCTACAGCAATTGATTGATGAGCTGCAGAGTCTGTGGGCTGTAGGAGTTGAGGCATTTGATGTTTCAGTTAACTAGAGTTTCAACCTTCAGACGGTTCTACTATGGACAATAAGTGACTTCCCAGCATATGGGATGCTATCAGGATGGACGACGCATGGTCGATTATCATGTTCCTTATTGCATGGTTGATACAAATGCGTTTCAATTGCGACATGGTCGGAAACCGAGTTGGTTCGACTGCCATCGAAGATTTTTGCCTCAAGACCATATTTTCCGCAAAAATCTGAGAGGGTTTAAAAAAAGCAATATTGTGACCACCACTCCACTAGTATTGGTCTCTGGTGAAGACATCATGGAGCATCAATTGGAGAACATTTACGGGTTGAACAAAACAATTCAATGTGGTGGAAATGGTCATAATAACAATGAAATCGACGGATACTTAGAATACCACAATTAGCACAAGCATAGCATCTTCTGGGAATTGCCATATTGGAGGACACATTTACTTCGCCATAATCTTGATGTGATGCACATTGAAAAAAATTTCTTCGATAACATTGTTAACATTGTTTTCAATGTTCCAGGGAAAGCAAAAGATACCATCAACTCTCGAAAAGATTTACCTTTATGTTGTGATCGTAGATCATTACACCTGACCGCTATTAGTCGAGTAACGGTCCCAATTTTCAGGATGTTTTCTCCAGCAAAGACCGTATTTCTTAACTGGCTTAAGTACGAAGTCAAGTTTCCAAATGGGTTCGTGTCAACAATCGGTCGTTGCATCAATATAGAAGCAAGTAAAATGTATGGTTTAAAAAATCATGATTATCACGTGATGATGCAACGAGTTCTACCGTTTGCGTTTGCAGAACTCCTTTCGCCTACTGTACACAAGGCGATATCAGGTAAATATTCTCACATGGTTAATAATATTGTTTTAAACTGCTAAGTATTTGGTGAAATAAATATTGGGACCCATTTACAGATGTTGGATTATTCTTTCGGGATATTTCTGCAAGAAGCATAACAACAACTGATGTGGAGCATGAAAAACTCAATATATGTCAGACAATTTGCAATCTAGAGAAGATACTTCCGTCCTCGTTCTTTGATGTTATGGAACATTTAACAGTTCACTTACCAACAGAAGCTGAACTTGGTGGACCGGTGCAGTTCAGATGGATGTACCCATTTGAACGATTTATGTTTCACTTAAAGAAGAAGGCAAAAAATAAAGCAAATGTCGAAGGTTCGATTATTGAGGTTTACATTAATGAAAAAGTATCAACATTCACTGGGCAGTACTATGATATTCCGGGAACAATTATGAATCCTCCTCCTAAGAAACGACACTCTGCGGGATATTCACAACATACAATATACTCATATGATGTTCCTGAAATATTTCGTCATGTTGGTTCTGGAATGGGAAAAGCATATTCTGCTTATTTATCTGATGAAGACAAACACATTACCCACACATACATTCTGTCAAACTGTTTTGAAATCAAAGAGTATGAAAGGTACATTTATTTTGTTACGTGTATTAAAACTTTTCAAATAAGTAATAAATATAAATGATCATGATTGTGCTATAATTTAATGTAGTATATACGATAATCTTATGAAGGCAACATATCCCGGGATAACCGAGTACCAACTTAGTTCATCAAGGCAACAAGGTTTTTTTCGTGGCTGTTGGAGTTCGTAAGACTTTTGTTTCTTGTTATTATTATTACATATAATTTAATCGTTTTTAATTCGTGCTTTTTCCACATTTAGGTTCGGACTGATATCACAAATACCGTATACCCATTATGGTTTCAATGAGCTTGCAAGTGGCCCAATACGGCGGTGCACATGTTGGAACAAATACTTTTCTCGGGGTTATAACTTTCATACGGTTCAACACGGTCGATATAGAGCAACAACTAATTATGGTGTTTGTGTCTGTGGGAGTTCACGAGAGGAAGAAGCTTACTACGGGAAAGTCCAACAAATTGTATACATTGGATATCACGGTGCTATTGGCTTTAAAGTTACATTATTCCGCTGTGATTGGTTTGACACTACTAGTGGTACGGGGAATAGAATGCATAAACCAGGTGTTGTTGAAGTATTTGCGACGGGAACATACGATCAATACGATCCATTCATTCTTACGACACATGCGAATCAGGTGTGTTTACCCATGAGTTACTGCTATGGAGAATGAATGGTTGATTGTACTTAAGGTTACCCCACGTGGAATTGTTGATGAGAGCAACAAATAGCTAGATGCGGTTCAAGAAGAGGAGAATGACTACAACACCCCTTCCGTAGCTGGTTCAATAAATGTACATTCTCTTGTCGTTCCGGGGAGATAACTAGAAGACATCCCTGAGGATCCGCTCTCTGACGATGAAGATGAGTTTGATTCAGATGTTGAAATGCCAGAAACAAATAGTTCTTCGGATGATGAGTCTGATTAATATGGATGCGTTCAAAATATTTTTTCTTTTTATTTATGCTATTTAATTTACCTCTCATTTATTTTTTTAATGTTTTTTTGTCACATTTACCTTTCAATAAAATTTATTAGGGGTGGGTAAATTAATCGAACCGAACCAAACTAAACCAACCAAACTCGACGCGAACCAAACCAAACCAAAATATATACACAAACCGTTGGTTGAGTTTATTCTCAATCCGAATGGTTCGATTCAGTTGAAAACCGAACCAAACCGATAAACCAATGTGCTTTTGTATTTTATTAATTAATTATATTTTAAATAATATTATTTATGTATTTTTTGAAATTAGATTTACTAGACACCTTTGATTATTATTTTTTTCTCAATATAAATAGTTCTTCTTAATTAAATCTTTTAATTGTGACAAAAAATTAAAGCTTTAATTATTCTTCTCTCTACTTCCAACTATTATATTTTTTTTTGTATTAGAGATCGAAATAGTGAATATAACTATATTCGAGTTTTTTTAATTTAAAAAACCTAAATAAAATCAAACTGAACTAAAACCAAACCGAACCGAACAAAATCAAACCAATCCGAACCAAACCAAATTTACTTCGGTTTGAGTTTGATTAATATTTTACAAAAATCAAACAAATCGAACCGAACCGAACCCGAACCAAACCCGTTAATAAACCGAAATGCCCATCCCTAAAATTTATTGATACAGTAGGCCAATGAAATTTAATTAACTAAACTTTGATTTACTTGTATTCTACTTGTTTGTCTGAATTAATAATGTTGGCCCATCTACTAATAATCTGGTCCATTTTTACAACTTGGTGATTCAGAGCATGCGGGTAAATATATTAATTTTAATACAAGTATAAGATGAGCACACAAATATTTTCGACCCTTCATTTTCTCATTGCCGCTTCCACTCTCATAGATCTAGGGTTTTTGTAAACAAAATCATCTCATCAGTCTGCTTTCGGTTCGATTTTTCCAAGTTACAATCTCTATCTCACATAGTCTACATTTTCGACGTTGTGTCGATCTTTCCGGTTCGAAAAACAAAGGTAAAGTTTTGAATGTTGTATCATCGGGGTGTTTTTTTTTCTACGGAACGAAAAGGGTTTGGGGTACGAGTTTTATTTATCTTCGGATGATAAGAGTTTTGCGGTTTGTTTATTGGAATTTTAGATCTGATTTGCCACAACGCATGTTAAGGTTTCGTTTTTTTTTTTGGTCAATCAGGGTTTGTTCTTTTATACTGAGATTATATATGTGTTAACCCGTTTCTCTTACTATGCTTTCCACCCTTTGTATTGATTATCTCACATGTGTCTCAAATGCAACCTCAAGGTTCTGGGGATGGATTAGGTGGTGGAACCAGCGGTGGACGAGCTGGTGGAAGAGATCGTGGTCGAGTTGGTGGCCGAAATGGTGGTGGCCAAGAACGTGGCGTTGGGCCTATACTTGGAGTTGGTAACGGCCCTTTACTTGCTGGTGGAAATGTTCGTGTATATGGTGCATGTCGTGGTGTTAGGCTTGTACGTGGTGGTCTAGGTGGAGTTGGTAACGAGCCTTTAGTTGGTGGTGGTCGTGGTGGTGTAGGGGGGAGTTGGTAACGGGCCTATAGTTGGCGGTGGCCGTGGTGGTGTAGGGGGAGTTGGTAACATGCATGTACTTAGTGGTGGTCGTGGTGGTGTAGGAAGAGTGGATAACGGACCTGTACTTGGTGATGGTTGTGGTGTATTTGGTGGTGGTCGTGTTGGTGTAGGTGGAATTGGTTTCGGGCCTGTACTTGGTGGTGGTCGTGGTGGTGTAGGTGGAGTTGGTTTCGGGCCTTTACTTGGTGGTGCCAAATGAAACTCTCATTCAATGGTGGAGTGAATTCATTGTAAGTGATACCCTCTCTACTATGTTGCACTTATTCGAGTAGCCTACTTCATGTTATGTAACATTATCTAATGATACTATGATATGGCTTTTTAATTTTTTCTTTCCCTATCCAGCAATCTTACTACTGGGAGGCTGAACATGTTAATATGGTGTACACATTCTGGCACAACATAACTGCGGCAAGACTAAGAGAGATGGTCTATAAGGCAAAGAAAGCACTAGAGAGACCTGAATGGATCAGTCAATCAATATGGAACATTATGTGGATCTATTGAAATAACGAAGAAGGAGAAAAGAAGAGTCTGCAAGCTGCTACTAACCGGATGTCACCTCATAATGGATATGGTCGCCATGCATATTCATTTAACCAAGTCAAAACTTATTGTAAGTACATTTCAAAATATTACTTGACTTTCAATGTTAAGCAATATTTAATACCTGATTAATTATATTAGATGTTGACATAGTATGTCTATTATGTTCTTTAAGTAATTCTGATATTTAAACTTGTGGATGATTTTACAAAGCTTTCTCTTTTAATTGCAGAGGCAAAGGGAAGAGATAGAGCCATCAATGCTTTGACTTCTCATGGAGACGCATCGAAAAGCAGATGGACGTATGTTGATGGCAGGGCTCAGAGGATTGATGATGAGATTCATAGACAAATCGCCCTTGGGTCTGAAACCCAGGATTTGGACGGAACGAGTGTCATTGGTTTGACTCAGGCTGAGGAGGATGACCTATACTTGAAGGTACGTTATTCTCTGAATCCATTTTGTTGCCTTAATAATCTGTTTGGTTTGCACCTATAATGGTTTTACAATCTGCTTATATCTCTTGAATGATATATATCTCTCCATTTCCACTTATAATCTCTTTAATTATATCTTTTATAATCTGCCTATATCTCTTACTTATATATAATCCATTATTTTCTTTTTTCTAATTTACTTATATTCACTTCAATAATCATATTGTTTACAATCATTATTTATATGTCTTATGTTGCATATATAATTACAAATATCTGCTATCTTTTTATAATCTGCATATATGTTATGTAGAGTCTACCATTTTTAGATCGACATTGTTTAATGGATATAGTTGCCATTTTTGTAGGTTGCAACCCCAAACTGATCTGGTCGTATTTATGGAGTCGGTGGACAACAGACCATGCGCGAGCGTGGAGAAAGCTCAAACATGGGTGTAACGAAACTCACACTTGAGCGACAAGTGAATGTTTTGCAGGAGCAGTTATCGAGGGTCGTTCAAGCGCTAAAAGGGTTCATGGAATCATATGATGCAGCAAACATGTCTTCCACTCCTGACACGATGGCTTCACCATTAATTGGTCGTGCTCGGGTTTCGGCCACTGACTTGGCAGCGAGTCTTGACGCAGCGCAGGTTCATCTAAATTAAGCAAGGGGCCAGCCCGTTCCAAACCCCGGTGAAGATACAAACAAAATGAAGAAGAAGTTGATGAAAAAGACCATGAAGATGATGAGTATGAAGCTTATTGAAGTGGTTTGGTATATCATCCCTTATGGTAACATTCTTGTACATATGCTTGCTATTTCATTATCACCACTTTAACTTATCCGGTATATATATTTGATGTGTTACTAATGTTTTACATATCAAATGTGTCTTTTTTTGTAAAATATGACTTCGGCTTTTTGTATTGGTCTAATGTATGGATGGTTGTGACATGACTTCAATTCGGCTTTTGTAAGTAGTTGTGTCATGTATTTTTATAAGCCTAAGAAATGTTTAATAGATTGCAATTTTTTGTGATTTATGTTCTGGTTTAGGCTATTATTCCATATCCGGACAATTTAAATGTGTTTCTTCAAATGTTACAAAAAATGTGACTTACTATAAACTTGCTTGTATGATGAAGCAAATTATCACATGCTTTATGTGACTTTTCCTAATTTTTATTTAGGAAACTTTTGTAGCTTGTGTTGTTATGGATACAAAAATATTGTTTCCAATTGTAGCTATTATCAACCAATATAACGTAACTTTTCGTAGCTTTTTCTTCGAAAAATTTGTATCCAGTTGTCGTAATTTCTTACACCATAGTTGTCATTATTTGTGAGTTTTAACTACAAATCTCCGTAACAAATCTTTGTAGCTAATTTGCCACAATTAATATGTCACTACATAGTGTCAAATTGTGACACAAGATATCTGTGAGCATTTGTAACTAATTTTTTATCATTTGCTACAAAACATAATTACCGACGGAGAAATACTCGCGAAAAAAATTTATAACAAATTTGTGGCAATCTCATATTTGTTACAAAATTTGTTTCCATAACAACAAAAAAAATCGTAGCTATGTGTTCTCATTCTAGTGGTGAATATATTTTTTTAACTGTAAGGATATTTAATAATTTACATATCATTTAATATTTCCAGATTTTTAGCACCAATAATCCATCATCAACATACTCTAAATATTTTTAAAATTATTAGCAACAAAAAAAGGCTATTAAAGATTATGAAAATACATACAAAATCGACAAAAATATACTCAAATAAGATATTTATTTTTCTAAAAAGATTTGGAAACACAAAACCCTAATTTTCTCTAAACTATACCCCCTTCCATATATATACATCAAACTCTGTATGTTTTTTACCCATTCGTTCATTTGTGCTGTTTTTAATTCCTTTATTCGTTGTTTTTGTTTGTATGCATAATATTTCATATGTGATCAATTCTTATTTTGTTTTTGTAGGTATTTTTCAATCCACGTCCTTTTGGTTTATCTTATACATGGGGTGTTGTTCTTGAACAAGGTATATTAGTTAATTCTTTTCTTTGCTTTTTTGATTTTTGTTGTTTTTGTTTGGATAGATTTAGATATATCAATGTTTCCCTTTCTCTGATATTATGATTTTATATATATATATATATATATATATATTACTTTCTTATGCTCATTTAAATATAAAAACTAATAATCATTCATATTTAATTTTATAAATAAGAAAATTGTGTTACTAAATAATAAAATTAAGTTATTCTCCTAAAAAAATTTCTTTCCATACACGGTGCAGGTCAATCACCTAGTTTCAATTAAACTACTAGTGATCTATGTTGTTTTGTTTAATTAGAACAAATTACTAAGTTATAAGATTAGGAAAGAATACAGTAATATATATTTATTTAGGGGTTGATTGGTTCTCCCGTTATCACCCACAAACGCGGTTGCTGGCGTTTGACCACAATCATGAAACACGCTTTATATCATTCCGTATTGCTCCAAACCTCTGAAAATCAAAAGCTGCTTTTCACGAGCGTTTGCGGTTGCGGACATGTAATTAAAAAATAAAAATTACTTTTTAATAAAAAAGAGAGGAAATTTATTTATAAATCAAAATAAATATAATAAATAAAAAATTAATATTTGGATACGATAATTACAAAATATATCAATAATTTGAAATTTTCTAATTAATATTCAATAACTTATCATAATTTTATATTAATAAAAATTTTAAACCATAATTCTTTCAATAATTTTTTTTATCACTACTAATAAATCTAACAAATTAAAATGTTCAAAATGTAATATTAACATCTCCAAGATAAAAAAATTCACCATTAAAATCATAACTTTCATCTAAACTAAAAAGTTAAAAAATAAACATAAAAAATAATCTCATGGTATTTTGTTACTAATTATATTGAATTAATGATTTTTGTCTTTTATTGTAATAGTATGATTTTTAATGTTTTTATAACTATATTGTTTAACCGCTTCCGCATCCGCTAGTCAACCAATTATAAATATCTCGCAAACTCATCAAGTTCTAACTGCTGCACCAGTCATATGAATCGCTTAATAACGGTTGAAACTGTAACCGTCCGTTTCCTCAAATTCCTGCACCCGCAACCGCTGCGGGACTCTTTGCAATTTTGCAATAATGAATTTAAGTCATATGAAGTTTATGCCTCTAGGCAAACGACTCTTGGATGCCTTCATTTGGTTTTGTCTGATCCATTATTTTCTTCCTTTTTCTCCTTGTTTTGTTATGAATTCCACTTTATTCCACTTTGAAACTTTTTATTTTTATAGTAATTATTCCTTTTTAAAATCATATTTCGATACGGATATTCTTCTTATTTACCAAAAGAGTGAACCAAAGTACTTAAAGGCCTTATCAGTTTCGTCACGTCTATTTCTTCACATCCTTTCATTCTCTTCTTGACTTTCTTTTTCATTCTTTTTTTGCTGGTTTGTTTCGTTTAAATTTGCCACTATTTATATATAATAAAGAAAACAAAATATTTGATCTCTTCACTTTTTACCTTTAACATACAAAAACACATTAATACAACAACTGATTTCGAATGACAATTAACTTGCACATCATGTCGTATTTTTTGCCCAAAAAAGATGTTCTTTATGTTCTTCTACTGTATATATATAGATATTTATTTTAATGTTTCAACTAATTATAGTTTCTACAAGAAAAAAATAATTTTAAAAGCATTTTCTAATATTCATTTAGAGAAATAGTTTTGGGTTTTTTTTATGAAATTGTTGTTGAAATAACCACAAATTTGCGGTCAATTGCATATGTAACCCCCTCTTTCTCTTTCTTCAAAATTTGAAATAACCAACCATAAAATTCAACTTATTCACGGAAATGCCATTATATTTGAATTAATTTTTTTTTTTTAAATCAGACATTCTAAACTATAAAATAAACAACCAGATATATTAACTTATTTACGAAAATGCCATTATCATCAATATTTCCAACCACCATGAACAACCAAAATGAAGCTCTAAATGCTTCCCCAACTAATTAGGAAAGGATAACAGCTTCATTTGTGAGCTCATAACTTCTTCCTTACCCATTTCCTCTCCAATTTCATCTAAAAAACTAACTAAATTTGGTTTTCAAAATTCTTTCTCTCATAATCTATCGATTTTTAATGGTTCTTTCATAAATGACGGCTGGGCTTCTTTGTTAATGGTCATATTAGAAGTTTCAGGTGCTTGAAAGAGCTGAAAACCGAGCTCTACGTGTGAAAAAGAACAAAAAACCGTGTTTTCCGATTTTGTAGACTGCACCAGAAGTCTACTAGTTAACGAAAGGTTAGATTTGCAATTGACCTTTTTTAAAAATATTCAAAGTAGACTGCTCGTGAAGTCTACCTGTTTTCCTTTGATAAAAAAAAAAATACTCGTAGACTTCATGAGCAGTCTACTTGAAAATGAGTTAGTTCTGTATTTGACGAAAACTTTGGCTTTAAAGAGTAGACTTCTCCGTAGACTTCTCCAGTAGACTTCTCCAGTAGACTGCAAATAGAGTCTACGGCAAGGTTATTTCTGGCATTGACCACATTGTTGACTTTTTGTGTAGACTGCATCAGAAGTCTGTTATGTACGGACGGGTTAGTTTTGCGTTTGACCAAAATCTCAGACATTGACCAAGAAAAACATTTATCAGTAGACTTCTTATGCAGTCTACTACTTATTAAATAAATCAGTAGACTTCTTAAATTAGTAGTAGACTGCATGAGAAGTCTGCCGATACATGTTTGGTCAAACACAAAACTAACCTTTTTTAGAGTAGACCTCTGGAGAAGTCTACTCAAGAAGTCAACAATATGGTCAACTGCAAATGTAACCCGGCCTTTTGAGTAGACTTCAGAATGAAGTCTACACATTTCAGCAGACTTCTATTGCAGTCTACTGGTAGACTTCCTAAGAGAAGTCTACCAGTAGACTGCAATAGAAGTCTACTAAATAAAGTCAAACTTTAGTCAATTGCAGAAATAACCTTTTTATTCAGTAGACTTCTCTAAGAAGTCTATTTGAAAAAGTCAAATTCTAGTCAAATTATGGTCAAATGCAAAAGTAACCTAATAGACTGCTGCTGAAGTCTACTAGCGTTTGTCGTAATTGCAAAAATAACCCATTACGTAGACTTCTCGATGAAGTCTACTGGTAGACTTCTCTAACTTCATAGAGAAGTCTACTAGTAGACTTCAGAGAGAAGTCTACTGATTTAATTTTCTTATAATTGCATTTAAACTTATTTATAATGAATTTTTTAGATTTTCTTTCTCCCACATGTGTGTTATATAATGTGTTTCCTTCTGTGTTAATTTGACATATTTAGGTTCAATATTTATTGTATAAATCAAATTTCTTGTTTGAGTAGTACCTACATGTTGTTCGTAGACTTCTCTGTGAAGTCTACTAGTAGTCACTTAGTAGACTTCAGTACGAAGTCTACAGCAGATGTTCGAGACCTAATGTGTTTTCTATTGTTTTTTTTTTTACAGAGAATGGTTCATTTAGTTGTTGTCTATGGAGAATGGGCTATTCAAGATAAGGCGTGGCAATTTGTGGTTGATAATCCAAAAGGAGGAAGACTGTTCTTTTTGAGTGATGATTGCACCCATTGTGATCTTCTTGAGATGGCCAAATATGAATATAAGCTGGAATCAGACTTGGTGGAGATCACTTATTCACTACCGGAATCAATGTTGCAACATATGGCACCGGATACTCTTCAAATGCATGTCACAAATGATAGACAAGTTAAAAATTTGATTGAGCTAAGTAAAACGCATGTTATACGTCTTTGTGTCTCGAGTCGGTTGGAGAAGGATGATGATGTCAACAATGATTGTGATGGAATTTTGGCCAGTGGTGGTGAAGAATATACAGACGTAGATGCTGAGGAATGCGAGGAAGGAGATGGTGACCACTATGGGGATGATACGGGAAATGATGTCAATGAAGAAGATCATGGTAGTGAATATGGTGATGGGCAAGACGTTGAAGATGGTGATGGGCAAGACGAGGATATAAAAATTGATGGTGTTGGTATCAATGAAGATTACAGTGCATATGGGAAAGTCAAAGATGAGGATGAAGATGATATCTCATTTGATGGTGTTGGTGGGAGTGAGCGTTGTTTTGGCGAAGGATTAGGATCAAAAACGACATGGTTTGATGGTATACTTGTCGGACAGAGTTTTGGTAGCAAGGATGAGCTGCTTAGAGAGTTGCGATTGACGGCCGTGATGTCAAGATTTGCATTCAAAATATACAATTCTACTAAGACTCTGTTAGTCGCTATGTGTCGTGTTAAAGGATGCAAGTGGAAAGTCAGAGCTGCCGTGACGAATGAACCAAACCATTTTTGGGTGACAAAGTATATTAAAAAGCATACATGTTCACTACCAGACAGAGTCGCTCACCGGAAACGCTCTACTCCAAAGTATATTGGTAGGTTATTTATCGAGCGCGTCGGAATAATTGATGGAGTTACGCCAAAGCATATACAAGATTCAATGAAGGTGATGTTTGGTGTGAATCTGGATTATTCCACTTCATACAGATCATTGTTATACGCCCAAGAAATGGTGAGGGGAACTGCTGAACATGGATATGAAAATCTCCCATCTTATTTACATATGATCAAGAAAGCAAATCCGGGAACATTGACCGCTCTTGAGGTTGATGCTCACAATAGATTTAAATATCTATTTATATAGTTCGGAGCCTCCATAGCTGGTTTTCAGTATCTTAGACGAGTAATCGTGGTCGATGGGACTCATTTAAGTGGAAAGTATGAAGGTGTTTTGCTAGTGGCGGCCGCACAAGATGGTAATTTTCAGATTTTCCCTTTGGCGTTTGGAATTGTAGATGCTGAGAATGATGCTTCATGGCAATGGGTTTTTACCAAATTGAGAGGTTGTATTTCTGATCAATACTCGTTGAGCATAGTTTCAGACAGGCACGCGTCCATTAAGAAGGCATGCGAGACGGTTTTCCCTTGGGCAACCCGAGGTATATGTTACTACCATCTTCAGTGTAACATTGTCACAAAATTTAGGAGAAAACAGCTCATGTACTTGGTCAAAGGCGCTGCGTATGCGTATACGCTTGATGAGTATGACCGATACATGGATTTGATACGAAGTGTGAAGCCATAAATTACAACATACTTGGAGGAAGCGGATCCAAAGCTATGGTCACGAGTTCACTTCGAGGGAGATAGATATAACATAAAGACAAGCAACATTGCTGAATCTATCAATGCCGCACTTAAGGTAGCTCGAGGATTTCCCATAACATTTCTTTTGGAATTTATCCGGGAGAAGCTAGGAAGGTGGTTTCGTATAAGGCGAGAAGATACTCTACGTCTAACAACACGCCATACTCGGGCAGTTGAATACTTGTTGGCGGTTCGTGATGATTACGCGTCTCGGATGAAAGTGGGACGCATTAATAATCTCCAGTTTCATGTGAAGGGAGGAGCACGTGACTGTATTGTTGATTTGGGCCAAAACAAATGTACATGTGGTGTCTTCAACATCGAAAAGATACCTTGCTCGCATGCTATTGCCGCTTTGGTAGAGAGTAAACAAGATGTCGGTACCGGTGTTTGCCCGACTTATGGAAGGGATTCTTTGTACTAGGCCTATGCGGAAAGCATTTTCCCGATAAACCCAGTTGGTGAATGTATAGCATCAACCCCATGTCTGCCTCCTAACGTGAAGACGCGTCCGGGTCGGAAGAAGAAACCAAGGTGGCAAACTTGGTTAGAAATCGCAAGGATGAAAGGTACTAAACAACGGAAGATTCATGCTCAATACAATTGTTCAAAGTGCAACCAACCGGGGCATACGAAGCCGAATTGTGGTACTTAGCTGTTTTCAGTAGTACTTACATGTTGTTAGTAGACTTCTACATGAAGTCGACTGGTACACTTCTCATACAAGTCTACCAGTAGACTTCATAGAGAAGTCTACTGATTTAATTTTCTTATGGTAGCATTTCAAACTTATTTATAATGAATTTTTTAGTTTTCCTTTCTCCTAAATGTGTGTTATATAATTGTTTGCCTCCTGTATGATTTTGACATATTTAGGTTCAATATTTATTGTATAAATCAAATTAGCTGTTTTCAGTAGTACTTACATGTTGTTATTAGACTTCTCCATGAAGTCGACTGGTAGACTTCTCATACAAGTCTACCAGTAGACTTCATAGAGAAGTCTACTGATTTAATTTTCTTATGGTAGCATTTCAAACTTATTTACAAAAATATTCCATTATGAGAAGTACCAAATAACGTCAATTCAAGTGAAAACAAACTCCATAATGATATTTTTTAACATATAAATACAATGAAATCCTATTTAGTAGACTTTGGTGTGGAGTTGCGTGAATTGTTTTGCATGAGACGAATAGCATTCCTGATCACTGGATCAATGTCTTCTTCGTCTTCCTCGATGCGTATTAAGTAGCCAAGGTGAGCGAGAGATCGTCTGTACTCTAGTTCAGTGATCTCCTCCACATCAACATCTGTAGCACTTCCTTGATTGTCATTTGCTTGTTCTTGTCTCCCAAATGGTTGTTGTGGCTGTTGTGGCGGCTGTCGGACTGTTGGGTTGGCTCTCAATGCGGGGAGGGCGAGTACGATTTTCTTTGCTGCCATTGCCTTGCTGCCATTGATAAAGTGCAAGTCAAATAACAAATAAGAAACAACAAATAACAAATCTACAAATTAAGTTTCAAACCTGTTTATTCTAGCAGACTAAAGAGTAAGAGGTTTTTAGAGACACGAGAGAGATAGCGAGGAAACGAAAGAGATATATACAGCAGACGCGAAGGGATACGAAGAGGTGAAAAAGGAAGATTTTATCCGTATATTGTTTATGACCGTTAGATTGTTTCTAATCAACGGCCAATGTAAAGAATTAGGTGATCCTCACCTTCATTAATTAGCCAATGAATAAGTTTGTTACAAGAGAAGTCTACTAGGTAATACAGGAGAAGTCTACTACAGAGAAGTCCGCTAGTAGACTTCTCTGTAGTAGACTTCTCCTGTTTATTCTAGCAGACTTCTCTGTCAAATAAGTTTGTTACATGAGAAGTCTCCTAGGTAATACAGGAGAAGTCTACTACAGAGAAGTCCGCTAGTAGACTTCTCTGTAGTAGACTTCTTTTGTTTATTCTAGCAGACTTCTCTGTCAAATAAGTTTGTTACAAGAGAAGTCTACTAGGTAATACAGGAGAAGTCTACTACAGAGAAGTCCGCTAATAAACTTCTCTGTAGTAGACTTCTCCTGTTTATTCTAGCAGACTTCTCTGTCAAATAAGTTTGTTACAAGAGAAGTCTACTAGGTAATACAAGAGACTTCTCTGTCAAATATACTAGCAGACTTCTGTGGGAAATAAAAACTTCAATCTTCAAACAGGAGATATTGTAGCAGACTTCTCATACAAAACTTAAAAATTTCAATCTTTTACAGAGAGGGAAAAAAGTAGAGAGAGAAAGCTTGAGTAAGAAGTCGAATTGGTGTTCCTGTTTGCCACGGCGTGGCATCGGCTCTGGGTATTCTCGGATTTGGTGGTTGATTTGGACTCCGGCGAGATGATTCGTCTTCATCTCCAGTTTTCGGCGTCTTCTCTTCGAATCGATCTCTGTTCCTTTGAGTGAGAAAGTTCTGGTAGTACCTGCACAACGAGAGACAAACATGTTGACAAAGAGTTACTAAGAGTTTACCTGTTACGACAATACAGCAGAGATGTTGACTAAGAGTTTACCTGAAAATTCTCTCGACAACTGCCTCATACAACAAAAAGTTCTCTCCGTTTTGTGAATTTTTTCGGGCATAGTTGTCGATGGACCTGTCGATTGGTCATCTCGCAACAGAGAAACAGATTTCAGATTAGTGCTGCACAATTTTAGATTGGTGTTTGAATCAACATTTATGCAGTTAGAAGTATGTGGGTTTGTAACAATGATCTATCTCCTCAAGAGAAACAGGGTTGGTTCATGAAACTTACAAGAGATTTCCTCCCATTATCGTGTAGTCAGCGATCTCCTGAGGGGCTTCAGTGGTTGTAGTTGGTTCATACAGAAAGGGAAAGACAAAAGGAGTCAGACAGTGAGTTAGAAGTCAGAAAGGGAACATCTTGGACAGCGGAAGTCGAAGATACTTACATGGATCTGAGGAGAAGTCAATGCTATATTTAACCCTCTCGCGAGGGAACCGAATTTCAGATGTAGCAGAGGAAGAATCCGGTTGCAGATTTGGAGATTGATACGGAGAGGCCATGATAGGTGATTGATTGAGATTTTAAGTTTTTGTTTCGCAAAAGAGGAGAAAGTGAGGAGCTTCGTTGGTTCGGAACCTAGGGTTTTCAGATAGAGGAATTGTTGACGGTTCTTTTTTGTTTAGATAAATGTAAATAGAGAAACCGTGATATTTGATTAAATCTAGTAGAGAAGTCTACCGGAGAAGTCTACAAGATAAGTCTACAAGGGAAGCGTACAGCAGCAGATGTCTACTAGAGAAGTCTACCGGAGAAGTCTACTAGAGAAGTCTACTAGAGAAGCGTACACGAGAACATTAATGTACAGAAGCAGATGTCTACCGGTGAAGTCTACAAGAGAAGTCTACAAGATTCTGATCAATACAGAAACAAATGTCTACTATTTAAGTCTACAAGAGAAGTTTTAAGAGAGAAGTTAATAACATATCAAATTACGTTAATGTACATTAGTTTGCTACGGCGAGGTATCGACTCTGTGTTTCTTCGGATTTGGTGGTTGATTTGGACTCCGGCAAGATGATTCGCCTTCATCTCCAGTTTTCGGCGTCTCTTCTTCGAACCGAGCTCTGTTCCTTTGAGCGAGAAAGTTCTTGTAGTACCTGCACAACGAGAAATGTTCAAAATACAAGGAAAATGTCACTCACAGTATTAATTTCACCAGGTTGAAAACAACGAAAATTTGACTTGTAAAGAATTCGACATTTCATAGATGCTAGATACACATAATGACAGAATTCGACATTCAATACAATACACATGTTGACTAAGAGTTTACCTAAAAACTCTTTCGAGAATTGCCTCATACATCACAAAGCGAGATCCGTTTACTGTCATCTTTCAGGCATAGTTGTCGATGTCCCTGTCGAGATTGGTGTTTGAATCGACATGTACGCATATAGAAGTATGTAGGTTTTTAATGGTGAGAAACAGTGTTGGTTCATGGAACTTACATGATATTTCCTCCCATTATCGTGTAGTCAGCGATCTCCTGAGGGGCTTTAGTGGTTGTTGTTGGTTCGTACAGAAAGGGAAAGAGAAAAGGGGTCAGACATTGAGAAGTAAGTCAGAACCATGAAGATCTTGAACATGGGAAGTGGAAGAGACTTACATGGATCTACCTCGCAGTTAATGGTATATCCAACCCTCTCGCGTCTAGGGAACCGCGTTTCAGAGGTAGCAGAGGAAGAATCCGGTTGCAGATTTGGGGATCGATACGGAGAGGCCATGATAGGTGATTGATTGAGATTTTAAGTTTTTGTTTCGCAAACGAGGAGAAAGTGAGGAACCTAGGGTTTTTAAGTATACAAGAGAAGTTGTTAGAGAGAAGTTAATAACATATCAAATTACGTTAATGTACATTAGTTTGTACGTATCACATCCCGACATAGTAGCCAAAAAATAAGGATGAGTTTTTCTCACAACTACAATATATAGGCAAGATATCTACAATATTGAAATTGTGAGGTCCTATATTAGTCATAAACATCCAATCCAGTATATGTATTTTCGTCTGACCCACGAAATTCAGTCTCGGCGAATATCTCAGCCGCAAGCTTCTCCCTAATACGCTTTATCTTCGCATCAGACAATACACTCGAACTAAATGGAATACCGAGAGCATGGCATTCAATGTACTTCAGACAATACACTCCACAATCCCCAACTTTCTTGTTTTGTGGTACTTTGGATGCTGGCCACCTTTCATGCGTGAATTTGGTGATTGGCCACTTGGGTCTATCTTCTACTGAACATGCTGTATGCATTAGAAAAGGTACCATAACGGCAATGGGCTCGACCAAGTCTTTGAGTTGCGCGAGCGTTGTATGGGTTACTATAGAGTCCCACGCCACAATGTGTCTCTGTGGGAGTGATATCCACAAAGCCACCCAATGGTCTTCTTTGACATTTAAAGGTAAATAAATGTCCACCACTTCAGTCCCCCACGTCTTCTGTACTTTTGCATACTGGGGGAGTTGACCTGCATAGTAATCCCACGCCCCACCTGGTAGCGTTTTTCCACTCCCGTTAGGATTGGGTACTGAGTTTTTAAAGTCATTGTACCGAGTAGGCCATATGTTGCCTAGAGTAGAGTCGAGGATGCAAATTTTGTCACTCCTAAACCACTCTGGATGTTCCTTGTACCGTTTCCTCAGCATATTCAACGCAGCATCCAGGTGCTGCTACAAAACAACCAAAAGAATCAAGGTTAAACATCAAAAACTTCATAGAGAAGTCTACTGGAGAAGTCTACAAGAAAAGTCTACTGGAGAAGTCTACTAGAGAAGTCTACTAGAGAAGTCTCTGAAGAAGACTTCCTAGAGAAGTCAACTGGAGAAGTCTGTCTACAAGAGAAGTCTACTGGAGAAGTCTACTGGAGAAGTCTGTCTATAAGAGAAGTTGACTAAGAGAAGAGAGGAGAAGGCTTACCGTGTCTCTTAGCCATTGTTGCGGCGTTTGAAGAGTCCGAAACCACTCTACATTAGTGAACGGAATGATCTCTTCGCCATAATCCCTGTTTAGCAAGGAAATTTCAGCAATTGATAAACTTAAACAATGAGTAAAGGTCTTTTTTATACTTACGGCTGTTGCTTCAGCCATACATCAAGTCTCCTCGTCATTTGTTCATCAATGGTAGCAAAAGGATCATATCCTTTTCCTACCTTTGAATTAACAAGTCCCATTTCGTAAGGTGATTTATTTGCCATGGCCGGCTTCTTCAGCCTCTCAGTCCTTGCTCGTCTCAAAACCGCCTGCTTTTTCTCCTCTTGTTTAGATTTCGTAATCTCAGCATAATTCGCAGGTAGATTCTGAGGAGACAGAATGATAAGGCTCTTATCCGCATAAGTGACACTCGCACTCTGACCATCATCCTTAAGTGTTTCCTTGGCTGCCTTCTTTTCCTCTTGTTTAGCTTTCTGAAGCGGTAAATTCGGTTGTGGTTTTTGAGGAGGTGGTATCATAACTCTCGGATCCGCACCAGTGACACTCGCACTCTGGCCATCTTGAAGGACTTCCTTGTTAAACATTTTACTCTGCAAGTAGAGGATCAAAGTCGAATCATATACCAAATAGAATATATCATCCAAACAAGAAAGGAAAGAAATGTTAAAATGTCCAAAGAGATTACAGAATCTAAACAAGATTACGCACTGACCCCAATATCAGGAACAGTCTTGTTCTCATCAGCAGCCGGTTCATTGGAGACCCCCACATGAAGAGCTGGGGCAATTTGGTTGGATTTGGTTTGCTCTTCCTTTCCAGTCTTCACAGCCTCTTCTTTTCCCTCTTTCACAGCCTCAATGCGTTCCAAGCGTTCCTCAATATTGTTGACCTTATCACCAAGGAGTTTGATTTTTTTTTCACAGCGTTTAAAATCAGCATCAACCTTCTCTGACAAGTCCTTAAAATGCATGTCAAAGTGTGCTTGTATGCTCTGTACCAATGAAGGTAGTTCCGCCGTGTAACCAGACTCAAATTCTTCTCGACTCCTCTTCTCCGGTAAGCTAACAAGGCTAAGGCTCATGCTGCTTTCATTTTTCACACCAGGCTTCACCCTTGACTTCACACCCTGCTTTCTTGTATCATTAGCGGAATCAATCACACCCGTCACTTGCCAGTGATCATGGGTCCATCTCCAGCCTGGTTCAGAAATAGCTGAGATTATGTTAACTATCTTCTGGTCGTAAACATCATCATCCCACCTTGGGAACATATCTTCGTACTCATCCTTCATCACACAGCTTAGGACATTCACCTACAAAATAGACATATAAGACGTAGACCGATTAACCAGAGAAGTCTACTGGATAAGAGAAGTCTACTGGAGAAGTCTACTGGAGACTTCTCCAGTAGAACTCTACAATAGAAGTCTACTGGAGAAGAGAAGTATAGTAGAAAAGTCTACTGGAGAAGTCTACTGGAGAATTCTACAATAGAAGTCTACTGGAGACTTCTCCAGTAGAAGTCTACAATAGAAGTCTACTGGAGAAGAGAAGTATAGTAAAGAAGTCTACTGGAGAAGGAGAAGTCTACGAAGAGAAAGAGAAGTCTACAAAGACCTGTTTGTACATGTTCTCTTTCATGTATCTCTTGCCTCTGGATCCCTTGAAAGCCAGTAGAGGTGGAGTAGGTTTATGTGGAAAGGGACCACCATATTGGGCTGCATAATCCGGTAGAGAATAGTATACCCATATTTGGAGAACATGTACGAAGCCTTCCAGTGTATACGATGACTTTGCCAAGTCTTTCTCTTTCACTGACTTGATGAGTAACTTCAATGCAACCCTACCCCATGGGTAGTTCTAGAAGGCAGTGATATCCATCACAAGCCTAGCAAGGTTAACATTGATGGGTGTTGTCTCGTTTTTAGCTTCAATGTAACCGGCGTATATGCATAGATATCCCAACCTGATGCGGTCCAACCGTGTCCACTCTGCACATAAACCACAAGCTTCTATTAACTCGTTCACAGTTGGACCCCTGTCCAGATCAACTCCAATAAGGGTCCAAAATTGCCGCGTTTCTTCAGTGACCTCTACATCTGGGTTATCCAAGTTCGGAACGTCGCGGCAATTCAGACCGGTAATCTCCTCAAACTCAAGCAATGAAAACCTCAATGGCTTGTTACCAATCAGACTCCATATCTCATGGGGTTTCTTGCACTCTAGCTGAGCAGTTAATATATAATGAACCATCCTCGATGCCCAGCCAAACTTGAGAGCATTGAACCGTAGCACCACACCTAATGGAGAGAATAAAAGCTCTTCCCACTCATCTTTCCTTAAGACGTTGCGTAGAGATTCAAACAATTTTGTATTTCCAGCATAGTAGTGTATGCTTTTACCCGCTTCAGGCTCATCTCCTTTGGAATAAAGCCTTGACGAAAAACTTCTTGCATCCATATCCATCATCGCATCCATATCCACTGTATTTCGATGAAGTTAAACCGAATTCGTACTTTCCAGCGGCGGCAGATCGGCAAAGAAGACTGAAAAAAGAAAGTCAAAGCTCGAATCAGATAGAGAAATAGCGAGTAAGAGATAGTAAAATCAAAAAGAGTTGAGAGAATGAAAAGAAGACATGAAGTGTCCGACGGTGTTGATGGAGACGGAAGGTGGTAGATCTCTTGTTTGGAGACGAAAGGTTGTAACTTAAGGTTGTAAATTTAGGTTGTAAATTAACCGCATTTTTGTGGTTTTATAGGTAGGGTAAATACATTGGTTAAGTTCGGTTAATTTGGATGGGTAAAAAAATTGGTTCAATTTGGTTCAGCTTAACTACACGATTTGATGAATGTTTAAGAAATTCAAATTTTTAAAATGTTTTTAAAAAAATTCAAATTCGCCTCCTCATGTTTAGTAGACTTCTAAATGCGATTTAAATCTACTGGAGAAGTCTACTGGAGAAGTCTACTGCAGAAGTCTACTGGAGAAATCCACTGGAGGAGTCTACGGGAAAGTCTACTGGAGAAGTCTACTGGAGAAGTCTACTAGAGAAGTCTACTAGAGAAGTCTACTAGAGAAGTCTACTGTATCCAAAACCAAACATCGTATAAGAAAATAAAAGCACAGAAACATAGTGAAGACATTCGATTTGGAAACCTTTGATTACTAAACATACTGAGAGATGCAAACAAAAACACATCCTCTCTCACAAACCTACTGGGCTTCGATGATGCAAACAAATACACATCCTCTAAATTAAGTCTACTTCACATAAATCGATTATTTTCAATGATTATTCGAAACCCTATACCAAAACTTTCAAAACGTATAATATATTCACTCAAAAGTTAACACTTTTATGCAAATTTGACATTTTAAATATAAAAATGATAAACCCTAACTTTAACCCTAAGTGTAAAAACATGTTTGCAACCTATGATGTACCTTATTTGGTAACCCTTTGTTTAGTATAGTATGTATTTCATTCATAACATAATTTGTCTAAATATGATTAATTTTGTGAAATTTTATTTTTCACACATCACAATTGTTTATAGTCGGGTCATCAATCAAAATTTTTTATCAAAATATTTTTTGTTAATTTATAAATTAAAATTTAAAATATAATTATATAGTAGACTGCTGTAGTAGTCTACTAAACCACAAAAGTAGTCTTCATAACCTAATTTGTCTAAGTAGGTTTAAATATGTTTAATTTTGTGAAATTTTATTTTCATACTTCACAATTATTTATAGTAAGGTCATCAATAAAAATTTTTTATCAAAATATTTTTTGTTAATTTATAAATTTAATTTTAATATATAATTATATAGTAGACTCCATGAGAAGTCTACTAAACCCCGTCCAGTAGACTTCTCATGGAGTCTACGAGTTGATTTCGTAACAGAAATCTACTAGTAGACTTCTACATTACTTAGTAGACTTCCCTAGGTTAAAACAGTCATTATGCCTCCGTTTTATTGTTTGGTTATAAAGGACGTAGTTGTAATTTCACTACCCTTTTGGGTTATTTTTCTCAAACATAGGATATATGGGTTACATTTGTATTTTAAATCAATTTTAGGGTATTTTTTGTAACCACAGCTTTTTTTATATACCAATAAATAAATGTTAAAAAGACTTGGCCATTTTCTATTACGCATGATGTGTTATGAATTTCAAAATAATATAGACTACAATTAGGCCTTGTAATTTTAAGCCCAGTTTAAACTATTCGAAAGATAGAAACACATTTAACTCTATTCTATGAAAATTTTGAAATTTTCTTATATACTATATTTTAATCCCTGAACATAACCTATTGTATTTTCGATTGTGTAGATTTTTAAATGCAAAAGATCAACTAATTAAAACAACATAAAATACTCAAATTAAAAATCAATGTCAATAAAACAACAACAAAAAATAACCCGCAACACATATTCTAAATTAGTAAATCTTTATAGCGGAACCACCACTGGTCTCGATCTAAATCAACCAAAACTTATAGTGTAAAACATTGACGAACTTGTGATTCACATTGAGGAAGGAATCAATCCGAATTTTGAAGTTTTGTCCAGTTTGATTTCTGAATTCGAAGGTAATCAGTATGAAATGACACGCAATTACACACACAATAACAAAACAAATTTCAAGAAAAAAAATCCAAGGAATCATTGAAATATAAAGAGAAAAGAGCAGTATTTTAGATAAAATGTCAACAATAATTTTTTTTCAGAAAAACTTTACAAACACACATAACAAACTTCTCCACTCGTGTGGAACATTGAAATTGCATAGATAATGATACATGTGACCAACAATACGTTTGTGACCAACAATACTTTTGTATGATTTATGAAGATGATTGTTAAACTTATATCATTTTTTTTTATTTGTATTGAATGACGGCTATCTCAAGTTTCAACTTCTGATGGGGGCCGAACTGGTTTTTCAAATTAATTTGATAGTAATATTGATGTTTTGTATTGTGCAAAGTTGTTAAATGACAAAAAGGAAATTTCAAGAAAATTGACGATGTTTACAATGAATCATAGCTTAGAATTTCAGACTTACAAATCAGATTTAATAAGGTGAATAAAAATAAAAATAAAAAATCCAGAAAAGTGAATAACATGACTGTATGAAACTGCAATATTCTATAAGAGATTCTCAAAATTGAATCAAAATCAAATGGAAACGTAGCATTTACCAACTTAATTTCATACACTGCTACAAGTCATTGAAGCATTATTTAACATTGATAAACCACTTGAACAACAACGCTCGTTTTCCTACTATTTGGATTCTTATCTAATGATCCAGGAGTAACCCGGGACGTGAAGAATAAAAAAGAAGGGTTTTTTATTGCTTTAGTTAATTAGTGGAAATGCTCAAATTTTATTACGATTTTATCGATTACACATCATCAAAAAGAGAAAGGGAAAGAGAGGGATTCGAACCCTCGATACGATTAACTCGTACAATGGATTAGCAATCCAACGCTTTAGTCCGCTCAGCCATCTCTCCTAAATCGAAAGGGGATATTTAACTAGGTTCCATTAGACAAAAACATGTTTGAAAAAAAAAAACCTTCTCCACTCTATTCTTAAAAAACTTTCTTTTTTTGTTTTGTATAGATTATTCTTTATATTATATATATTTTTTTCATTTTTTTATATTATATATATATATATATTCTTTTTATTATATATTTTTATTATACAAATATATTATATTTATCATCTATTTATATATATATATAATTAATATATATATATATTATATAATATATAACTTTTTTTATAGAACTTTCTCAGTAATTCTATTTAGAGAACAAATGTAGATAAAGATTAAATAAAGAATGGGCTCGAACCCGAAAGAGAAATAAATAAAACCACAATAATAGAAATAGAGAATCATTTTTTCATTTTGTCTCATCCAAACACAAGCAAAAGATCTTTTTTATCTTAATAATCTTGCCTGGTTAGTCCCGAGCCGGACCTTTTTTGTTAAAGGTCAAAAGACTAATCCTATGGATTTTTAGACAAAAACGATCGGAAATAAAAAAAAATGTAATCCCGCTTTGACTAACTTTATTAAGTCTACGCGTAAACGCTAGAGTTTTCTAATTTTTTCAGGTTTTTTTATTAAACTCCCAATTACTTTGTTGGACTGTTCGACAAAAGGTCAATTTAAATGCAATAATTTGCATTGTAGCGGATGTAGTTTAGTGGTAAAAATGTGATTCGTTCCTTTAACCCCTTCAATAGTTAAAGGGTCTCTCGGTTTGATTAATTTTCCGATCAAAAACTTTAGTTTATCATTTGCTTGAAACAGTTCTTGGTACACCAACGAGAGAGGAAATATGTTGTATGAATCCAAATTATACGGATTTCAATTTTCGCAGATAAAGCACATTCATGGCACAAGTAACAGCGATTGATTCAATATCTCCAAGTCTAAGATGCACAACGATTGTTTCTTATTTTATTTTTTTTAATGAAAAGTTCTCTCAATGTTAAGATGAGAGTTAAGATGATGAATTGAAGCTCTCACAATGCAGAGATATGAGACAAGATCACCTAATTTACAAACAACTTTCAAGGTCAATCTGATCACACTTTACACATTAAGATGGGACTTTTGCCAAAACCACCAATCAGTCTGATTTCTGCAGAATCGGTAAGACCCAATCTCCATCTCTTTCTCCTTCCCAATCATCATGAGAGCTAATCACAACATCTCTCTTCCCTTCATGAGTTTCATCTCCGGTTTCCGACAATTCCCTAGAATGGCGGTTTTTCAACAACACAAGATCCAGCATTTTCCTCCGCACATTGTATATCGGGTTTGGATCAATCAAACAACCTTTGCTATAAGCTTCTCTTAGAAACACAGTCTGAGTACTACCTTTCGTCGATACATAGAAAATCCCGGGATGTTTCAGTAGAACTTCCCTCACGTTTACTTCAATTCCAAGATCCTTTCGAAAATGAGCTAATCTCTCTACTTCAACCATTTTCTCAACCGTTAAACTCAAAAGCTCATGGATAACTGCAACCACTCGCTTCTCGAATCTCTCTACCCCGCGGGATAATTCCTTCCTCTCGTAAGGCTTCACATAAGGAATCCTTTGCCAGTTCCTTAACTCTTCTCTGAATCCTTTCCCAATCTTAAACCCTGTTGGAAGATTAATCGGAAACGCGTAGTTTGTCTCAAACTCACTCAACCATTTCTCTCTGTATTCAAACTCTCTCCATTCCTCAACTTTAGCCACACCTAAACTCTTCTCATCATAATCAACTAACTCCAATGTCTCCAAATCAACTAACCTGAAATCTGAAGTATACTTAGCTAAAACCGAATCTCGAAAATCCTCAGGTAAACCTAATTCCTTTCTAATTAACCTCAAAGCATGAACACGAAGAACGCCGTTTCTCGACATCAATAATAACTTCTTTATCCTCTTCACTGCATCAACCTCACACTCTCTAATCACATTCTCTTCTTCATCAATCACTACCTTCAATCTCTGAGTGATCTTACAACACAAATTCCTTCTAAATGGATGTGTAAAGATCTCAAAAGCATGAGGATACTTACCGACAAAACCACCAATGCTTACATTCAAACCAACGAGATTCTTCCATCGAGACATAAGCTGCAAAGAGACAAAAGGACCACGCTTTTTGCGAGACATGAGTTTAGAGATCTCGAGAATGATGTTTAGTTTCCTGATTTGGACAATGAGTTTGTCTAATCGATTGTCTCTTGTTCGATTCTCTAATCGAGTTTGCGCTGAATCTACAGGCTTTAACCATCTCCTTTGATTGTAGAAGTAAAGAGGACCTGAAAAAGATGATAACTTTGTCGGGTTTTGTGGAGTTAAAGCTTCTCTAATGCTACTGTATCTCAAAGATCTTAGAGAATTCATGTCTTTACTGTGAATTTGTTTGGGAAGAAGAAACCCATCACCAGTTCTTCAAGGTCGGGTTCTGAAATTAGGGATTCTAAAAAAAAAAAAAAAAAAAATTTGACACTTTTTTGTTTGGTGTAAAATAATTAAATATTTCATTTCAAAAAATCCTTAATTACAAATACTATGAGAATCAAGGATTGTACCATTGTTATGGTAGGTTTGATTAACAGAGGATCTATTCTCACTCCACTGTTAATGTAAGAAGAGAGAGACAAGGGAACACAAGTTTGACAATTTCGAGAAATTTCCCGCTTCCATAGCTAAAATCTTCAATTTTTAATCTGTCTTCTTCTTCGTCTGAATGGGCCACCGAATAATTTAATGAAAAAAAACCTTCTTCTTTAATGTTTTTAATGGCGTTATTGGTTTACCCTAGAAGAAGGGGCACAAATAATTGCGGGAAAACGATAACACTGAACAAAAAAATTGAGTTTACTTTCTCTTAGATGGATATTGTGATAAAGTTTCTGTTTTTAGGAATCTGTGTTTATTGTTCTGTTCTTGATTCTGTTTCTGCTATGGATAGTCTCTTATCACCAAAAGGTGTTAATTATGAAGGTAAATGTTTTAGCAGGAAATTTTAAAATCCTTTTTAGTGAGAAAGTTTTAACTTTTTTTTTTTTCTTCTAATTTTGGTTTTTCTTTGTAGTTGCTGCTTTAATGTCAGTGAGGAACAAGATGAAAGATGAAACAAAGGTTTTGTCTGGTTGGGATATAAACTCTGTTGATCCTTGTACTTGGAACATGGTTGGTTGTTCTTCTGAAGGTTTCGTTGGATCTTTGTAAGTATGCACATCACGTGTTCGACGAAATGTCTCTTAGAAACGTTTTTGTTAACAATTTGAATAATTTATTGAATCTTTTTATATGTAGAGAGATGGCTAGTAAAGGATTATCAGGAACTATATCAACTAGTATTGGGGAATTAACTCATCTTCATACATTGTAAGTAAAAAAATTTGTAAGTCAATCTTGGAAATCAAGAATGTGTTGTTGTAGTATAACAATGGCTTTACTTGTTTTTTTTTTAGGTTACTTCAGAATAATCAGTTAACCGGTCCAATCCCTTCTGAGTTAGGTCAACTTACTGAGCTTGAAACTCTTGACCTATCTGGAAACCGGTTTAGTGGAGAAATCCCAGCTTCTTTAGGGTTCTTAACTCACTTGAACTACTTGTGAGTTTGATGTTATTAATGGTTCTTGATTTAAGTCAATCTTGTCCATGTTATTATCTCACAAGTGTTTCTTAACTCTTATAGGCGGCTTAGCAGAAATATTTTATCCGGGCAAATCCCTCACCTCGTCGCTGGCCTCTCAGATCTTTCTTTCTTGTATGTCTTGCTCTACCTAACATAACAGTTTATCGATTTACTATTTCATATTATGTTTCTTAAGACTATTTTTTTTATATGAAAAACTTCAACAGGGATCTATCTTATAACAATCTAAGCGGACCAACTCCAAATATATTAGCAAAAGACTACAGGTAAAAGAAAGCGCACGTTATAATGTATGTGGAAAGCCTCTTGAGTCTTGACAATGTTTCTTGTGTTGTAGGATTGTAGGAAATGGATTCCTTTGTGGTTCAGCTTCCCTAGACCTTTGCTCAGGTGCTACACCTGTGAGAAATGGTATTAAAAGACTCGAAAATTCTTTGCGAAATGTTATTATAAAACAGATAAAGTTTTAACTTTATGGTAATTGATCTGCAGCGCCGGGTTTGTCTGAAAAGGACAATAGCAAACATCACAGCTTAGTTCTCTCTTTTGCATTTGGCATTGTTGTTGCCTTTATTGTCTCTCTTATGTTTCTCTTCTTCTGGGTGCTTTGGCATCGATCACGTCTCTCAAGTTCATATGGTACACATCTCTTAAGTCTCTCATTGTCTATCCTTTACGGTAAATGTTAAGACTTTGCTGAAATCCACGACGTTTTCATGGATTTCTTAGTGCAGCAAGACTACGAATTTGAAATCGGGCATCTAAAAAGGTTCAGTTTTCGCGAAATACAATCCGCCACAAGCAATTTCAGTCCAAAGAACATTTTGGGACAAGGAGGATTCGGGATGGTTTATAAAGGGTATCTTCCAAATGGCACTGTTGTGGCAGTCAAAAGATTGAAAGATCCGAATTATACAGGAGAAGTTCAGTTTCAAACCGAAGTCGAGATGATTGGTTTAGCTGTTCATCGTAATCTTTTACGTCTCTTTGGATTCTGTATGACCCCGGAAGAGAGAATGCTCGTGTATCCCTATATGCCAAATGGAAGCGTCGCTGACCGCCTGAGAGGTTTCAACTTATAACATTTATCATTTTTGTTGTTCTTTCAATATAAATAACACGGAAAAGTTCTTTAGAAGACGACATTTTCGTTGTGGTTTATTCAGACAGTTATGGAGAAAAGCCGTCTCTAGATTGGAATCGAAGAATATGCATTGCACTCGGGGCAGCTCGAGGCCTTGTTTACTTGCACGAGCAATGCAATCCAAAGATTATTCACAGAGACGTCAAAGCTGCAAATATTTTACTTGATGAGAGCTTCGAAGCAATTGTTGGTGATTTTGGTCTCGCAAAGCTTTTAGACCAGAGAGATTCACATGTCACAACCGCAGTCCGAGGGACAATCGGACACATTGCTCCTGAGTACCTTTCCACAGGCCAATCATCAGAGAAAACCGATGTTTTCGGATTCGGGATACTGATTCTTGAACTCATAACTGGTCATAAGATGATTGATCAAGGCAATGGTCAAATTCGAAAAGGAATTATCTTGAGTTGGGTAAGCTAAAAGATTGAGTCTCACTTATATTCTTTAGAGTTCTTTGCAGAAAGCAAGAAACTTTACTCGACTTAGACTACTAAAGAACGAAACTTTAACCAAAACCAATGATTTTGTTGAATCAGGTAAGGACATTGAAAGCAGAGAAAAGATTTGCGGAGATGGTGGACAGAGATTTGAAGGGACAATTTGATGATTTGGTGTTAGAGGAAGTTGTGGAATTGGCTCTGCTTTGTACACAACCACATCCGAATCTAAGACCGAGGATGTCTGAAGTCTTGAAGGTTTTAGAAAGTTTAGTAGTGGAACAGTCTGGCTATGAGCAGACACAAAGTGGGTATGAAGCTAGAGGTCCAAGTGTTTCTAGGAATTACAGCTATGGTCATGAAGAGAATTCGATTATAATTGAAGCTATTGAGCTCTCTGGACCAAGATGAGACTTTAAAACTATTGTATTTCATTGGGTTTTTACTGGTTTTGTTTTCACTGTCATCAACTGTAAATTGTTTTTCTTTTTAGTTCCTTTAGTCACTCTTTCTATTCTTTTGTTCAATAAGATTTGCGGTAATCGATATTTTTCATTATTTTGGTCTACATACAAATTTGATATTCTATTTTTTTTAGATAAAAAAAAATAATAATTTAACCAATTCTAAAAATAGCATCACAAAAAGTCAAAAATTCAAATAAAATGATTACTCTATAAATAAAACCTTTGAAATGTCCTGAAAAAGAAAAGGGAACTAGCGGAAAACTAAAAATTAATTAAGAAGCACTAGTCCAATGGTAATGATCGAAATGGGCTTTAGCCCATTATCAAACCAATTTCATAATTTGATGAAACAAATCACACTGCTATATTTCTCCATAGGGATAATTTCGTCATTACACTTGTATAAGAAACCCTAGAACCGTCCAATATATCTCCTTTCACTTCTCACTCGACGCAGCTTCGTTTTCGCAGCTCTCTTTCGCTTCCTCACTTTAGCTCGGACTTTGAACTCCTTCAAAAATGGTACTTTCCTCTTTTTACCGATTTGACCCGTAGATCGATTCAATGATAATGTGTTTTCTTCAATTGATTCATGTTCAAATTTTTCTGTCTGTGATTGTAGGCGTCGGAGAAGAAGCTATCGAACCCCATGAGGGACATTAAGGTCCAGAAACTTGTTCTTAATATCTCTGTCGGTGAGAGTGGTGATCGTCTCACTCGTGCTTCCAAGGTCCGCTTTTTTGTTTGTTTCTTGGAATGTAGAAATCATCAGAAGAAAAATCTAAACTTTAGCATTTCCCCTTACTCTGTTGAAGGAATTGTGAATAATAAGTTTTGAAATTTATTGTTTTGTAGGTGTTGGAACAGCTCAGTGGTCAAACCCCTGTTTTCTCCAAGGGTATATGAAATGTTTAAATCTTAGGGATTCAAAGTTTTTTATGTGTGAATATTGACTGTAATGTATTTGTGAAACAGCGAGGTACACTGTGAGGTCTTTTGGTATTAGGCGTAATGAAAAAATTGCTTGCTATGTTACTGTGAGAGGTGAGAAGGCAATGCAGCTTCTTGAGAGTGGTTTGAAAGTTAAGGAGTATGAGCTTCTTAGGAGAAACTTCAGCGATACCGGTTGCTTTGGATTCGGTATCCAAGAGCACATTGATCTTGGAATCAAGTTAGTTTTTCTGTTTATTTGAAATACACTGATTCTTGACTTAGGTACATTTGTGGGTTTGCATATAGTTTTCTCTACTTCGATTTCTGTTTATCTCCAATTATGTTTGGTTCAATTTAGTCATGTGTAGTGTTTAGGTTTCGGAATTGCTTAAAGAGGAAGATTTCATTGGTTTAAGTGGAATGTTAGATTTGGACTTAATCAAATATGTACACTTTACTTATTCTTATAAAAGATGAACACTTTTCTAGTTTTTGTATTATGTTTGGTTTGATGTGATAATATTTGAATGCTTAACTGTGATTTTGTGGAATGTCGGATTTGATTAAATATTATTTAGACTTTATTATTGGTTTTTGTGATTTTCATATGTTTTCATTTTGTGTGTTTTAGGTATGATCCTTCTACTGGTATCTACGGAATGGACTTCTATGTTGTTCTTGAACGTCCAGGATACCGTGTTGCCCGTCGCCGTAGATGCAAGGCTCGCGTTGGTATTCAGCACAGAGTAACCAAGGATGATGCAATGAAATGGTTCCAAGTTAAGTATGAAGGAGTTATTCTCAACAAGTCTCAGAACATCACTGGCTAAAAAAACTTTAATCTTTAGAGATTTTTGTTGAATTTAGCTTTGTTTCAAGTTGTGATCTTTTAAACTATTTCTGGATGTTAAAGAATTTCTTCTTGTAGTAAAAACCTCTTTTTGACATGATTTTGGTAGAATCTAATTTTTCCAAGACAACCTTTGCAGGTCTGATTTTTAATCTTTTCGTATCTACTATCTTCATCAGAAGTACAATGAAGCAAAACAGCTCTTTTGATTCCTCTGTTTTTGAGCTCTGCAATTCACATATGAATTGGTTTTCACCATTGTTCTTGCAGTGAGTTTTGGTGTACAATATTCAAGATTGGATAGTTTGATAAATATTTTTGGGAAATACCTAACGATCAAATTGGATCCACACATCACTAACTTAAGAAATCCATTAATAACTGAATAAGTAATAACAATGTGCAATAAAAATGAATCTTTCAGTCTATTTATGGCAATATCAGGTCCACTCAAGAGACTGAGTAAACCTTAACGACTCTTGTTGTGTCACAAACAACAAGATTCTCAGAATCAGATTGATTAGTGCAAAGCCAATTCACCTGTTTTAAAAAAGCTAATTATATGTAAGAATCAGATCACAAAATGGCAAAGCAAAAGAACAAGCTTAAATTACCTTCTTGCTCAGGTTGATATTCAAATGGAGGAAATCTCTGTTTTTGTTGTTGTTGTCTGAATCAAGACATTTCAAGCAATCCCAGATTTTGATTGTCTTATCATTACCACCTGAGATCAAGAATCGACCTTTTACCTGAAACAGAGAAAACGCTACACAAGAAACAGCAGCTTTGTGCCCATCAACCGAGTAATCTAAAGAAACCCTTTTGATCATATTGCTGCTGCTGCTTCCTTTAGATGTTCCTTTTTGGGAAATTTCTGATTCGATATTGATCAAATCCACAATTCCATCACCTCTAGCCACCGCGCATATCTTGTCTAACTTATCAACCATGTCGATTTCTGGAACAGCTATCGAGTGAACAAACGCAGGGTTTAGGCATTGTCCTGAGTTACTTTGTGAATCAGTTCCTGAGAAAAGAATACAGAAGTGACCCGTGAAATAAGATTGTTATTGCATATAATGGCTAAGAAACCCGAAACAGAGGCATAATTCTTACCAAAGTCAATAATCTTTTGCGAACGGCCTTTTGAGAAATCCCACAAAACAAGCTTTGAATCAAGTCCACCAGTTAGAACTGTAAGAAACTAAACATTTTAGAAACCTGAAGAGATCTATTAAGAACAATTCACAATAGTTAGTTACCTTCCCAAGGTCTCCATGGAATGAATTGCACAGTACTGCATATCTTAAATGTTACATTAAGGTGTTGACTTAAGAGATTTATTCGAGATTTGTAAAATTTCATAGACGCGAGAAAGCAAAACAACGAATTAAGGATACACTTGTATGACCAGCTCTAAGGGTTTTATAAAGGCATTTCCGACCAATGTCGATGATCTGTGTTCGAGCACACTAATCACACCGAGAAATTCAAGTTTACGTAATCTTTTAAGTATTAAAAACAGCAATTAACGTACCTTAACATCACCAGAATCATCTGCAGAAGCAAGAAAAGATGATCTTCCATTGCATACCACCTTAACAAATCAAAACATATCAACATCGATTTTGTAGGTAACTTCGATAACCATTTTTCATAAAGTCAAGGTCTCTACCTGATTAACTTCATCTTTGTTATAACTGTAACTCTCTAATGGCTTCAAAGAATCACCACTTAGCTATGAAATGCACAACCAGAGAAAAATCTAACTGAGTGAAGAATTTGTTTATAGTTTATCAAAAATTTCGATTTTTTCGTTTCTTTTTTACCGTATGAACATCAAAAGACTTGATCTCGTTTCCACAAGAAGCATATAGAATCTTCTCATTACCTAAAATCAAATAAAATTTTAATCACTAACTGTAAACAGAGAGAGATGAAACTGAGAGAGATATAGAGACAAAACCTGTTTTAAAACACAGAGATGAAACTGGTTCTGTTCCAACATTAATGGTGAATTGAACATCTTTACATCGCAAATCAAACCAGCAAACGCAACCATCCTATATAATAATCCATCAATCAAATTGTTAAAGAAACTTTTGTTAAAACCCTAAATTTCATCGAATCAAACAAAAAAAAATAGAGATTTTAAGAAACCTCGCCGGAAGTGACGACAATTCCAGGACGGTCACTTGAAGCTATACAACACGTGGCAGCTGATTTGTGGCCTCTCAGCTTCCTTGGCTCCTCCATTGTCATTACTGTGAGAGTTTCTACGGCGATTGCTCAGTTTCAGCTCTATTGTTATGCTTAAGTTAGAGTGGACAAAACCGAACCGAACCGAACCAAACCAAACCAAAACGGTTTAACAAAAACGAAATTACAGAGAATAATTGCCATTTTTATATATTGACACTTTTAACCTTCAATGTAATCCCTTATATATTAATTGGAAAGAGATTTTTCAAAAAAAACTTAAATGTTTTCATCAAAATCACTCTCCCAATTTTAATATAATATAGCATCCCTTAAAATATGACATAGTATTATCTCTAATTTAGTCTATTAATCTCTAATTAAAATTAGCTCAAACACAATAACTAAAATTAACCTAAGCTCAAAAAGAGGATGAGAATGATGACTTCATTGATGAAGTTAAAAAGTGATTATCCAAAAATAATCCTACGGAATAGAAGATTATTTTTACGTGCTTTCTTTCGATGATTTGATTAGGGATTTTAGTTCTTGTTACTATTAAAAATAATTTCTTTTTGAATTTTAATAGATCTTACTTTATTTCCAAAAAAGTCTATTCAACCAAAAATATCAATTAAATAAATCGATTACATTTCGTTTCGGTCCAAATGTAAATTTATGTATCAACATCAACTTCAAAGTTAAAAGTATGATAAACTTTAGTAAAATCTACACAAGATTAATCTGACGTTTACAAAATTATGGAAATCGTTATCTCCACAAATTTGCATGTCCAAAATTTAAGAATATCTCAGAAATAAAATGTATGAACAACATAAATTTTAAAATGTAGAATTTGGTTGTTCTAAAATTTATGTATCATCAATTATAATTTTCAAATATGAAAGTCTTTGATAATTGAAAATATGAAAGCTTTCAATAAAAAAATTAACATTTTTCAATATTTAAATAATAATAGACTTATTGTAGTCCGGAATTTATGTATCATCAACTCCAGAGTTAAAATTTTTTAGTAAAATATACACAAGAACAATCTTGTGGAAATATTTCAATTAAATAAGAATTACCATATAAATGTAAACCTAAATTTTTGAAATTTATATTATTAATAAAAACGATATTATTAACAAAAAATCAACAACAAAAGAATCAACAACAATGTCTATAATAAAATCAAGCAACTACATATTTAATATTTTTTAAAATTAAAATTAAAAACAAAACTACATAAATAATTTACCCGCATGTACGCAGGAAAATCACCTAGTCAATACAATAAAACATAATAATCTTCATATATTGACACTTTTACTTCTTAAGTTCTTATGTGATGAGAAGCTGCCCTCTCATAAAAAAAATTAAAATTAAAAGACTAAACAAAACAAAACATTATATATCTACTTTATTATTTACAATTACAAAAAAAAATTTCATAATTTTCTATATTTAAATTATATTATGTTAAATTAAATTTATGGTAATTAAAGTGTGTTAAATTAACTATTAAACAAATAAAATAATGGTAAATATCAATTTAATAAAAATTCATTTTTTGATGTTGCCTAATTAAGTTTATTTTAATGCATTATATATAAATATTATTATATCATATTGACTAAATTAAAACATAAGTTTTTAAAATAATTATTTTCCTATTATATTATTTTAAAGTAATTGAAAAATAGAGTTTTTAAATTATAACATAAGTTTTGAAAATTTTCAAACAGTAAAAGTCTTAGAGCAGCTCCATCGCAGAGCTTTTTATGAGTTTTTTATAATAAAGTAATAATAAATGTTGATAAATGGTGGAAAGAGAAATGAGAAAGTTTCTTAAAGAAACAACTTAAAAAACTCTAAAGAAAATTTTTAAGAGAATCAAGACCATCTGTCACCCCATCATTGGTTATGATTTCTTTTATAGGTTAAAATTTAATTATAAAAGTAAACTAAATTTAAAATAATGATATTATATTTGTAGAGAAACTCTTACCGGCTCTTTGGCGATGGAAATGCTCTTAGTTGATGTTATTTAATAATGGATTTTAATAGAGTTTAAATCTAGGTAGAATCTTCTATTGTTTAATTAATGATTCTAAATCCTACATTAAAATCTGGTGTTATTGGATATGATATTTGTAAACCATGTATTAAAGATTTTAAAATCTAGTATTATTCAATAAAAGATTAAAAAACCATCATTAAAATCTAGTGTTATTGGATAGGATATTTGTAAACCATGTATTAAAGATTTTAAAATCTAGTATTATTCAATAAAAGATTAAAAATCCATCATTAAAATCTGACCTGGTTACAAAAAATGACTCTAAAATTGATTTAGTAGAAAAATAAAATTTCACAAAATTAAACATACTTAAACCTACTTAGACAAAGAAGGTCATGAAAACTATTTTTGTGGTTTAGTAGACTACAACAGCAGTCTACTATATAAATATATTTTAAATTTAAATTTATAAATAAACAAAAAATATTTTGATAAAAAATTTTGATTGATGACCCTACTATAAACAATTGTGATGTGTGAAAAATAAAATTTCACAAAATTAAACATACTTAGACAAATTAGGTTAAGAATTAAATACATACTATACTAAACAAAGGGTTACAAAATAAGGTACATCATAGTTTGCAAACATGTTTTTACACTTAGAGTTATAGTTAGGATTTATCATTTTTATATTTAAAATGTCAAATTTGCATAAAAGTGTTAACTTTTGAGTGAATATATTATACGTTTTGAAAGTTTTGGTATAGGGTTTCGAATAATCATTGAAAATAATCGATTTATGTGAAGTAGACTTAATTTAGAGGATGTGTATTTGTTTGCATCATCGAAGCCCAGTAGGTTTGTAGATGATGTGTTTTTGTTTGCATCTCTCAGTATGTTTAGTAATCAAAGGTTTCCAAATCGAAGGTCTTCACTATGTTTCTGTGCGTTTATTTTCTTATACGATGTTTGGTTTTGGATACAGCAGACTTCTCTAGTAGACTTCTGCAGTAGACTTCTCTAGTAGACTTCTGCAGTAGACTTCTTCAGTAGACTTCTCCAGTAGACTTCTCCAGTAGACTTCTTCAGTAGACTAACCCCTTGACTCCTCCAGTAGATTTCTCCAGTAGACTTCTCCAGTAGATTTAAATATGCATTTAGAAGTCTACTAAACATGTGGAGGCAAATTTGAATTTTTTTAAAAACATTTTAAAAATTTGAATTTCTTAAACATTCATCAAATCGTGAGTTAAGCTGAAACCAAATTGAACCAATTTTTTTACCCATCCAAATTAACCGAACTTAACCAATGTATTTATCCTACCTATAAAACCACAAAAACGCGGTTTAGTTGAAAAAAATTTACAACCTAAAGTTACAAACTTTCGTATCCAAACAAGAGATCTACAACCTTCCGTCTCTATCTTCACCGTCGGTTACACTTCATGCCTTCTTTTCATTCTCTCAACTCTTTTTGATTTTACTATCTCTTACTTGCTATTTCTCTATCTGATTCGAGAATCTAACTTTTTTTTGTTTCACTCTTATTTGCTGATCTGCCGCCGCCGGAAAGTACGAAATTCGGTTTAACTTCATCGACATACAAGGTTTGTGAGAGCTCTCGACTGTCTTCACTATGTTTTTGTGCTTTTATTCTCTTATATGACTTTTGGTTTTGGATACTGCAGACTTCTCACATTCTTCAGTAGACTTCTCTGCAGACTTCTCACAATTCTTCAGTAGACTTTTTCAGACGATGGATACGGATGCGATGATGGATATGGATGCAAGAAGTTTCCCGTCAAGGTTTTATTCCAAAGAAGATGAGCCTAAAGCGGGTAAAAGCATACACTACTATGCTGGAAATACAAAATTGTTTGAATCTCTAGGCGACGTCTTAAGGAAAGATGAGTGGAAAAAGCTTTTATTCTCTCCATTGGGTGTGGTGCTACGGTTCCATGCTCTCCAGTTTGGCTGGCCATCGAAGATGGTTCATTATATACTAACTGCTCAGCTAGAGTGCAAGAAACCCCATGAGATATGGATTCTGATTGGTAACAAGCCGTTGAGGTTTTCATTGCTTGAGTTTGAGGAGATTACCGGTCTGAATTGCCGCGACGTTCCGAACTTGGATAACCCAGATGTAGAGGTCACTGAAGAAACGCGGCAATTTTGGACCCTTATAGGAGTTGATCTGGACAGGGGTCCAACTGTGAACGAGTTAATAGAAGCTTGTGGTTTATGTGCAGAGTGGACACGGTTGGACCGCATCAGGTTGGGATATCTATGCATATACGCCGGTTACATTGAAGCTAAAAACGAGACAACACCCATCAATGTTAACCTTGCTAGGCTTGTGATGGATATCACTGCCTTCCAGAACTACCCATGGGGTAGGGTTGCATTGAAGTTCCTCATCAAGTCAGTGAAAGAGAAAGACTTGTCAAAGTTATCGTATACAGTGGAAGGTTTCGTACATGTTCTTCAAATATGGGTGTATTATTCTCTACCGGATTATGCAGCCCAATATGGTGGTCCCTTTCCACATAAACCTACTCCACCTCTACTGGCTTTCAAGGGATCCAGAGGCAAGAGATACATGAAAGAGAACATGTACAAACAGGTCTGATTATTTCTCTTTGTAGACTTCTCCTTCTCCAGTAGACTTCTCTTGCGATTCTTCTCTTCTCCAGTAGACTTCTCTAGTAGACTTCTCTTATCCAGTAGACTTCTATCGTAGACTTGTCCAGTAGACTTCTCTGGTTAATCGGTCTACGTCTTATATGTCTATTTTGTAGGTGAATGTCCTAAGCTGTGTGATGAAGGATGAGTACGAATATATGTTCCCAAGGTGGGATGATGATGTTTACGACCAGAAGATAACTAACATAATCTCAGCTATTTCTGAACCAGGCTGGAGATGGACCCATGATCACTGGCAAGTGACGGGTGTGATTGATTTCGCTAATGCTAATGATACAAGAAAGTCAAGGGTGAAGCCTGGTGTGAAAAATTAAAACAGCATGAGCCTTAGCCTTGTTAGCTTACCGGAGAAGAGGAGTCGAGAAGAATTTGAGTCTGGTTACACGGCGGAACTACCATCATTGGTGCAGAGCATACAAGCACACTTTGATCAGCATTTTAAGGACTTGTCAGAGAAGGTTGATGCTGGTTTTAAATGCTGTGAAAACAATATCAAACTCCTTGGTGATAAGGTCAACAATATTGAGGAACGCTTGGAACGCATTGAGGCTGTGAAAAAGGGAAGAGAAGAGGCTGTGAAGACTGGAAAGGAAGAGCAAACCAAATCCAACCAAATTGCCCCAGCTCTTCATGTGGGGGTCTCCAATGAACCGGCTGCTGATGAGAACAAGACTGTTCCTGATATTGGGGTTAGTGCGTAATCTTGTTTAGATTCTGTAATCTCTTTTGACATTTTCACATTTCTTCTCTTTCTTGTTTGGATGATATATTCTTTTTGGTATATGATTCGACTTTGTTCCTCTACTTGCAGAGTAAAATGTTTAACAAGAAAACATTTCAAGATGGCCAGAGTGCGAGTGTCACTAGTGCGGATCCGAGTGTTATTATACCACCTCCTCAAAAACAACAACCGAATTTACCGCTTCAGAAAGCTAAACAAGAGGAGCAGAAGGCAATGGCCAACAAAACACTTAAGGATGTTGGTCAGAGTGCGAGTGTCACTGGTGCGGATAAGAGCCTTATCATTCTGCCTCCTCAGAATCTACCTGCGAATTATGCTGAGATTGCAAAATCTAAACAAGATGAGAAAAAGCAGGCGGTTATGAAACGAGCAAAGAGTGAGAGGCTGAAGAAGCCGGGCCTGGCAAATAAGTCACCTTTCCAAAACAAACTTGTTAATTCAAAGGTAGGAAAAGGATATGATCCTTTTGCTACCATTGATGAACAAATGACGAGGAGACTTGAAGTGTGGCTGAAGTAACAGCCGTAAGTATAAAAAGACCTTAATTCATTGTTTAAACTTGTCAATTGCTGAAATTTCCTTGCTAAACAGGGATTACGGCGAAGAGATCATTCCATTCACTAATGTAGAGTGATTTTGGATTCTTTGAACGCCGCAACAATGGCTAAGAGACACGGTAAGCCTTCTCTGCTCTTCTCTCCAGTAGACTTCTCTTGTATACTTCTCTTCTCAAGTAGACTTCTCTTGTAGACAGACTTCTCTAAGAGACTTTTCTTGTAGACAGACTTCTCTTGTAGACAGACTTCTATTGTAGACTTCTCCAGTAGACTTCTCTTGTAGACTTCTCTTCTCAAATAGACTTCTCTATGAAGTCAGACTTCTCTTGTAGACTTCTCTTGTACACTTCTCTTGTAGACTTCTCTTGTAGACTTCTCTTCTCAAGTAGACTTCTCTTGTAGACTTCTCTTCTCATGTAGACTTCTCTTCTCAAGTAGACTTCTCTAGTAGACAGACTTCTCAAGTAGACTTTTCTTGTCGACAGACTTCTCTTCTCAAGTAGAATTCTCTAGTAGACTTCTCCAGTAGACTTCTCTAGTAGACTTCTCCAGTAGACTTCTCCAGTAGACTTCTCTAGTAGACTTCTCCAGTAGACTTCTATTGTGTTTTTGATGTTTAACCTTGATTCTTTTGGTTGTTTTATCACAGCACCTGGATGCTGCGTTGAATATGCTGCGGAAACGGTACAAGGAACATCCTGAGTGGTTTAGGAGTGACAAAATTTGCATCCTCGACTCTACTCTAAGCAACATATGGTCTGCTCGGTACAATGACTTTAAAAACTCAGAACCCAATCCTGACGGGAGTGGAAAAACGCTACCAGGTGGGGCGTGGGATTACTATGCAGGTCTACTCCCCCAGTATGCAAAAGTACAGAAGACGTGGGGGACAGAAGTGGAGGACATTTATTTACCTTTAAATGTCAAAGAAGATCATTGGGTGGCTTTGTGGATATCACTCCCACGGAGACACATTGTGGTGTGGGACTCTATAGTAACCCATACAACGCTCGCGGAAATCAAAGACTTGGTCGAGCCCATTGCCGTTATGTTACCGTATCTAATGCATACAACATGTGCAGAAGAAGATAGACCCAAGTGGCCATTCACCAAATTCACGCATGAAAGGTGGCCAGCATCCAAAGTACCACAAAACAAGAAAGTTGGGGATTATGGAGTGTATTGTCTGAAGTACATTAAATGCCATGCTCTCGGCATTCCATTTAGTGCGACTGTATAGTCTGATGCGAAGATAAAGCGTATTAGGGAAAAGCTTGCGCCGAGACTGAATTTCGTGGGGCAGACGACGGTACATATACTGGATTGGATGTTTATGACTAATATAGGACCTGACAATTTCAATATTGTAGATATCTTGCCTATATATTGTAGATGTAAGAAAAATTCATCCTTATTTTTTGGCTACTATGGCGGGATGTGATATGTACAAACTAATGTACATTAACGTAATTTGATATGTTATTAACTTCTCTCTAAAAACTTCTCTTGTAGACTTAAATAGTAGACATTTGTTTCTTTATATGAATCTTATCTTGTAGACTTCTTCGGTAGACTTCTCTAATAGACATCTGCTTCTGTACATTAATCTTCTCTTGTACGCTTCTCTTGTAGACTTCTCTCGTAGACTTCTCTAGTAGACTTCTCCGGTAGATTTCTCTTGTAGACATCTGCTTCAGAAGAGCAATCTTCTCGTGTACGCTTCTCTTGTAGACTTCTTCGGTAGACTTCTCTAGTAGAATTCTCCGGTAGACATCTGTTCTGTACATTAATGTTCTCGTGTACGCTTCTGTTGTAGACTTCTCCAGTGGACTTCTCTAGTAGACTTCTCCGGTAGACTTCTCTAGTAGACATCTGCTTCAGAAGAGCAATCTTCTCGTGTACGCTTCTCTTGTAGACTTCTCCGATAGATTTCTCTAGTAGACTTCTCAGGTAGACATCTGCTTCTGTACATTAATGTTCTCGTGTACGCTTCTCTTGTAGACTTCTCCGGTGGACTTCTCTAGTAGATAAAACCAAATATCACGGTTCCTCTCTCCTTTATCTGGACAAAAAAAACCGCAAACAATTCCTTTATCTGAAAACCATAGGTTCCGAACCAACGGGGCTCCTCACTTTCTCCTCTCTTGCGAAATAAAAACTTAAAATCTCAATCAATCACCTATAATGGCCTCTCCGTCATGATCCCCAAATCTGTAACCGGATTCTTCCTCTACCTCTGAAACTCGGTTCCCTAGACCCAAGAGGGTTGGATATATCATTAACTTCGACGTAGATCCATGTAAATCTCTTCGACTTCCCCTGTTCAAGATCTTCATGGTTCTGACTTACTTCTCAGTGTGTGACCCCTTTTCTCTTTCCCTTTCTGTACGGACCAACAACAACCACTGAAGCCCCTCAGGAGATCGCTGACTACACGATAATGGGAGGAAATCTCTTGTAAGTTCCATGAACCAACCCTGTTTCTCGCCATTACAAACTTACATACTTCTAACTGCATACATGTCTATTCAAATACCAATCTCAAATTTTGCAGCACTAATATGAAATCTGTTTCTATATTGCGAGATGACCAATCGACAGGGCCATCGACAACTATGCCCGAAAGATGTCACGAAACGGAGAAAACTTTTTGTCGTATGAGGCAATTCTCGAAAGAGTTTTCAGGTAAACTCCTAGTCAACATGTGTATTGTCTTGAATGTCGAATTTTGTCATTATGTGTATTCAGCATCTATGAAATATCGAATTCTTTGCAAGTCAAATTTTCGTTGTTTTCAACTTGGTGAAATTAATACTGTCAAACTGCGATGTTCCTTGTATTTTGTTTGTTTTTCGTTGTGCAGGTACTACCAGAACTTTATCGCTCAAAGGAACAGAGCTCGGTTCGAAGAGGAGGCGCCGAAAGTTGGAGATGAAGGCGAATCATCTCGCCGGAGTCCAAGTCAACCACCAAATCCGAAGAAACACAGAGCCGATACCTCGCCGTAGCAAATTTGACTTCTATCTCAAGCTTTCTGTAAAAGATTGAACTTTTTAGTTTTGTATGAGAAGTCAGCTACTATATCTCCAAACTGAAGACTTCTCTATCTCGTCTACGAAGGAAAAACATTATATAACACACATTGTTTAGAAGGAAAAAAATTAAATCAGTAGACTTCTCTATGAAGTCGGCTGGTAGACTTGTTTAGAGAAGTCTACTCGCTACAGCTAAGTAATACTCATACAGAAGGAAAATTAAATCAGTAGACTTGTTTAGAGAAGTCTACCAGCAACAGCTAAGTAATACTCATACAGAAGGAAAATTAAATCAGTAGACTTCTCTATGAAGTCTACTGGTAGACTTGTTTAGAGAAGTCTACCAGCAACAGCTAAGTAATACTCATACAGAAGGAAAATTAAATCAGTAGACTTCTCGTGTAACGAAATGATTTCATTGGCTAATTAATGAATGTGAGGATTACCTAATTCTTTACATCGGCCGTTGATTAAAAACAATCTAACGGTCATAATCAATATACGAATACAATCTTCATTTTTTACCTTTTCGTATCCCTCCGCGTCTGTATAAATCTCTTTCGTCTCTTCGCTATCAAATTTCGTCCAAGCTCTAAACAGGTTTGAAACTTAATTTGTAGATTTGTTATTTGTTATTTGTTATTTGTTATTTGACTTGCACTTTATCAATGGCACTAAGGCAATGGCAGCAAAGAAAATCGTCCTCGCCTTACCCGCATTTCCTTGATTGTCAGTTGCTTGTCGAAGCGGTGGGTTGGCTCTCAATGCGGGTAGGGCGAGGAGAGCCAACCCACCGCTTCGACAAGCAACTGACAATCAAGGAAGTTCTACGGATCTTGATGTGGAGGAGATCACTGAAATAGAATACAGACGATCTCTCGCTCACCTTGGCTACTTAATACGCATCGAGTAAGACGAAGAAGACATTGATCCAGTGATCAGGAATGCTATCCGTCTCATTCAAAACAATTCACGGGCCTCCACATCAAAGTCTACTAAATAAGATTTCATTGTATTTATTTGTTAGAAAATATCATTATGAAGTTTGTTTTCACTTGTATTGACGTTATTTGGGACTTCTCATAATGGAATATTTTTATTTATGATTTCATGATTCTACCATAAGAAAATTAAATCAGTAGACTTCTCTATGAAGTCTACTGGTAGCTTTTTTAGAGAAGTCTACCAGCCGACTTCATGGAGAAGTCTACCAACAACAGCTAAATACTACTTAAACAAGAAATTTGATTTATACATTAAACTCAGAACCTAAATATGTCAAATTAACACAGAAGGAAACACATTATATAACACACATGTGGGAGAAAGAAAATCTAAAAAATTCATTATAAATAAGTTTTAAATGCAATTATAAGAAAATTAAATCAGTAGACTTCTCTATGAAGTCTACTGGTAGACTTGTTTAGAGAAGTCTACCAGCCGACTTCATGGAGAAGTCTACCAACAACAACTAAGTACTACTTAAACAAGAAATTTGATTTATACATTAAACTCAGAACCTAAATATGTCAAATTCATAAAGAACGAAAAACATTATATATAACACATGTGGGTGAAGAAAAATTTAAAACATTCATTATAAATAAGTTTTAAATGCAATTATAAAAAAATTAAATCAGTAGACTTCACTATAAAGTCTACTGGTAGACTTGTTTAGAGAAGTCTACCAGCCGACTTCATGGAGAAGTCTACCAACAACAGTTAAGTACTATTTAAACAAGAAATTTGATTTATACATTAAACTTAGAACCTAAATATGTCAAATTCATACAGAACGAAAAACATTATATATAACACATGTGGGTGAAAGAAAATCTAAAAAATTCATTATAAATAAGTTTCAAATGCAGTTATAAGAAAATTAAATCAGTAGACTTCTCTATGAAGTCTTTTGGTAGACTTGTTTAAAAAAGTCTACCAGCTGACTTCACAGAGAAGTCTACCAACAACATGTAAGGAACAATAGCTAAGTACCACAATTCGGCTTCGTATGTCCCGGTTGGTTGCAATTTGAACAATTGTATTGAGCATGAATCTTTCGTTGTTTAGTACCTTTCATCCTTGCGATTTCTAACCAAGTCTGCCACCTTGATTTCTTCTTCCGACCCGGACGCGTCTTCACATCAAGAGGCAAACATGGGGTTGATGATATACATTCACCGAATGGGTTTTGCGGGAAAATGCTTTCCGCGTAGGCCCAGTACAAAGAATCTCTTCCATAAGTAGGGCAAACACCGGTAGCGACATCTTGTTTACTCTCTACCAAAGCGGCAATAGCATGCGAGCAAGGTATCTTTTCGATGTTGAAGACACCACATGTACATTTATTTTGGCCCAAATCAACAATACAGTCACGTGCTCCTCCCTTCACATGGAACTGAAGATTATAATGCGTCCCACTTTCATCTGAGACGCGTATTCATCACGAACCGCCAACAAGTATTCAACTGCCCGAGTATGGCGTGTTGTTAGATGTAGAGCATCTTCTCGCCTTATACGAAACCACCTTCCTAGCTTCTCACGGATAAATTCCAAAAGAAATGTTATGGGAAATCCTCGAGCTACCTTAAGTGCGGCATTGATAGATTCAGCAATGTTGCTTGTCTTTATGTTATCTCTATCTCCCTCGAAGTGAACTCGTGACCATAGCTTTGGATCCGCTTCCTCCAAGTATGTTGCAATTTCTGGCTTCACACATCGTATCAAATCCATGTATCGGTCATACTCATCAAGCGTATACGCATACGCAGCGCCTTTGACCAAGTACATGAGTTGTTTTCCCCTAAATTTTGTGATAATGTTACACTGAATATGGTAATAACATATACCTCGTGTTGCCCAAGGGAAAACCGTCTCACATGCCTTCTTAATGGATGCATGCCTGTCTGAAACTATGCTCAACGAGTATTGATCAGAAAAACAACCTCTCAATTTGGTAAAAAACCATTGCCATGAAGCATCATTCTCAGCATCTACGATTCCAAACGCCAAAGGAAATATCTGGAAATTACCATCTTGGGCGGCCGCCACTAGCAAAACACCTTCGTACTTTCCGCTTAAATGAGTCCCATCGACCACGATTACTTGTCTAAGATACTGAAAACCAGCTATGGAGGCTCCGAACAATATAAATAGATATTTAAATCTATTGTGAGACTCAACCTCAAGAGCGGTCAATGTTCCCGGATTTGCTTTCTTGATCATATGTAAATAAGATGGGAGATTTTCATATCCGTGTTCAGCAGTTCCCCTCACCATTTCTTGGGCGTATAACAATGATCTGTATGAAGTAGAATAATCCAGATTCATACCAAACATCACCTTCATTGAATCTTGTATATGCTTTGGCGTAACTCCATCAATTATTCCGACGCGCTTGATAAATAACCTATCAATATACTTTGGAGTAGAGCGTTTCCTGTGAGCGATTCTATCTGGTAGTGAACATGTATGCTTTTTAATATACTTTGTCACCCAAAAACGGTTTGGTTCATTCGTCACACCAGCTCTGACTTTTCACTTACATCCTTTAACACGACACATAGCGACTAACAGAGTTTTAGTAGACTTTTATGTTTTGAATGCAAATCTTGACATCACGGCCGTCAATCGCAACTCTCTAAGCAGCTCATCCTTGCTACCAAAACTCTTTCCGACAAGTATACCAGCAGACCATGTCGTTTTTGATTTTGCTCCTTCGCCAAAAAAACGCTCACTCCCAACATCACCATCAAATGAGATATCATCTTCATCCTCATCTTTGACTTTCCCGTATGCACTGTAATCTTCATTGATACCAACACCATCAATTTTATATCCTCGTCTTGCCCATCACCATCTTCAACGTCTTGCCCATCACCATATTCACTACCATGATCTTCTTCATTGACACCATTTCCCGTACCATCCCCATAGTGGTCACCATCTCCATCCTCGCATTCCTCAGCATCTACGTCTGTATATTCTTCACCACCACTGCCCAAAATTCCATCACAATCATCTTTGACATTATCATCCTTCTCCAACCGACTCGAGACACAAAGACGTATAACATGCGTTTTACTTAGCTCAATCAAATTTTTAACTTGTCTATCATTTGTGACATGCATTGGAGGAGTATCCGATGCCATATGTTGCAACATTGACTCCGGTAGTGAATAAGTGATCTCCACCAAGTCTGATTCCAGCTTATATTCATCTTTGGCCATCTCAAGAAGATCACAATGGGTGCAATCATCACTAAAAAAGAACAGTCTTCCTCCTTTTGGATTATCAACCACAAATTGCCACATATTATCTTGAATAGCCCATTCTCCATAGACAACAACTAAATGAACCATTCTCTGTAAAAAAAAAAAACAATAGAAAACACATTAGGTCTCGAACATCTGCTGTAGACTTCACAGATAAGTGACTTCACAGAAAAGTCTACCAACAACAGCTAAGTACTACTCAAACAAGAAATTTGATTTATACAATAAATATTGAACCTGAATATGTCAAATTAACATAGAAGGAAATACATTATATAACACACATGTGGGAGAAAGAAAATCTAAAAAATTCATTATAAATAAGTTTTAAATGTAATTATAAGAAAATTAAATCAGTAGACTTCTCTCTGAAGTCTACTAGTAGACTTCTCTATGAAGTTAGAGAAGTCTACCAGTAGACGTCGGGGAGAAGTCTACGTAATGGGTTATTTTTGCAATTACGACAAACGCTAGTAGACTTCAGCAGCAGTCTATTAGTTTACTTTTGCATTTGACCAGAATTTGAAGTGAATTTGACTTTTTCAAGTAGACTTCTTATAGAAGTCTACTGAATAAACAGGTTATTTTTGCAATTGACTATAGTTTACTCTAAAAAATGTTAGTTTTGTGTTTGACCAAACATTTATCGGCAGACTTCTAATGCAGTCTACTACTAATTTAAGAAGTCTACTGATTTATTTAATAAGTAGTAGACTGCATAAGAAGTCTACTGATAAATGTTTTTCTTGGTCAATATCTGAGATTTTGGTCAAACGCAAAACTAACCCGTCCGTACATAACAGACTTCTGATGCAGTCTACTCAAAAAGTCAACAATGTGGTCAATGCCAGAAATAACCTTGCAGTAGACTCTATTTGTAGTCTACTGCAGAAGTCTACTAGAGAAGTCAAAGTTTTGGTCAAATGCAAAACTAACTCATTTTCAAGTAGACTTCATGTGCAGTCTACGAGTGTTTTTTTTTGTTATCAAAGGAAAACAGGTAGACTTCACGAGCAGTCTACTTTGAATATTTTTAAAAAATGTCAATTGCAAATCTAACCTTTCGTTGACTAGTAGACTTCTGGTGCAGTCTACCAAATCAGAAAACACGGTTTTTTGTTCTTTATCACAAGTAAAGCTCGGTTTTCAGCTCTTTCAAGCACCTGAAACTTCTAATATGACCGTTAACAAAGAAGCCCAGCCGTCGTTTATGAAAGAACCATTGAAAATCGATAGATTATGAGAGAAAGAATTTTGAAAACCAAATTTAGTTAGTTTTTTGGATGAAATTGGAGAGAAAATGGGTAAGGAAGAAGTTATGAGCTCACAAATGAAGTTGTTATCCTTTCCTAATTAGTTGGGGAAGCATTTAGAGCTTCATTTTGGTTGTTCATGGTGGTTGGAAATATTGATGATAATGGCATTTTCGTAAATAAGTTAATATATTTGGTTGTTTATTTTATAGTTTAGAATGTCTGATTTAAAAAAAAAAAATTAATTCAAATATAATGGCATTTCCGTGAATAAGTTGAATTTTATGGTTGGTTTGATAAAATTTTGAGGAAAGAGAAAGAGGGTGTTACATTTGCAATTGACCTCAAATTTGAGGTTATTTCAACAAGTCTCTCTTAAAATCTAGTGTTATTCAATATCAAATGATTTTACAAATCTTTGTTTTCAATAGATTTGAAATGATTTGTGGAGTTTAATGAACAAATAATTAAAAACAAAATCCAAGGCATCCTGCTGAGATTTTAGAATCCATACACATGGAATCCATCAAAATTTAAATTTTTAAAGATTATAAAACTGTTGAAGTTGATTTTAAATCATTGATTGAATTAGGTCTGAGCGCGGATCGGATATCCGGAAAAAATGCAGATTTTGTGATTCGATTTATTTTTGACATATATCTAATTTTCTGATTTGCTTTCCTTCATAAATTTTTGGATATCCGGGATTACGGATATCCGAATTTTTTTTAGATATTTGCGGATATCCGGATCTTCACGAATATTTGTTTAAAAAAAAAAAATTAAAACACCGTAATTTTTTTTTTCAAAACAAAAGTTTTAATATAAGATTTAAACTAATTAGTGAATAAATATATGCAATGGGTTTAATTTTATTCGATAGAATTAAAAAAAATGAAATGTGAAAATTAAAATATATATTTTTATTTAAGAAATATATTTTCAACTAAAGTTAGTATCTACCTATTTTTTACTATAAATATACTCGCCAAATATATTTAAAAATAAAAAATATAAATATACGTTATAAATTTACCATATTATATGTATATATAAGTAATATATGGATCGGATCGGATATTCGGATTTTTCAAATTACTATTTGTGATTTGCTTCGGTTTAGACGGATACTAAATTTTACTATTTGTTTTGCTTTGATTCAAAACGGATATCCGAATTTTTCGGATTGGATCAAAACGAATAGTGAATCAGATCAAATTTAACGGATAATTTTCCCCGTCCTAGATTGGATAACACCCCATTAAGCTTTTAACTTTTCAAAGCCAAGGAAAAAATATAATTACCATTTAAAATATATATAGAATTATTATGAATTCTTAAGGCGTAAAAGAGAATAGTAAAGTAAGATGAATTTTTTCCTATGTTTATAAATATTTTTCTGTTTGTTGGGAATTTGAAGGTTATGGGTTATAATCGCCTTGATGATCTAAAGCTGACACAATCGAAAACCGGAAAAATGGTTCATAACAAACCTGAGTGGGAAAGTAAAAGTGACTGACACAAATTCATGCGAGTTTCTGAACATAAAGTTGTCATGCACCGGTTTCAAATCGGTCACAACCATCGAAAGCTCGGTTTTGTCGAAAGTTGATGATGGGTGTCTCCTCAACAACGGCCAGGGACTCACATATCAAGACCACTTCGCTTTCAAATACGTATGGGACACTCGCTACGACTTCAAGATCACCGACGCCACAATCGCTTGCTCTTGAATTTTCTACCCGAATCGTTTCGGTTTAATTCCGTCTTGGTTTGTGAAACTGATGATATTTATTTACTCTAATGTTGTCCGAATCATTTAGCTTGAATTAATAAAGATTACAAGTTTTTATATTGCGTTTTTTTTTTTTTTAACGTCTTAGTACTTACAATACGTGAAATATTCATTCCATTCGATTTATCGGAAATGATAAATTTATAACAAAATGCTTCATTCCACAATATTTTACTCATAAAACTATACATTCATTGTGACCAAAAACAAAAGAAAAACTATACATTCATTATCGACTTTCGGATTCTAGCCTAGACATTTAAGAAAAATAATAGGTGGTTTATGTTACAAAGTTTGTCTATTTTTTTAATCAAATGAACACGAAACAAAATATCAAAACAAAATCAACTTAACCAAACTGAAATCAAACCAAGGCTGATTCTTTCTCTCTCTCTCTCTCTCTCTCTCTCTCTCTCTCTTTTCAACAAATTCTATTTCTTTGGATAATAGGATTTATGGTTATGGAAATTTTACAATACATCAGAATCAAAAGCATTTTCAAGCAAGAACGTTGATAAAATTATATAATCAAACAGAAATACACCAAAAGGGGCATTACTCAACCTAAAAGCAATCTTCATATTCGAATGAATCTGAATGATAAAACCGTAAAAAAAAAACCCGATCCTGAGGTCGTTGACAGTAAATTTCTACTCTCTTATTAGTTCGAGCAGCATCCGGTTTTCTTCACAGCGGAAACATCTTTACCGACATCGATCTTGTCTCCTTTCGAGGGAACATTAGCGGATTCGCTTGCTGCTTCCATCGCCTTCTTGCTCACAATGTGGTGAATCTGAGTGAGGACTTCCGCGAAAGCGTTCTCGACATTGGTGGATTCAAGAGCCGAAGTTTCCATGAAGTAAAGAGATTCTTTCTCGGCGAATGATTTCGCATCTTCCGTCTGAACAGCCACGAGATGGCGAAGATCGGATTTGTTGCCCACAAGCATGACTACAATGTTAGGATCAGTGTGGTTTCTTAATTCTTTCAGCCACGTCTCGACGTTTTCAAACGTCGAGTGTCTTGTTACATCGTAGACAAGAAGCGCCCCAACAGCTCCTCGATAATACGCGCTAGTGATAGCTCGATACCTATGAAATGCAGCCATTAAGTTAACCAAAACACAGAACATAGCTAATGCGAAGAAGAAACCAAGAATCCGGATACTATACAAAAGCAAGAAGCTTTTTCAAACCGATCAGAGAAACCAATAACTATGAGAAATGAAAGTTAAGCAACAACAGACGAAATTCGAATAAAGCGGATAACTTTTGAATCTTAATCGTCCAATTCACATTACCAATCTCCAGATCTCTTCTTCTGAAAGACATAAAGCCAATGAATCTAAATCCAATCGACACAGATCTAATCTAAAGCTCAAAAGTTTCAATCTTTAGCAATCGAACAAACCCTAATAAGTCTAAGATTTCCAAATCTAAGAGAAACCCAGATCGAGAAATGAACAATGAAAGAAAAAGATGAGACCTTTCTTGACCAGCAGTATCCCAAATCTGAGCTTTGATGACTTTATCATCAACATTCAAACTACGAGTCGCGAACTCGACACCGATCGTGGATTTAGACTCGAGGCTAAACTCGTTCTTGGTGAATCGCGAAAGCAAATTTGACTTTCCAACACCAGAATCGCCAATCAAAACAACCTTGAAAAGGTAATCGTATTCATCATCTGCTCTGTAACCAGCCATTGAATTCTCCTTTCAAAAATTACAGAGGAAGATCAAAATGCTTTTTCTTTTCAAAATTTGAAAACCCCTAACAAGATTTTGTGAGAGATATTTGTTGTGCTAAGAAGATCTTTTCGATTTCTACAGAGAAAGACGCGGAATTGAAAATGTATATCAAAAGACGTGAAAGAGAAAGGACTTGTGTTGTGTCATTTTATTACTCTTTAATCGTCAACGAAATTACTAAAAAGCTCTCATAAACGCGTTCGGATCTCTATAAAGCTTGCTTGTTCGTTAGAAACGAGGATAGTTTCGTCATTTCTAGTATCTTATCTTTTGAGGTTTTAAAAATTGATTAAAAGAAAAAAATTGCGTCCGCCGGTAGTCGAACCCGGGTGGAAGGCAATTATCCTGATTGTTGAACTACAGACGCACTTGTTAGCAGGTATTAAAATATGATTTATAATCACAGAACATATGACGTGGCAAGTAGTGACTATAAAAATGAGAGGAGGATAAGACTGGAACAAACTAAAACTCGGAGTCAAAACGGAATCAACGACGACGACGAGTCTTGAAGTCCCTCCGGCGATTCTCCTACCGTAACCACCGTGAAACTTTAGAGTTTCTCCGTTCTTCTCCGGTGGTTGATTTTGTACTGCCATTTCGACTTCCGATTTCACCTCTCTCAAACGGATTCGAGAATGGGTTGCAGAGGATCTTCGCAGGCCAAAAACGAAGGAGAAGGTGAGCAAAATTAATTTTCGCGTAACACTATTCTCGACTTGCTTGCTTCTCTTGTTCGTTTGAATATCTGATTTAGCATCGTTCGGTGAGATTATGTGCGTAAGGAGTTTGCATTATTGTGATTCTTGGAGAAAGATTTATGAAACGAAATCTCAGTTTCGAGATTGCTATACTCTCTTGCGTTGTTATTCGTAAAGATTGCAAATGTTGAAGGCTTGAAGCTAAACCACATTGTCTTTTAGTCCCAATCCACAGAATTAGAAAGGTCTTGAACAATGGTGTGATTGAATTTGTTAAAAAAAGTTCGATTCTTTATACACAACACGAAACCTGAAGGTTGATGATTGAAGGAGATGAGAGCTTGAGTGAACACGGAACCTCCATTTTCTCAAATTCGACAAAAACTTGAAAGATGTCTGGAAAAAAAATCTCAATACAGAATTTTTGTGTTGTGAAAATGATATTGAATGTAGACCACACACGTGGGGGAGTCTCAACGGTTTTTCGTATTTTTCCGGTTCTGCTTCTCTCTGCATACCGAACTGGATACTCCTAAAACGACATCGTTTCGTTTAGCTCGATGAACAAAAAGGAATTAGGGTTTTAGTTATCGAAGTCTTTGAGAAAGCTTGGAACTTTATTTTCTCTCAAGGCGAAGGAGATTGCGACTGAAACCCTCCTCTGCTTCCGATTTTCCGATTTCGATTTCTCACAGTCTCCGGTAAGCTTCTCGATTATCTTATTACATTTCTCGATCTGATTGCTTTTGTTTATTACGGATTTTCCTTTTGCTTTACCCTTGTTAGTGCGATTAGTGAGAACAATGTTGAACTTTTTTAGTTACGTTTTTAGGGTTTCGTTGTGTTGAATCCTTCTTCATTAGTTTGGTTTATGTCGAACCTGAGTTCATGTTTCTGCTTGCTAGTTAGGTATTGTTCTCTCTCTGATTTAGCAATATCCCTTTCTGTGTTTGATTATAAAATGTCTTTGATTTTGCTCTATGATAAAAAATTTTGTTTCTATTTTAGTTGAGTGGCTTGGTTATTGCAAAGGTAATTCAACATCCTCGTACAATTCAACATCTTCGTATTCCAAAATCTAATCTTTAGAAAGCAGTGATCAACATCTTAACTTAGAAAAAAAAAGTCTTAAAAACATTCATAAAGTTCCAAAAGTACTCGAAAACATCTTAACATACAGAAACATAAATCCCTTAAAATATTCATAAGTTTGGACAACAAACAAAACAAGTTCCATTACTTCCTTAGATACTTTATCGAGATCGAAGCTCTGGTTCAGTCGATGGATAACTGCGGGACACAGAAGTCAACAAAAAGCTTCGATTCAGCTCCGATTCAGCTCCGTAGTACGCAGGACCACCATGCTTTGATACTTGGACCAACGAATCCATCGCCACTTTGATGAACGCAAATTTCTTCTTGTGGTATAGCTTAACCTTCGCAACCATCTTTCCCTCCACTTCCTTGACTCCAAAGATAATCACGTCTCTAAGTCCAACATAGCGGGAGATACCTGGTGGGCAAAGGTGAACCCTCTACCACAACACAAAGATTATCATTAGATTAATGTCACAACACAAAGATTATCATTAGATAAATGTCACAGAAAAATTCTCTAATATTTTTTTTTGGAATTTAACACCATTTACATTATCAATAAGAAAGTCAAGCTCCGGACTGAACGCATGCATTCTTGCTCCTACTGGTTGTTGCTTCAGTAACTTAAGCGCTTCATCCATATTCATCGCCTCGATCAGTTCTCCTTTCACGGAGACGAGAGCAGGGGTATAAGCAGATGCAGGAGGCTTGAACTGGCACCCCAAATGCACCCACTGATCTACTCTTGGTATGCCTTCTTTCAAAGCAAACCGAAGACAGTCTTTGACAGTGAGATTGCAGCGGCGATCTGTTTCTTCCTCCCCGTCTATTTTATTGGGACAAGCATTATCTAACAAGTACTAAGCTGAGTACTCAGTAAACACACTGTCAAGTTTAAGCTCTAGCCGTGCAGCGTTTAACAGATTCGCAGCTACAACAGCTGCAGATTCAACTAGCTGCGGGCTCTGTGCACTCACAGAATTTGGTGCCCTCACATCATGTGCCGTCACAACATGCTCATAGGATACCTGTCCTCTCTCGAGCATGAAGCTTCTAATAATATTAGTAACTCGTAGGACCGCCGGATCCATATGGATCAAATGTTTTCCAGAGAAAAACATAATAATAGTACTAAATTAAGAACCTAGTTTTTTTATTTACTTGCAAGTTTTAAGTAGTGAATTTAACTAGGGGGTCAGTACCATAAGAAATTGGAATTGGTACATAAGATGTTTTAACTTTCAAAAGTAAAAACGAGTTACTTAAGCGACTTCATTTCTTTCATAACAAAATGTGTCAAATAGCTAGTTGTGTTTTGTCTTTATATAATATTCTTATAAAATGAACGGAGGAGATATACATATACTCTTCCTGAGAAACGCGGAAACAAATCTTATATCATCCCAACGTGTACCTTCAGATTTGGTTTCACATGTTTCCAGCTTACTCTTTTTCTCTGTTGTCTTTGTAAGTTCTTCCTCTACAACAATTTTTTTAGCAGCCGAAGTTAGGATCGAAGAAAAATAGTGAACAGTAAAACAAAACTCTTAATTTAGAGACTAACATTAATTCATCAAAGAATATCACTCCATGCATGCACCAAGAATGTTTAAAGGTTGTAAAAATCTCGGCTTAATTATTATCTAGGGGATTATTTATTCAATCAGGAAAACAGCTAACTATAACACTATTACTTAGTATATTTGACACTATACCTTCAGTTGAACGTTGGATTTCGTCTGCTAAACTCGAACATTGGCCACTAACACCTTCAGACTATAGATACAAAATGCAAAAACAGATATTAGAAAAGTACACTTTATTTTAAACGAATCTTTAAGACATACCAAAAAAAACAAAAAAATTCCACACCAAATCAGCCATTAATTATTGTCTTAACCTGGAGTGAGTTATCAACGTCAGAAGAATCTTCGAGCTTTATCACTTCATCCGACCGGGACATAGATGATTGGAAACAACAACCAGAAAGAGTCATATTCAAATATTAAATAAATATAGTGTTAAACATAACAGCAACAAACATAGTTGGTACGATCGCAAAACTCCTTGTTATAAAAGCTGATAGCCATTGTTCCATCTGAAGATCTAAGAACCCTTCCATTATAAACTGTCCAGCATAAGTCCCGGTTATCGTACTGCTTTGTCCAGCAGCTAATAACCCGATTCCCCAAATGTAAAGTATCGGAAAAACCCCACCTCCATATTTCTCCTGTAGGTAATGTCCCGCGTTAACCAGTCCAATACTATGAGCTTGTTTGGTTTCGTAAAACCCTTTACCGAAAACCGCTGTTACAAACAGATTAATCATGAACGAGACGAAAAGTGATTCCATATTATAATATCTCTATAGTGCACCTATGAGGAAGAAGAGACATCCAGCTTACAGGAACATTCTGCTAGACAAATGCTAATAGCTGAAGAGAATTCATTTACGGAGTCCTATGAGGAAGAAGAGACTTCCAGTTTACAGGACCATTCTGCTAGACAAATGCTAACAGCTAAGGACATGATAACCAATGGTGAAACTGGAGAGGAAGTCTCTTACACAAATCCGTCTAGACAAAACCAGAATCTAGGTGGATCGATGAAGATGGAGGAACACATACCTTGGCCGATGAGTCCATCTAAAATTAACCCAATAGAAATTCTTCCTAACGTTAACAATAATGGGACATATTAGTCGGGAAGAGTAGGCATCAGGCACACTCTGATTGATATTTATACTGTCAATTAGATTCAATGGAGAAAACAAAAGCAGATTTACACATAAAATAAACAATCTTGGTCAGTTTCTTGCTATTATTCCTAAAAAATGCAGAGATTTCGCAGCCGTAAGAAAATCCAATCCAAAAGATACAACAAGTACTCTGATTTGGGAGAAACAAAAAAAATTGACAACTCCAAACTACCATACTAGTTGAAGAACGGTTGCCATTGAAGGGTTTCTCCAGCAAACATTGCAATGATCTCCCTAAAAGAGAAGGAAAAAACCTCTGGAACCTTCCAAGGAAATTTATTCAGTGTGATGTTTGACGAGTTTCTCGGGAGGCAATAGAAATCAGGTCCATTGAAACTTGTGATAGCTTCCAACTTGTCAAGCGCACCCGCCTGAATGTTAACGAAGCTATAATTATGAACATAAGGAAACTCCAAACCCGGGAAAGTAAACTGTTTGAAGTTACAGCATATATACTTCATCGAAGACCTTGGCGTAGAAGGACAAGGCAATGGGAGCGCTGTAAATACCAGCACATCCGCATGATGATTCATTTTTACTCCGTTCATGTGGAGCACTATCTGTGCAAAGGAAGAATTTCTTGCTTCCGCTAGTTATAGCTTTAACAATGGCTTGTCCTGTACAATGAAGTAAAACAAATGATCTTCATAAAGCAGTTGTAAGACACGAAATCTTAATGTTTTAGATGAAAGTGAAGAACATACGGTGTATTTCTCTTTTGAGAACTGGAAGACAGTAGTTGTGCGGTTGTAATCCACCTTGGAAAAGAGCGTTCCTATTGAGAAGGAGATGTTGTTGGCTGATTATAAACTGTTAATTTGTTTTGTTTTTTTTTGTGTGTGGATGATTATGAAATGTTTGGGGTTATACTTGGACTAAGTAACAATTAAAGAGACTATTCGTATATTTGAGAACTTTTGGATTTTGTTGAACCCTGAAGTCTATAGAGGATGTCGTTTTGGTATTGTTCCGGCACCGCAGTCGTGCAGCTTGAGCTGCGATGAAGAAGACGGAGGTGAATCTGTAAGATTATACGAAGATCAAGAGAAAAGTTGCGTTTCTCTGGAAAATTGATTCGCTCCCAATCTCGTCGTCTCTCTTCCTCGACCTTCACTACAGGTTCTTTATCTGTCTCCAGTGGAGAAAACTTCGATCATGTTCTTTAGATTTTAGAGTAGAAATGGCTGCTTTTGTATTTGCTTTATGGGTTATGTATCGTCATTCTTCTTTACCTTTTTCGATTCTACGGTCAAAGTATTTTGCTTCATTCAACAAAATCCAAAATGTTAGAATATACCTCTACACATAGGGTCAGTATTAACATTGTTCCTCTTCATTCCTTTTTATCAACGACACCTTCAAATTATCTCTAAAATTTATACCTTCAGCAAACTAAAATGCTTGACCGTTGAATTCGATGTTTTGGCTAATTTTAAAGTCTCTTGTATAATTCATCTGTTAAATATCTTCTCTTTTGAACAGGTATGAATCTTGCAGAGCCTTGTCATGTTAAAGACTTTGGTTTCTCCTTGTAATGTATGTACTGTGTCTTCTCTACTTTTGAATCTTTGACCCCAAATTATTGAATATTCATTTGACTCAATTTTAAATTTATTTAATCCAATTGTGCATTCTTGTGTCCATATGCGTCTGTAAAATATTTGTTCTTGTATTTAGGGATTTGGATCTCACAAACTCAAGTTTGACAGATCTTGTAAAAAACTGAAGCCGAGAGCTCTAAGAATGGAACTCACAATCACTCAACCTGATGATTGGCATCTTCATCTCCGAGACGGTGATCTTCTTCAAGCGGTTGTTCCCCACAGGTTTTTTTTACATTACATCTTTTGCTTCCGTGGTTTACGGTGTTTCCTATTGATGATTGTGTTGTGCATGATGGTAAATTGGTTTTTGTGTAAATGTGTGTAGTGCAAGTAATTTTAGGAGAGCGATTGTGATGCCGAATCTTAAGCCGCCAGTTACAACCACTGCAGCTGCCATTACTTACCGGGAATCTATCATGAAAGCTTTGCCGCATGGGAGTAGCTTTGATCCACTTATGACACTTTATCTGACGGACAAAACTCAGCCTGATGTGATCAAGCTTGCCAGTAAGTACCTGTGCCATTGTTTGTTCATCATGTTGCTAGTAGTCAGATACATTTTCATCTTTCAAAGTGAGATTCTGCTTAAGTACCCTGAGACCTCATGATTGTTGGTTTTACTTTTGTTTTATCTTCTGAGTTTTGGTTTTCAAATTTTAGGGGAAAGTGGTGTGGTTTATGCGGTGAAGTTGTACCCTGCCGGGGCCACAACCAACTCTCAAGATGGTGTCACGGACCTGTTTGGAAAATGCTTACCAGTACTAGAAGAAATGGTCAAACAAAACATGCCCTTGCTGGTAAATAATCACTCAGCAGCATTTTTTCTTGTTTTCTCGTCTTAGAGATTTGTTTTGTCTAAGTAGAGTGTATTGGTTAGGTTCATGGGGAGGTGACAGATCCGAGTGTAGATGTCTTTGACCGCGAGAAAATCTTCATTGAAACAGTTCTGCAGCCTTTAATCCAACGTCTTCCACAGTTGAAGGTAGTGATGGAACACATCACTACCATTGATGCTGTGAAGTTTGTTGAGTCTTGCAAAGAAGGTTCTGTAACTATCTTATCTTTAATTCCTTTTTTTATGGATTTTGTTAACGTGTCTGGCTCATACACTTTTGCGGGTTCTAGGGTCTGTGGGTGCCACAGTCACACCACAACATCTCCTTCTCAATAGGAACGCTCTTTTCCAAGGTGGATTACAACCGCACAACTACTGTCTTCCAGTTCTCAAAAGAGAAATACACCGTATGTTCTTCACTTTCATCTAAAACATTAAGATTTCGTGTCTTACAACTGCTTTATGAAGATCATTTGTTTTACTTCATTGTACAGGACAAGCCATTGTTAAAGCTGTAACTAGTGGAAGCAAGAAATTCTTCCTTGGCACAGATAGTGCTCCACATGAACGGAGTAAAAAAGAATCATCATGCGGATGTGCTGGTATTTACAGCGCTCCCATTGCCTTGTCCTTATACGCCAAGGTCTTCGATGAAGTATATGCTGTAACTTCAAACAGTTTATTTTCCCGGGTTTGGAGTTTCCTTATGTTCATAATTATAGCTTCGTTAACATTCAGGCGGGTGCGCTTGACAAGTTGGAAGCTTTCACAAGCTTCAATGGATCTGATTTCTATGGCCTCCCGAGAAACTTGTCAAAGATCACACTGAAGAAATCTCCTTGGAAAGTTCCAGAGGTTTTTTCCTTCTCCTTTGGGGAGATCATTCCAATGTTTGCTGGAGAAACCCTTCAATGGCAACCGTTCTTCAACTAGTATGGTAGTTTGGAGTTGTCAATTTTTTTTGTTTCTCCCAAATCAGAGTACTTGTTGTATCTTTTGGATTGGATTTTCTTACGGCTGAGAAATCTCTGCATTTTTTTAGGAATAAAAGCAAGAAACTGACCAAGATTGTTTATTTTATGTGTAAATCTGCTTTTGTTTTCTCCATTGAATCTAATTGACAGTATAAATATCAATCAGAGTGTGTCTGATGCCTACTCTTCCCGACTAAGATGTCCCATTATCGTTAACGTTAGGAAGAATTTCTGTTGGGTTAATTTTAGGGACTCATCGGCCGTTAACATGACAAGGGAATTTTTTTGTTGCTTGATTATACGGCTATATTATATATTATAATCAATGCTTTGAATTGTATTTTATGAGGTGACTTGGATCCATGTTAATCATTTCCAGAGAAATTTGTATTACTCTGCATCTTAAATTTGTTTTGGTGTTTATTTTGTAGTTCAATCCCAAGATATAATTACTGCATTTCTCTAATTAAAATGTTTTTATGTTATTAGTAGAAAGTAATTTAAATCAAGCTTCTTACATTTGATTCAAACAACCATGTTATGATTTATCTTTATTGTTACAGTTAATTCTCTCTGATTCAAAGGTTAGTTTTTTCATCATATTTAAGTTTCTGATATTAATCACTATCTGATTTTGAATAATACAAGTACATATTTAATTCTCCGTGATTCAAAGGTAATTCTCATTATTTTTATTATGCATTAATTGTCGATGAGTTGTAGAAATGTTTATATTGCTCCAAGCTAATTCTCTGTGATGCAAAGGTAATTCTATTTTTAAAAGTTTTTGATTATGATTATTTTTTATAGTTTTTGTTAATAAATAATCTCTTTTGTATTTTTTCATATATATATATATATATATATATTTTTTTGTTATTTTGAGTGTTTTTGGTATTTTCAGTCAAATATAAACTAATAAGTATTTTTTTTTTTTTACATAATGTGATTTGTAAATATTATTTGTTTTCATTTTATGATTGTTGATGGTGCTTTTTTATATAAATTTGCTTGACATAAAGAAATTCGCTGATATGATAGATCGGGAAGAATATATTGTACCGTATACCATCTTTTATGCTTTGGATATTCTTAAACAAAAGAAGATTTTAGGATCTTGAATTTGTTTGAAATCTAACATTAGTCCTTTGTAGATGTCATATTTGAGAAACAACAAATTTAGAGATTTTAATGTAAACGATTGTGTGTTTCCGGCTGATTTTTTTATAAAGAAAAGTAATACAAGAACAAATCTTAGAAATACAAAGAATAATCAAAAGATTTTGTTCTTTTTTGGTTCTAAGCAATATTCTTAAATATGAGATTACGTCGCTGGTGTAGCCTTAGGGCGATGTGTACAAGGCGCATATGAAACCGCGACCGAGGTCAACAACTTCATGTCACAGTACGCTTACAAGTAATGTAGAACATTAAAAACAGACCAAATAACACTTTCGACTGATATATCTTATGTTGATTGATTGTAACACTTGTTTGCGAAATAGCGTTGGGAATTATCAGAATCTAGAGAGAATTACCAAGAAATTGGCAGTGAGTTTCTTCGTTTGTGTGTAGTAAGTAGTTTTCAGCGAAATCAAGATTTTATGTTTCTTTCCTTTTGTATGTAGTTGCAGAAGTTGATGCTTTGTCTTCATTGAAATTTGAATTTCGTACTGTTCAAGCAATAGCAAATGACTTCTCCAAGGAGAATAAACTCGAGGAAGGTGGATTTGGTCCAGTGTACAAGGTGAAGACCCCGGTTTAATCTCGATTATAGATATCGAATAAACATTTTCTTATATCACCAATCAACAATGTAAAGGGAAAACTACAAAACGTTCAAGAAATAGGGCTCTTGTGTGTTCATTGTAATACTCATTGATAACAAAGAATATTTCAAGAAACGAGATGATGAAATGCATCAACATAACGCTCTTGTGTGTTCAAGAAGATCACCAAACATGAAGTCAATTTTTAATTGGCTCAATAGTAACTCTGTGACTCTTCCGGTTCCATCAAGCGTTCGTTGCCCATGGTGGTTCAGGTGAAGCGTCTCGGATTCCGCAGGTTAAGGTTTCAACTTTCAATCTCTGAGTTTGAGCCACGATGAAGATCGGTTTATTATTTTGCATATTAAAGTATAAATAATTAGTTACATATTTACACTTTGTTTTGAGCTTGTTGATAACAAGATATCAAAAGACCGAATAAAACCTATCGAATTATCAATTATATTGAACCATAATTAAACCAGACTGTTGGATATTCGGTTGGTGTAAAGCCGGTTTGTTTGAGCCGATAGATAGATATCAAGAATATTGGGTTTGAGCTAGATTTGAGATCTTAATCCTAAACCCGTATGAAAATTGGGTTTGACCGGAACCAAACCGGACAGGTTGGGTTTGACAAGTAGTCAAGTACACATGAGCTAAGGGGTTCGGTCAAAGCCGAAACTGTGTCTGATTGTCGCAACGAGATGGCTAAGTTATCCAAAACAAGACCGTTGTTAGCCCCACCATGAGGACACATGGGATAAATCATGGTGAGTGTACACGTGGCACTCTCTCATGCTCATAAAAATTCCAAAGAGTGTACAGATTTGGGCACGGAAGTGTGAAACGTGAAGCAACCCCTTTTAAACACACACACACACACACAAGAACCAACCCAATACGCATCCAAAAGAACCCTAAATTCCAGGAAGAAGAAGAAACAAGAAAAATTCCTCAAAAGCTCAATCTTCAAGCAAAGAAAAGCTTCGATTTTGCCTCTAAAGTTACAACCTTTTTTTTTTATTTATTTTTTAATTTTGGTGTCAGTGTACAAACACGCAAGAAATCGCGTGAGGTTTCAGATTTGGTTCGAAGAAGGAACCCTTTGTTTTTAGGGCTTATCTCTTTCGGTTCTAATTCTGAAAAATTGAAGCTTGATTTTGGTTTAAAGAGAGCAGAGATGTCTAGTTTGTCGGCGAATCTGTTGCTACCAACAAAGCTGAAACCAGGTTTTTCAGGCAAACGGAGTATCAACTCACTCTTTGTCTCCACTCGAAGATCCAAGAGGAAGAATCAATCCATTGTTCCTGTAAGGATTTTCCTTTTTAATCATTTCGATAGAACCAAGGAACTTGAAATTGTTTATTATCTATGTTTGGATTGAAGAAATTTGACTACTTGCAAATGATTCTTGAATATAAGTAGGTTTATTCGAGTTGTTTGCAGATGGCAAGATTGTTTGGACCGGCGATTTTCGAATCGTCGAAATTGAAAGTATTGTTTTTAGGGGTTGATGAGAAGAAGCATCCATCAACACTTCCAAGAACATAAACACTCACTCACACTGACATTACAGCTAAATTGACTCTAGCTATTTCTCATTCCATAAACAATTCTCAGGTAAAATTACCTCTCTTTGCTCTTTAACATATGTACATGCCTCTATTTATAGGTCTACTTCTCTGTGATGTATATAATTAGACTCTATGCTCTCTGTTGTGTTTATATTCACTAGAATCCTACGCTTTTCGTTGAAAGATTCGCGTTTTACGATCTTCAAACATTAGTGCTATTGAAGAACATTAAAGGGTTTCGTTTAGGCTTTGTGGTTTTAGCAATTTAGAAGCTGAGTATGTAAAATTTTTCTATGTAGTTGCAAGGATGGGCGAATAGGTTATACCGAGATGAAGTTGTGGCAGAATGGAAGAAAGTGAAAGGGAAAATGTCGCTTCACGTTCATTGTCACATAAGCGGTGGCCATTTTCTTTTCTTTTAGATCTCTTTGCAAAGTTTCGATACTACATCTTTTGCAAAGAATTACCAGTGGTAAGTTTCCAAAGCCGAAGAGACTTTTCATTGGTTTAATGTAAACGAATGTTGGTTACTGTGTTTGATGTATGTACGTCTAGGTGTTGAAGGCATTTGTGCATGGAGATGTGAACTTGTTGAACAATTTTCCTGAGTTGCAAGAAGCTCTTGTTTGGGTTTATTTCCATTCTAACGTTGATGAGTTCAACAGAGTCGAGTGTTGGGGTAATGAAGCTGTTAACGACGACTCGGGGACTCAGCCTGAAGGAATTCCTACTCCTAATCCGGAGAAGCTCTAGTGATTTTAATCGAATCCACAAGTTTAAAAATCTTTTTTGGTGGTTTGTAAAGTGAAAGGAAGATCTATCTTTTGGTGGATCTAAAATATTGGTTTGGTTGGTGTACATAATGTTGGTATAGGAAAAAGAATGATTATTTGTAGGTAAAATAGTACAAAATTAAGCTTAAAAATGATAAATATTTTGCTTTCTATTGAGTCTTTACTGTTTGACTTAGAAGTATATATCTCTCTCATTCACAAGAATTAAAATGTTATTTCGCCACTAATTAGTAACTAAAGGTGATAGATTTGTATACTATATGAACAATGGAATGATATAACAACAAAATTTACTAGAAATGTATGTATATTGGAGTTCGGAAAAATCATTGAAACATAACACGTGAAAGTAAGGAGAAACGTGAAGGAGAAGAGATAAGAGAGTGTGAGGGCCAAAGACTTGTCTGGTTTACAAAGCGTACCAGCCACTTCTTCTTGCTTTTCTAATGATTCCAAATCATATATTTGGAACTATTTGGTAATCTTTCTTCACAATTTTCTTCTTCTTAAAATCCCAAAATAAATGTTAAGAGACTTTTAGTATTGACCCCATTCGTCTGTCTTCTACGTGTAATTGCCTACCTAAATTAGGCAAGAAAAGAAGAAGTAATACAATAGAGACCGGCAACAAATAGTTGCATTGCATTTATTATCTTGAATCATATCAAAATGTTTGTGTTCGTAAGTAAATACAATCAATTCTATATGATATATGAAGAAAAATTTGAATAAAGATATACAATTGAAATAAATCTTCAAAGAAAACTTCTTGAGCATCTTTGGACTAACCCTGATTGTATTATTATCAAAGGGTTAGATCTTTTAGCATCCGTGTAAAAAAGAATTTACTGACTCTCCTCTGTGTGAAAAAGTTGGTTGAGAAGACCAACTTTCAATTGCTCAAGCTGTTGTTGTAGAAATGAAGAAACATATATGTAGTGTTTGTATAGATTTTCACCGAATTGTTGTTCTACCAAAGAAAGACGACCCAATTTCACTATCCGTGTTCTGCGTAAAAGACAAACAGATCGAATTAATTCCTTTGAAACATAGCATTTTGGGATTAAAGATATAGTAGATAAGTTTGTATCTTTGTGTACCTGAGATTTTGGGGAAGGGAACACATTCCAGAACCTTAAGGTTTCGTCTCCTGCTCCAGTTTACAATCGTCTGTCCATCCGGTGAGACCGCAAGGTATAGAACCCGAAATGTGTGACCGGTCAGAGTTGCAATCTGAACCAGAAAAAGAGAGACGGTTAACCATTAATCCTTAATCATGGAGAGTAGGTAATATCCAAAGACGAAAGATTAGAGAGATTGTTTACTTCGGACATGCTTGGGTATTTCCAAACAATGATTTGGTTTTGGGAGTATCCGTGAGTGCTAACCCGCTCGTTTACGTTCTTAGACCAAGCCAAATTGCATACCTGTCATATGCATAAACAAAGACGGTTTATTATACTTGACATGTCGGATTATGTTCCGTGAATTCATATCAAGTTGAGAAATTTACCTGACTGCAAGTATCTGTTGGACGTGATCAAGTCCTCATCATGTTTTATTTAAGTAATTAGAAGAGTCGTATATTATATAGTATATTATATAGTTAAGTAACTGATTTATGTAACTATTCGTATCACACACCAAAGAGATACGAATAAAATTGTTAACTGCAAAATAGTTACACGTGTGTGTTGTCTTCTAGAGACGTGTTCCTTAGTCAAAGTGTGTCATGTAATCCTATAAATACATTTTGCATATCTAATAAAAATGTGTGGTTTTCGATTACAAGAATCGAGCAATACACCAAAAGAGAATACGTTGAGTGTTGAACAAGAAACATAGAGTAAAACAAAACAAAGTAAAATCTGTGTTGTCCGATCCTTAATAACTTTGAGAGTTCAAAGTTCTACATGGTATCAGAGCTATGGAGACAACAAGGCAGCAAGTTATTCCAATCTTCAATGGTGAATCGTATGGCTTTTGGAAAATCAAGATGATTACCATCTTAAAAACTCGGAAGTTATGGAATGTTATCGAAAATGGAGTTACGGTGAGACCGTTTCCTGAAAACTCACCAGCGTTAATCAGAGAAAGAGATGATCAATTGATGAAGGATATGATGGCTCTTCAGATCCTTCAAAGTGCAGTTTCGGATTCAATATTTCCGAGAATTGCTCCCTGATATATCATGGTTTACCCGTTTTCGACCATGATATAAGTCCGTTTTTATCGAGTCTTTTTGGTGTTTTCCTATTGTTATAGAGTCTTTGTATGTCAATGATCGATTGGAGCATATTGGAAGCTTTTGGAGCATTTTGGAAAGAAGAGTCGAAGTGATCAAGTCGGAGTCGAGTTTTTCAATGCTGTGTCGATCGACACAACCCTGTGTGTCGATCGACACACATGTCTGACACAAGAAGATTCCAAGTTTTGAAGAAATTTCGCTTTTGCCCAAAAAACCCAGAAGTTATACACAAAGCCCGCTCGAAATTTGACAGATTATATATAGTTTTTCCTTAGGCTTTTATGTTTTTATCCAGTTTTTAAATTGAGACTTGAGAGAGAAGAGATTTGCAGAGCTTTTAGGAGATTTCAGACTTCAGACTTCATCGATCTAAAACTCTCTGTATCACTTACTCTATCTCTCTTTTATGCAATTTTATTCATTCATAATGTTTACTGCATCTATGTCTAAGTAGTTTGCTTGTTAGGTTTAGGGTAATTCTAGAGTTTGATGAAAAATTGTTAGGATTTAAACCCTATTAGGATTTATCTTTATGTTCTTCATCTAGATTGATTTAACTGTGATTTTAGGATTGATTAACTGAAATTGGATATCCGAGGTTGCTTTAATAGATGCGAAAGTATTATTAACAACCGGACATAATCTTAGATGAACAAAAGTATATATTCACAAAGAAATTTGGCTTAGTAATTTTGTGAACTAATCGAACCCGAACTTAATGTTTGTCTTTATTCACTGAATTTGCAAAGAAATTTGGAATTTATGGATTTAGTCATAGATAATCTCTGTAACGAAAGTTGATTGGTTTTACATTCGTGTTTGGATTGTAGAACCGTGCTTAACAAATCCTAACCGTTTTTATCCTCGTGTCGATCGACACGGACATCTGTGTCGATCGACACAGCCGTATTTCGATTCAAACCTACGAATTACCCATGGCCTAACCTTTTGTCCAATTGATTTCTAGAACCCTTATCATCATTCACTTTGTTTACTTTTGTTACTTCTTTTACATTTAATACTATTTACTTAGCAAAATTTGAATTCATTAGTCGATTGTGTGTTTAGATTCCTTGTGGATTCGACCCCTAAGTACTACATCGATCTCTTAATTTGAGAGAGTAGCTCAGGGAGCGTATCAAATTTTGGTGCCGTTGCCGTTTATCAGAGAAAGAGATGATCAATTGATGAAGGATATGATGGCTGTTCAGATCCTTCAAAGTGCAGTTTCGGATTCAATATTTTCGAGAATTGCTCCCGCATCAAGCGCAAGAGAAGCTTGGAACACTTTGGAAATGGAGTTCCAAGAAAGTTCACAGGTAAGGATGATTAATCTTCAGACCTTGAGAAGAGAATATGAGAATCTGAAGATGGAGGAAAGTGAATGTTACGAAAGTGACTTCTTCTCTTAGATACACAATAAGCATGATGCTTATTGTTCTGGTTTTTGTTAAAAATTTGAAGAAGAAGAACAGAGTAATGAAATAGAGATAAAACTTTTATTGAATATGAAACTTGTAGTTTTTACAAAACGATTACAAAGTATAAATACTAAACAAACAGACAGAATCTCAACAAGAGTTGTGTCTTATGATTTGTGACTTTAAAATAAAAACAACACATCCTAAACGTAGAGTTACGACTCTTAATTATTAATAACCTAAACATAACTTAAACTCAATTATATTCAACACTCCCCCTTAATTGAGTTTCTCTCTGACTCCGAGCTTCCTTCTTAGATCTTTAAATCTTGATACACCTAATGCCTTTGTGAAGATGTCTGTGAGTTGTTCTCTCCTTTGCAATACTCCAGTTGGATGATTCCCTTATTCTCGACTTCTCGTACAAAGTGATACTTGATCTCAATGTGTTTTGTTCTTCTGTGTTGCACCGGGTTCCTTCCAATTGCTATTGCTGACTTGTTGTCACATAGGATAGGGATGCCTTCTTCGAACCTTAGTCCAAATTCTTCAAGAAGTCTTTGTAGCCATACGGCTTGATTTGCTACAGCACATATAGCGATATACTCTGCTTCTGCAGTTGATTGAGCCACGGTTTTCTGCTTACTTGACTGCCAACAAAACATAGCCGATCCAAGACTAAAGGAATAACCTGATGTGCTTTTCTTGTCTTCGATGGAGCCACCCCAATCGCTGTCCGAGTAGCCTCTTAGCCTTGGTTTCTCCACTCTTGAAAATAATACTCCAAGACTTGATGTTCCTTTGATGTATCGTAACACCTTTTTTGCTTCTTGGTAGTGCTTTAGTTGTGGAGACGCCATGTATCTTGAAAGATAAGAGCTTGCGTACATCATGTCAGGTCTTGATGCACACAAATACAAAAGTCCTCCAATGATGCTTCTGTACTTAGTCGGATCTCCATATTCTTTATAATCTTCTACTCCTTTCCCTTGTGGTGCAAGTGGGGTGCTTACACTCTTGCTTTCTTTCATTCCAAACTTGTCAATAAGTTTGTTTGCGTATTTTTCTTGAGAAAGAAAAATACCACGATCGTCTTTAGTTATCTCCATTCCAAGGAAGTAGTTCATCAATCCAAGATCAGTAATCTCGAATTCGTTCTTCATATTTCCTTTGAATGTTTTGATAAGATGATCATTACTTCCTGTGATGATGAGATCATCAACATATAAGCTAATGATCAACACATCTCTTCCTTGCTTCATGACATATAAGGCTGCATCGTTCATACTTCTTTCAAATCCATTTTGAATGAAATACGAATCTATCCTTCCATACCATGCCCGTGGGGCTTGTTTTAAACCATACAAGGCCTTGTGTAGTCTTAACACCTTTTCTTCCTTTCTTCGATCACAAACCCAGGTGGTTGTGTGATATAAAATTCTTCTTTGAGTTCTCCATTTAGAAAGGCTGACTTTACGTCCATTTGATACAATCTCCACTCCATTTGAGCCGCATATGAAAGTCTAGCACGAATTGTATCATATCGAGAGACTGGAGCGAATGTCTCGAGATAATCGACACCATATTCTTGAGTAAAACCTTTTGCAACAAGTATTGCCTTGTGCTTGACGTGATTTCCTTTTGCATCGGTTTTGATCTTGTAGATCCATTTTACGCTTATCACGTTCTTCTTCTCTGGCTTGTCGACTAGTTCCCAAGTCTTGTTCTTCTCGATCATCTCTATTTCCTCATTCATGGCCTCCCTCCATTCCTTACTACCACAAGCTTCATTGTAGGTTTGTGGTTCTTCGTTTACAAGAAAACATGCTTCAATAATGTGTGTTGCTTCATCCTCGAGTTCTACCCTTGGTGCTACTTGCATGATTTCGTTCATGGTCCTATATCCTCTTGGTGGTTCTGAAGTTTCCTCTTCTTCTTTTCCACTTTCATCATCGTCACTGGTTTGAGGAGAAACACGACTTATACTGTTTTGGCCTTCCTCTATTGGTTGGGCTTGATTGTTGATTGGTAAGACAAATTGCTTTTTGACTTCCACTTGTCTTTCCCAATCCCATTTCTTTCTTTCTTCAAATATCACGTCTCTGGAAACCTCCACTTTCTCATTGTTTAAAATGAGAACTCTATAGCCTTTTGATTGACTACTATAGCCAATGAATATTCCACACTTGGCTTTGACATCTAGTTTCCGTCTCTTCTCATCGGCCACATGCACATAGCACAAACTTCCAAAGATCTTCAAGTGTGACATGTTTGGCTTGTGTCCACACCATTTTTCTATTGGTGTGACATAATCTTTGATTGCTTTTGATGGTAGACGGTTTTGTAGATAAGTCGAGGTGTATATCGCTTCTGCCCATAACTTGAGCGGTAATTCTTGCTCGGCAAGCATTGCTCTAGCCATCTCCACCAAGGACCTATTCTTACGTTCGGCTGCACCATTTTGTTGTGGTGAATAAGGTAATGTGACTTGCTTGTTGATTCCTTCTTCTTCACAAAATTTGTTGAACTCTTGTGAAGTGAATTCACCACCACCATCGGATCTCAATGTCTTGATCGTGCAATTTGATTGATTTTCGATCATTGCCTTGCATTTTTTGAACATTGAGGTCTCTAATTTTTGCTTTAGGAAGTATACCCAACACATGGGAGTATACTCATCCAAAAACAACACAAAGTAACGACTCCCATCGAGTGATTGATGTTACATTGGTCCACACACATCCGCATGCACGATCTCAAGCTTTTCCTTTGTCTTGGTTTGAGATTCTTTTGGAAAGCTTTTGCGAAATTGCTTTCCAAGAGTGCATGCATCACATACTTCTGTTATTGCTTTCAACTTTGGTAGCCCCTTCACCAAGTCTTTGTCTTATATTTGTTGCAATCGTTTGTTGCCTACATGAACAAGTCTCTTGTGCCACGTTTCCATTTCTTCTTGCTCACTTGTGTTCATAGCTTCTTCATGAACATAACTTAACTTGATTCTGAAACTTTTGTGAGTCATTGGAATCTCCATGATCTTCTTGCCGTTTGCAACTAGGATGATGCGAGTCTTATCTTGAAAGCAAACTTGGTAGCCGCTTGAAATGATTTGAGAAACGCTCAATAAGTTTTTTTCCAAGCCATATACCAAAAAACGTTTTTAATGATCTTCTTGCCATAACTTGTCATGATGGTAATATCTCCGTTACCGGCTGTCATGACAATGTCACCGTTGCCAACTTTAATTGGCACTTTGATACTTCTATCGATTTTGGAGAAGTATCTCTCTTTTTTCGTCATATGGTTAGTGCACCCGCTGTCTACTAACCAAATGTCTTCTTTTTTGTTGTTGTTGCTTCGTCACTTGCACTGAACAACGTATGATCTTCATCTGAGTCTTCCTCTTCGAGACTCACATGTGCTCTTCCTTTTTGCTTTGAGCGACACGTATTTGAGTAGTGGCCGATCTTACCACAGTTGTAACATTCCTTGTTACTTGTATCATTTTTGCCATGATTGTTTTTCTTCGGTTTCGACCAACATTCATCTTCTGTGTGGTTGCTTCTCTTGCAAAAATCACACCACTTCTTGCCTTGATTTCCACGGTTTTTGGTGTTGTCTCTTTTGAAACCGGAATCTCTTGCTCTTGTGCGAGCATTGAATGCTCCTTCATTAGTGCTTTCTTCTCTTGCAGCCACTCTTGCTTCGTGTGCTTTCAATATACCAACTAATTCTATCATCGTCAGTGAAGTCAAGTCGCGAGTTTGCTCCATAACGCTAACAATACTATCGAACTTGGCTGGGAGAGAGACGAGTATCTTCTGTATGAGTTGATAATCGGTTTTATTTTCACCATGATAAGTTAATTGATCCAAATCAATTAACTTATCGATGAAAGTTTTAACATCTTCATTGTCGTACATCTTCAGATTTTCGTAATCCCTAGCAACGATTGGAGTTTAACCAATCGGACTTGAGGAGAACCTTGATACTCAACCTTCAATGCATCCCATGCCTCTTTTGATGTTGATGCTGCCGCAATTCGTAAGAAGATTTGATCAGTTACGGCATTTTGCAAAATTTGCAAAGACATCGTATCAGTAGATATCGATTCTTCTATAAGTGCTTTTGCCCTTAGTGTTTCAGGGGTTTCTTCTCCTTGTGTTGGTTCGACTGGTACACCTTCTTCCACCACGGACCATAGTTTTCTGGTCCTGAGAATGGTTGCGATAATAATGCTCCAGAAACCGTACTTCTCCCCATCAAATATATGGATTACTTGATGTTGAGATCCTTGCATCGTTTCGTTTGTCTTTTGCGATAAGTTATAACTTGTGCTTTCTCTTCTATCCTCTCAATCGTTCTACTCTGATACCATGTTACGAAAGTGACTTCTTCTCTTAGATACACAATAAGCATGGTGCTTATTGTTCTTGTTTTTTTTAAGAATTTGAAGAAGAAGAACAACAAAGTAATGAAACAGAGAAAAGACTAACTTTTATTGAATATGAAACTTGTAGTTTTTACAAAACGATTACGAAGTATAAATACTAAACAAAAAGACACGATCTCAACAAGAGTTGTGTCTTATGACTTGTGACTTTAAAATAAAAACAACACATCCTAAACGTAGAGTTACGACTCTTAATTATTAATAACCTAAACATAACTTAAACTCAATTATATTCAACAGTGAAACCATAAATGATTTCACAACCAAGTTGATTAACATGAGTAATCAACTAAGAGTACATGGTGAAGAGAAGATCGATTACCAATTGGTTCAAAAGGTTTTTATCTCATTGCCGCAAAAGTTTGATAGCATCGTTGCTATCCTTGAACAAACAAAATATCTATCAACACTCTCTGTGATAGAGATGATAGGTACTTTGAAAGCGCATAAGAAACGCTTAAGTCTCCGAGAAGAACGTATCAATGAGGGTGCGTTTTATGGAGAAAAGCTTGGTTCGAAAAGAGGAAACAAGCAAGACAAGAAATTTCATGAGAAGACCAAGTGGTGTGGCGTGTGCAAAAGAAACAATCACAATGAGGTAGATTGTTGGGGAAAGAAGAACGGATGTGTTCCGCAAAAGAGTGCGGAAAACGAAAGAAAATGCTATGTGTGTGATAGACCGGGGCACATAGCTAGAGATTGCAAACTTAGAGGAAGTGAAAGAGCACATCTAAGTTTTAAAGAGTCAAAAGATGACAATGAAGATGAAGATCTTGAAGACCACATGTTGTTTAGTGCAAGAGAAGATACATCAACAACAATAAAAGAGGGTTTATGGTTGATCGATAGTGGTTGTACTAATCACATGGCAAGAGAAGAAAAGTGTTTCATAAGAATTGATCAAAATATCAATGTTCCAATTAGAGTTGGAAACGGAGAAGTCGTAATGACATCCAGGAAAGGAGACATCACTATTATGACAAACAAAAGAGAAAGAGTCATCAAGGATTTGTTTCTAGTGCCGGGATTGAAAATTTTTTTGCTTAGCGTTCCGCAAATGATATCTCGTGGATATCGAGTTTTGTTCGAGAACGAGCAATGCATAATCTCAGATTCTAAAGGAAAGAAGATTATGGAGATAAAGATGGTGGAGAAAAGTTTTCCAATTATGTGGAATTCTTCTCAAGAAAGTGCAACTACTACATGTGAGGATGATATGCTCTTACAAGAAGAGAAGGTGGAGATATCTAGAGACGTTGCATTTGAAGAAGGAAGAAAGTGGGATTCGGAAAGACGAGTCAGCGTGAAGAAAAACTTCTATATTCCCGTAAGTGTTTCTCAACCACAAGAAGAACAAAGACAAATCATCTCAAGTCCAGATTTGTCTCAACTCGGTGATCGAGATAACAATCAAGGAGGAGAAGGGTCTTTGGAACCACCAAAGAAATACAAATCAATGGCTAAAATTATGATAACCACTCCAATGGTGGAACTCGACGAAACATAAGCATGTTTTGCTGTCTTTGAAGAACCACAAAAATATAATGAAGCGGGTGAGATCAAAGCATGGAGAGATGCAATACGTGAAGAAATCAAGATGATGAAGAAGAACGCTACTTGGCTACTTATAGAGAAATCGGAGAAGAAGAATCTCGATGTGAAGTGGATATATCGTATTAAGACGGATGCGAATGGAAATCCAACCAAGTACAAAGCGAGGCTGGTCGCGAGAAGATCCTCTCAAGAATATGATATTGACGAAGCCCTTAAACACAACAAGGTTCGAGGTTCTACGAGAAGAGCTAGGCGTAACGATGAAGCCATGATCAAGGAGGAGTGTTGGAAGTGATCAAGTCCTCATCATGTTTTATTTAAGTATTTAGAAGAGTCGTATATTATATAGTTAAGTAACTGGTTTATGTAACTATTCGTATCACACATCGAAGAGATACGAATAGAATTGTTAACTGCAAAATAGTTACACGTGTGTGTTGTCTTCTAGAGACGTGTTCATTAGTCAAAGTGTATCATGTAATCCTATAAATACAGTTTGCATATCTAATAAAAGTGTGTGATTTTCGATTACAAGAATCAAGCAATACACCAGAAGAGAATACGTTGAGTGTTGAACAAAAAACAGAAAGTAAGACAAAACAGAGTAAAATCTGTGTTGTCTAATCTTTAATAACTTTGAGAGTTCAAAGTTCTATATCTATAGAGCTTAAATGTGTATTTGTCGTTGTATTCCAAAAACGTATGCATCTATCAGCAGTACCACCACCAGAAGCAAGAAGCCCATGAACATGAGGAGACCAAGCAATGGCTTTAACCGCTGCAGTGTGTTCACTATATTTTAACACCGGTTGCGTTGAATGTTGGTTCCATACAAAAAGCTGCAAAAAAAATTAAAACAATTCTAGCCATTTTGACAGTTAAAAAGAGAACTAATGTAGCCGGAAATAAAGAAAATAGTAGTACATATTCGACTGTCGTTTCCACCAGATGCTAACTCTCTGTTGTCATAAGACCACTTGAGTCCGCATACTTCAGATTTGTGACCTGTCAGTTTACTAACATGATCTTCTTGACACCGTATGTCTCTCTGAAGAATACTCTTGTCTCTGCTGCCTGATGATAGAACCGATGAGTTCCATGCGATGGCTCCAACTCTTAGACGATGACCTTCCATTGTTCTTGTTCTCTTGCAGCGCGAAGCATTCCATATCTACCACAAGACAATGAAAGTGAAATTTATTATTCAAAGAAAGTCATAAATTCCTCCTCAAAGTCAAAGAAAAACAGAAATATGTTTTAAGATCCTATATGTCATTGTTTTAGATACGCTCATATACTTTCCATATAAGCCACCATGGATTTAACTCAGTCAAGACAATGTCTGAATACCTACAAACCTTTGACAATGTCGAGCATATTAACATTATATTTTTGTTAAAGAAAAATATCTTTGTAATAACCCCATGATATCGTACCACTAATGATTCCAGTAAAAGACATGGAATGAATCCGACAGTCCATATGATAAGGTCTAATCATGTTGTTACTGTAAGTAGTTATTTTAAAATATTCCTTCCCACATTCGAAAAGTTGGAAGTAACCTAAATTCTTAGGTGCACAAAGACCCGAGGTCAGATTAAAAAATGGACATAAACAGAAAATAAATGAGATCTAACCTGCACTTTCCCAGTACAAAAAAAAATTGTTAAACAAGATCCGTATAGGAGTTTGCACAAACTCCCACATTGTCTTTTAGTCTCAATCCACAGAATTATAACTTTTAATTTTACCAAGAATGTTGTTCGTCTATGACAATAAACAAGATCTTCTGGTTATTTTTGTTCTGCCTCTTATTGCATTTGACTTGTTGAGATCCAAATTGCGATGAATCTTCCTATGTAATTGGACATTGTTGTTATTGAGGGAACTGCTTAGAATTGATGGTACTTAGTTTATGAGTTTCGTATGCGAATTGTTGTTATTGAGAGAACTGCTTAGAATCTGGTTTTTTGTTCTGCCTCTTATTGTATTTGACTTGTTGAGATCGAAATTGTGATGAATCTTCCAATGTAGTTGAACGTTGTTGTTATTGAGAGAACTGCTTAGAATTGATGGTACTTAAGTTTATATTGTATCATTCTCTTATGAGTTTTTTGTTTTGTATGTATGTTGATAGTGAGAAGAAAAAAAATCCGGAAACCTAAACCGTGGGCGCATACCGAGCCAATCACAAGGGCACAGCTTACGAATATGCGTGAAGAATTTTGGGACACTTCTCCACACTATAGTGGTCAAAGAGGTACATAGATATCTCTTTCTTGTTAGTCTACATTGCATTTTTTTCAGTGTGATCTTAAAGGTGAATTACTGATAACCAGAGATATGGAATGCGTTACGAGCTGCTGCTGAATCTGATGAATTGAAACTAGCACAAACAATTGTAGACAGTGTAGGCGTGATTGTTGAAAACAATGATCTAACATTGTGTTGGGATGAAAGAGGTTTTGCCAAAACACAATCCCGCACACACGAATCTGATTTGTTGTTTTTCGGTTTTTGTTAATTTACCTTACTTGGTTATTCTTACTCAATGCAGGTGCTAGATATGAGCTTCCAAGGTATGTTCTAAGTGAGCCCACGAATTTGATTCCAGAGAAGGACCGTAATTGTTGAACTAAGAATATTGACACAAGAATCAAAGCTTAGTAAGTAGTAGAGAACGAAGCAAGAAGACTAGAAATGTGAAGTAAGTCTCTCATATTCAATTTTTTTTAGCAATTGATAGTGAATAGAAACCAATATATCACACTAGTACACTTTCTCTATAGTGTAAAGTTTTTGGAATGTAAAGTGAAAGATGATGAAACGTGTACAGCCAGGATCTTTGAATATTTTTTGGGTGATAAATCATAAATCATAGTGAAACTTGACAGTTGACAACTTAATAATTAGTTTACTTATTTTCTTGATTAGCTATAGAACAAGGTTGGAATTAAGAAATATGTTGAGGAAAAAGCATAGTTTTTGGCTTCTTTGATTTGATTTATAATGTCACTAGGTTTGATACAAAATGTTCCCTCCACTTTTTTTTTTTCTATAAAAACTCTCAAAAACATTTGTGTCAGAAATGGTCTTCTACTTTCGAGTTATTATGTCTTTTTGTTCATTGGATTTTGGAGCTATGCATTTAATAACTAGCCAGTTACAATTTTATAATAATTGGGTTACTATCATATGATAAGTCTTTGTTTTTTCTTACTGTATAATTAACGAATTATATAATAATTGTGTACAGAATTAACATTAGTTAATTTAGTCAATAACTGATGTACGTTCAATTATTGATAGTAAATGTTATCAATCTAAATTCAAAATAGTCTCGTATTTTTATTACTGTCAAACCCCAGAGTCATTGATCGATCGTTTGATCGAAATGATTGGAATACAATTACTTGATTAGCTCTCTTAGATTTTCAGTAATCTTTTTTTTTATATATTTAGGGTTATTGATTTTGCTTATGTAAATGCCTAAATGGGTTGCACCACTACATTTGTTAATATGTATTTTTCGGTCCCTTTAAAAGACGATAATTGTCGTTATTAGTAAAAGAGATAATCGTGGTTTAACACTTTAACTTTAAAACTTTAATCTAATTTCATTGCGACGTAGAATAACTAACAAACCCCCAAACTAGTTCTGGGCACGGAGCGGATATCCGAAAAAAATCCGGTATCCGATTCGATTTGTTTTGTTGATTCTTACTATCATTTTTTTTTTACAAATGCTAACATAATTCGATAGTAAAAAATGATAGTAAGAATTAGAATTGTGTCCGAAACAAGAACACACAAAAATGTAGCTTTATGTTAGTAAGAATTATGTTAGCATAACTATAGTAAAAAATTGTGTCCGTGAAAATAAAAAAGTATAATTTTTTGTTGAGTATAATTTTTCACGTTCTTACATTAGATATATATGTTATATTATAATATATTTAACGGATCGGATCGGATATTCGGTTTTTCTAAAATGATATTTGCGATTTGCTTTGTTCTCTACGGATATTTAAATTTGGTATTTATTTTGTTTTAAAATTTTACGGATATTCGGATTCATTGGATCAGATCGTAACGAATACCGAATCGAATCGGATACAATTCTTACTATCATTTTTTTTTGTTTACCGGACACAATTCTTACTTGATGAAATTCGCTATTCGATAGCTTTATATAAAGCAACTTTTTTGTATGTTAGCATTATGTTATCTTACTATAAATTCACACAAAAAGTAACTATAGTAAAAAATGATAGTAAGAATTATGTTAGCTTTATGTTAGCATTTACAAATGCTAACATAATTCGATAGCTTTATGTTAGCAATCGAATCGGACACAATTCTTACTATCGATGTTAGACATAATTCTTACTATCATTTTTTTTGTTTTGGAACTTTCGCCGAGAACAAAAAAGATTCGAATTTGGTTTTCAAACTCTAGATTCCGAACAAGAACACACAAAAAAGTAGCAAAATTTTCAAAATGTTTGGTTAGTTTATTTTTGTTGTGACTATTTATTTGTTACTTTATTTTATTTATATTTGTTCACTTCCCCGGAAACGGACAAACCGCTTTATTGGCAATGTGCTCTGCTTCCTCTCAAAATGCCTCTGTGTTCGTGTCTGTAAACAGATCTCAAAAACCCTTTCCTTTCTCTCTCTCTCTCTTCCTCCCTCTACGTAACCAAATCAAAAACTCTATCTACTATACTCGAAAATGACGTTTTCTTGCTTTTTCCTGCCAAAAGCCTTACTTTTCTCCAGATAAACCTCTCAGGTTCTTCATGTGAAAGTTTGGTCAAAAAGAAAAGAGAAGACACATCTGTGACTTCTTCAAAACGGTGTCGTTCTCTTTCCCCCCTTTTCTTCACTCTTTATTGGCTTATTCCCACTTGCAATCCCTACAAGTTCGAATCTTTTGTACCGAAGAAACAGAGCTTTTGGCATTCTGGGTTTGGTTTTTGATTTCTTGTTTCTTATCTCACAGAGTTCAAAAAGTTTTCATTTTTTGTTCAAATGGGTCTAATTTGTTTCCTATTGAATTTGGGGAGTTTTTGATGATTTAGTGATTTACCATTAGGGTTTCCTTAAGCTGTAATTTTTTCTTTATTTTGGTAAGTTACAAATTTCGAAAAATCAGTTTCAAATTTGGAAAGTTAAAAGATTTCATACAAAGAAAATGAGATACAGCTCGATTTGGTTCTTTTTTAGAAGATACTTAGACAAGTTTCTGTCTAAGAAAACAGAACATTTCTTCTTATTCTTCTGATCATGACTACTACTAGGGTTGCTTCTTCTCGTGTCCTAAAAGATTCAAATGGAGACATCGGTGAGCATCTTCGTAACCATATTCACTTAACCAACTGTATTCACTTGAAGAATCATATGCACAACAACAACAAACAGAGTCCGGTTTTAACTGACCGGTCTCTTCTTATGAGAGATCTCATTGTTCTTCAGAGATCAAGATCACTTAGAGACCCATCAGCGAGCTCGAATTCGCCATCTTTGATCGTCGATTCTCATAAGGAGGGAAGAAGAAGAAGCAGAAGAAGAAGATCTGTTGATCGAAATGAGGTTAAGAAATCTGGTCTTAGGTTGTCTAGTTCGTCTCCAATTGTGAATTTTGGAACTTCTAAAGTGACTCCTTCTGATGAAAAGTTTGTTGGGTCGAGTAGGAAGAGTTATAGAGTCGAAGATGTGGATGAGGTTTATAGTGTTGGCTCGGTGAAATCGGGGTCGAAAGAAAGGGTTAATAAGGTCAATGAGGAGGCTACTATTGTCAAGACTCTGTCTGATCAGTTAAACGAGGTTTTAGGTGATAGTGATGATTTGGTTTCTTGTAATGCTCGACCTCGCGGGAATGCGCGTAGTAACAGACCGAAATATAGAGGGACAAGGAGAGCGGGACGGGCGGTTACTGTTAAGGACAATGTTGGTTGTAAGAGTGAAATGTCTACTGCTTCTAACTCAGTGCCTCGAGCTGAGAAGTATGAAGAAGAAGGAGGAAGTAAAGAACAGAATATGACTAGAGCTGTTCCGAAAAACGGTTGTGGAATGCCGTTTAATTGGTCGAGAATTCATCATAGAGGCAAAACTTTCCTCGATATAGCTGGTCGGAGTTTGTCTTGCGGAATGTCTGATTCAAAGGGAAAGAAAGGCGAAACCGATATGCCAATGTCGTCTGATTCAAGCTCATCTTTCACCAAATCTGATCACGAGGCAACGCCTTTTTTAGTCGATAGTGCAAATAATGAAGGTTGGGTGCATGATTACTCAGGGGAATTGGGTATTTTCGCCGACGATTTGCTCAAGAATGAAAAAGATTCAGACTTTGGCCGTAGAAATGCTCGGCGGCATCAAAGTCTTACGCAGAAGTATGCTCCAAGAACATTTCGGGACCTGGTGGGACAGAACCTAGTGATGCAAGCTCTATCTAACGCTGTTGCGAAACGAAGAGTTGGACTTCTTTATGTATTCCATGGTCCAAATGGAACCGGAAAGACTTCGTGTGCGCGGATTTTCGCTAGAGCCTTGAACTGTCATTCTATGGAACAATCAAAGCCTTGTGGCAGATGCAGTTCATGTGTTTCCTATGATAACGGTAAGAACCACAACATTCGGGAAATGGGTCCTGTCAAAAAGTTTGACTTTGATAATATGAGCATCTCTCAGCAGAAAAGGCAGCACCTTGTGTTCATATTCGATGACTGCGATGCTATGTCAACGGATAGTTGGAATGCGCTTTCGAAAGTCGTGGATCGAGCACCTCGTCGTGTGGCATTTATTCTTGTCTGCTCGAATCTTGATGTTTTGCCTCACATTATCGTTTCAAGGTGCCAGAAATTTTTTTTCCCTAAGCTCAAAGACGCAGATATCATCGATTCTTTGCAACGGATTGCATCAAAGGAAAAGATTGATATCGATAAAGATGCGTTGAAGCTTGTTGCTTCAAAATCAGATGGTTCCTTGAGAGACGCAGAAATGACTCTAGAACAGCTGAGTTTGTTCGGAACAAGAATCTCTGTTCCTTTAGTTCAAGAAATGGTAAAGATCGAAACTTTTCCTAAAGATCAAAACTTTTACTAAATTTTTCTCTATATTGTTTTTGTTTTTTTCTTTCCAGGTTGGGTTAATCTCTGATGAGAAATTAGTTGATCTTCTTGATCTAGCCTTATCTGCGGATACTGTAAACACTGTGAAGAATCTGAGAATAATAATGGAAACTGGCGTAGAACCATTAGCTTTAATGTCGCAGCTTGCAACTGTCATAACCGATATTCTCGCGGGAAGCTATGATTTCGCTAAAGACCAATGTAAAAGAAAGTTTTTCCGGCGACAACCACGTGAGTTTCGAAACATTTTTCATACTAAATCAGCAGTATTTGTAACTGTAATAACTGATTTTTTGTTGTTGTAGTGTCTAAAGAAGATATGGAAAAGCTGAGAAAAGCTTTAAAAACGCTATCCGAATCAGAAAAACAGTTGAGAGTATCGAATGATAAACTCACTTGGCTCACTGCTGCGTTGTTGCAGCTAGCTCCTGAACAACAGTACTTGCTTCCGCCTAGCTCTTCCGCTGATGCTAGCTTTAACCGTACTCCATTAATGTATCCGGATCCTTCTAACGACTCTGCAGCAGAGAGAAGAAATGGTAGTAGTAGACAAGAGTTCAGTTGCATAAACCGACCTTCGGTTGAAGAGATTTGGTTAGCGGTTATAGAGAAGGTTCGAGTTAACAGTTTAAGAGAGTTTCTTTATAAAGAAGGGAAGATCTTTTCGATTAGTATCGGTTCAGGTAAGTGCATTCATTCATATTGAAAAAGCACTTCTCGAAACCGTGTGTTTATGTCGATGATTCTAACTTTCTAAATGTGTTGCAGCTCCTACGGTGCAGTTAATGTTCAATTCGTCGTTAGCGAAATCGACGGCTGAGAATTTCAAAGATCACATATTGAGAGCGTTTGAGGCGGTTCTTGGATCTCCGGTCACGTTAGAGATCAGAACCGAGTTAAAGAAAGACCCGAAAAACGTAGGTTCATCGCCATTACAAGATTTAAGCAATGGTGAGAGATTCCGGGATAGCGGAAGAAGTGAAATCGTTGAAGTGGCTGATGAATCTGAATCTGCAATGACTCGAGCTAGAAGGAAACACTTGGAAGCTAGCCAAAACCAGAACCAGAGCCAAAGCATTGTGAGAGGAAAAGTTTCATTGGCTCAAGTGATTAAGCAAGCTGAAGGAAACGGTTGGTCCAAACGTAAAGCTGTGTCTATTGCAAATAAGCTTGAACAAGAGAATCTGTAAGAATATTATTAACCAAAACTTATTCCTTCAATTTGTTTTTTAGAAACTTTTTTGTTTGATTATTCGTTTAATTTTACAGGAGACTTGAACCTAAATCGAGAAGCTTGATATGTTGGAAACCGTCGAGAAGCACCCGTCGCAAGGTAAAAACGTTCAATTTCTCTTTTCTGAATTTTTGGTCCCACCTAGAATCGGATTTTATTTCGGTTCGGGTTATTCCGTATAAAAAAGTCTTTTTATTCATTCAGATTATTATGAGATTCGGTTTGGTTTGTGTTTTTCATCTTCAAAACAAAAGTTTTGATCTTTTTTTTTTTTTTATATATTTGTAACTGAAAAATCGAAACTTTGAATTGTAGATATCGAGATTGAAGATAGGAAGGAGAAGGGTACGATTACATTCATTGTTGAAGCTCATATCTTGTGGGAATTGTCTATCAACGAAATCTCCTTCTAGATAGTTTTTTTTATTATATTTTCTTACAATGAAGAGAAAAAATGGTCTCTTTCTTCATTATTCTTCTTTGATCATATGCAGATTTTTAATCTAATCTTTGTAGCTATATTTTTTACTCGATATTTTTTTTCCACAAATATAAAATGTCTCCGAATCAAACTAATTCTTTATATATTAATTGGAGAATGATTAATCTCCAATGGTGTAACACCAAAATAGTGTTGGGTTTTACTCCAATAGTTTACACCAATTTTTACACCAAAATAGAATATTTTTATTAAATTTTTTTTTCAATTCTTTAAAATTTACAAATCAACACCATTTATTTTTAAAATTTTTTAAAATTATGAAATAATTTAAATTTAACATTTATTATATAAAGAAAATACATTGTAACATATAAAATAACACAATATATTAAGCTTTTGTTTTATTGTTATCGAACATATTAGATTTTGGGTTTAACCATCATAATTTTATATGTTTTTATTAATTTTAAAGTTGATTAAAATTTGAAGAACTTTTTATAAATAAAAAAGTTCAACACCAAAATGGTGTAAAAAATGAGTTGACATCATTTTGGTGTTGGAAATGGTGTTGGGTTGGAGAGACTTTTACACCAAAAATTAGGTTTGGTGTAGGATTTGGTATTGGGTTGGAGATATTCTCCCAAATTATAGCGAATGTCATGTCACAATTGAAAAAAAACTTAGGTGCCTTCACCAAAATCACTTTTCATATTTTGATGTGACATGACATCCTTTAAAATATGATATGACATTCTCTATAATTTAGTTTATTAATTCCTAATTAAAATTAGCTCAAACTCAATAATTAAAATTAGCCCAAATTCAAAAGGAAAATGATAATGATGGTTCCATTGATGAAGTTAAGAAGTGATTATCCAAAAATAATCTCACGGAATATAAGATTATTTTTACATGCTTTCTTTCGATTATTTGATTAGGGATTTTAGTTATTGTTACTTTTAAAAATAATTCTTTTTGGATTTTAATGGATCTTACTTTAATGTAAAAAAAAAAAAGTCTATTCAACCAAAAAGATCAATTAAATAAATCGATTACATTTCGTTTCGGTCCAAATGTAAATTTATCATCAACTCCAAAGTTAAAACTATGATAATCTTTAGTAAAATCTACACAAGATTAATCTGACGTTTACAAGATTATGGAAATCGTTATTGTGGGAGTCGAAACTCGAACAATATAATTTGTCTTAAGGTTAAGGAACATAGATTTCAATGCTACGAATCATGGACTGCAAATAATAAGAAGATAGGTTTTCTTTATTGATGTTTCTGCAAATCAATATTACAAGAGTTTATGTGAAAAGCTGTCGATCCCCTTCAATGAGGGTTTAACATATTTATAGCGTTCCTCCGCGGCTAGAATTTTTGTCGAGGAGATAAAGATGCTTTCTTTATTTTGCGAGATTCTCTCACCGCGGAGTCGGCTACATGCTGCTCTCTTCACGGCTCGGCCCACATCTAGATGCTGCAACCCATTTCCGCAGCTCGGTCCAATGTTCGTTGTCACCATCTCGCGGGTTAAGTTTACGGTTTAACCGCGGTCGGATTAAACCAGAAAATGAGGTTTTTCCGCGGGTTTCCTATTAAGAATTTCCGCAGGAAATTTTTTTAAGAATATTCCGCGGGGAATTTGTTAACATTTTCCCATATTTGGCCAATTTTTAGACATTGATTTACAAGGGGTGTATTTTGACCCCTACAGTTATTTCCACAAATTTTTCTATCCGAAATTTAAGAATATCTCAGAAATAAAATGTATGAGCAACTATAAATTTAAAAGTATAGAATTTTGCTGCTTTAAAATTTATGTATCATCAATTCTAATTTTCAAATATGAAAGTTTTGAATAACTGAAAATATTGAAAGCTTTCAATAAAAAAAATTAATATTTTTTATATTTAATTAATAGTGGACTTATTATGGTTCGGAATTTACGTATAATCAACTCCAAATTTAAAAATATAAAAATATTAAATAATTTATTTTTATTCTAAATACTACTTAAGATATTTGGACAAGCCAAATTTAACATATTTTTTTTAACTCTAATGTATTACATGTTGATTTGACACATTTACATTTATAAAATAATTAAATGGTAAAACTAAATTTCTGAAATTCATATTACTAATAAAAACGATATTATTGACCAAAAAAATTAACAATAAAAGAATCAACAACAATGTCTATAATAAAATCAAATAACTACATATTTCACATTTTTAGATATTAAAATTAAAAACCAAACTACATAAATAATTTACCTATGTGTACGCGAGAAAATCACCTAGTAACATATTAATCTGTGAAAGAAAATTAACATGTTACATTATTAAATCCACATGTAAATGAAATAACATGTCGTTTGAGCTAATACCATATTAATTTTTCAAAATGTGTCACTCAATTCAATCACTTTTACCCAAAAATATTTTGTCACTAATGATTATTTACCTAATTTAACAAGAAAAAATCATTATTTAATACTCCTAGACTAGTCTTGTCATTTTCGGGAGATAAACATAGCATAAGTGAATATTATGGTAATTGCCATTATTTTAAAAATTCTTTTAATATTTGTTATTATGGCAAAAAAAAATTTAAATCTGCCATAATTTTACTATTCATGCATGCGAAATAACACATTTACCCGTAATGGGAAAGTAAAAAAATAGGCCATGGTAATTGTCTTTGTCTGTTTTGTTTATAGTTATGTCCTCGTCTCTGTTTCTGTCCACCATTTTCTTTGTTTCTACAACCACTTTTTTTCGTCACCGTCTCCATTTTTTCCACAACCATCATCATCACTGTATGGTCCACAACTATCGTTTTTGTCTACAACCACTGTTACGATCATCGTTTTTGTCTTCTGTCACTTCGTTTGTTTTCGTCTGCCGTCACCGTTGTTGTCTACAAACACTGTTACGGTCACCGTTTTCGTCCTCCGTCACTGTTTTCATCTTCCGTCATCGTCTCTGTTTTTGTCCTTCGTCACTGTCTCTGTTTTCGTCCTCCGTCACCGTTTTCGTCATTTGTTGTCGTTTCCGTTTTTGTTCTTCGTCAAAGTCTCCGTTTTCGTCCTCCGTCATCGTCTTTGTTTTTGTCCACCACCAGTTGTCTCGATCTCCATCACCGTATTATTTTCCTCGATAACTATCACCATCTACCATTTTCATGGAGAAAAAAAAGAAATAAACAAAGAGAAAGAGAGAGAAAAAAGAGAAGAGATTTAGTTTTCTAAGGAGAGAGATAAAAAAAATGATGAGTAAAAAATAAGATAGAAAGGCAAATTTGTTATTTTTTATATAATAGAAAACAAAAAGTGATATTTTTTTGTAAGAAATTAAGGAAAATGGCAATTGAAAAAAGAAATAAAAGAAATAAGTGAAACAAGACGAATGTTAACCATATCACTGTCAAGGCAACAAATCAATTTAGAGCAAGGTGCTTTGATAATAACAACAATAAAATCTATACTATTTCACAAAAGCCTCATTCATCATTATCAAGTTTTCTCTGTAATGTTGTTATTTACATTCCTCGAGTTCCACCAAAACGTTCTTACTCCTTCTCCAATCTTATTATTATTATCGCCGCCCACGTCTCTTCTCTCTGACTCAACTTCCTGTTGTTCGATCGATCCCGGATTCTCTGTCAAACACTGTTCCCAAAACACATCGTTAACCCCTGTTTTCGGAGCAGCCGCGTTAACAGGCTCTGAGTTCATATCAATCTTTGAAGATTTGGGTCGTGTATCGCCAATACTTAGACTTTCCGCACAGCTGACTGACTCGTTCACGTCAAGATTCATGCTTGGTGACTGTACACCGCTCTTTTCGCATGATTCCGTCACAAGATTCTCCCAAAACGATAGAGAAGACTCTAGCTTTTCGATATCTTCTGCGTGTGACCGGCTTGGAGGAAGAGAGTTCTCTTGTGATCTTCTTTTTCTTCTCTCGTTGGTCTCGAGGTTTAGTGGAAGTCCTGGTTTTTCTAAAACCTGTGAAACAAATGATAGTATCGATTTCTGACGTTGCTCCATATGTTGTAACCGATCTTTCAATGTCGTTACTTGAAGCTCAAACCCTTTCCGTTCTTGCTCTTGGTTCTGTAACTCCGTGAGAAGGCTGTCTTTCTCCCTTTTCAGTCTCTCGATTTGATCTTTCATGCTCTGTCTTTCTGATTCCGTCAAAGGATTTTGCGCTTGTAGATTCGTTAACGAGTGGCTATGAACCGGTTTTCGTCTATGAATGTTCTTCATAAGGTAAGGTCGACCTCTAACAAAATCATCGTTTGCGAACTCCCATTTCTCCGGATCGATTTTCCTAAAACCCTATACAAAAACAAAAAGCGCAAAATGTTAAAATTAATAAAAGCAACATCACAACACAACGATCCTCAAAGAGATAAATGGACACAAAGCCAAAAACTTTACATATGTATTAAGCTGGCGAATGAAACTCGAAAAGTTCTTGTGCTTGAAGAATTTCGGAAGAAGGTCTCTAGAAAACTCGAGCGGGTTATTGACGATGAAACTTGTGTTGTTATCGCTCCAAGAAACGATCGAATCAGAAGATGAATCATCTACCATTTCATATGTTTTGGTAAGGAAAGGTGGAAGTGAGCTTGAACCTCCATTACTTTCATCCATCTTCAAATCCAAAACCGCAATTCCTCAATTCTCTGTTAGATAGAACAAAAGTAGAGACCTCATTGATCAGAATCAGATAGCCATTGATTGAAATCACTAAAAGCACAAATTTTTAACTCAACAATTCCTCAAGATCTAAGAAGCATCCATAAAATTGATAATCAAATCCACGAAATTTCCTCATTGAATCAAATTAAACACCAAAATGAATCCACAAAAACCCATCTTGCTTATCCAATCACAATCCAAAACTTAAGCCAGAATCTAAACGAATCCGAAAGAATAAACCCTCTTGCTTCTCCAATCCAACACATTTCTTGATTCGGGTATTGAAATCAGACAGAATCAATCAACAATTCGAACAAGAAATGATTTGATTTAACTTGCCCACTCGTGTTCTTGATGAAGAATTCATTAAACGTACCAGATTATTGGAGAAGATTGACCCGATCTCGATGGAGGTAACAAATTGGAACAATATTCTTTCTTCAGATCAAAATTTCGAAGAAACAAGAAACAGAGAAGAACGTAAAGCAAAAGGGGAATTCGAATTTTGGGGATTGAAAAGGTTTTGGCTTCGCCTTCGGACACAACAACAAGACGGGTTTGGTTGGTGGTCTTATTATTATCAGCTTCTTCTTTTTTTTGCCAGAAAAAAAAAAATATTAACTGTTTAGGAACATCATTTTTTCCCAAAACGAACTCAATATATTGAAGAAGCATTTCTAAGATTTAGGAAAGGTTTCTAATTATTTATTATTTATTTGTGTTTTTGAAATATTTTCCTTTTACTTATTTAAGATGTTATTTTTAAATTTATTAATATATATTCAAGTAAGTTTACTAGTTTTAACATTTAAGAAATATTTAGATAGACAATTTTAAAAATTTGTGCACTTTGCAATATCAAATCCAACCAACTGAGGTAACCCAAGTGAGTTGGCATAATAGTAATTGGACTAGAACTTACAAAAATGGGGTTGCACTGCATCTAATTTTATTGCATTTGTTATTCGACTAAAATTTAGATTCTATTAATTTTTGCTGATCGATATAAATCGTTTTTGTTTGTTTGAATCACTTGCATTTGTAAGATTCGGCCTATGTGTTTAATCCGTATTGGAGTTGCGAGAAATTCAATCCATTTGTTTAATAAATAAATACGTTGTGGGTGTACGATAAACTCCTACAAAGAGTATGTTCACTTTCGAAAGGAAAATTTAGATTCTATTAATTTTTATTGATAGATAAATTAATCATATGAATTGATTTATCATAGTTTACATGATAATTTCTTAATAGTTGAACCAAAGTCCACAATTTTACATAAACACCATAAAATCCTTTATATATTAATAATTGAGAAGTGATTTGCGAGAAGATACTTATGTGTTATCTTTACATTCACTCTCCCAAATAAAATATGACATGACTAGAAAAAATTATGATATGTCAAGAAAGTAATAATTTTTTACCTTTTAAATTTTTGATTGTCATGAAAAAATCTTTGTAAATATTTATTTATGAATTTAAAAAAAAAAATACGAATCAATTTAAAATTAAACAAATTTAAAGAAACATTTGGCCAAAAAAAAAAATGAAAAGACAAATTATTATTGTGATTATAAATTAAAATTAAAAAAATATATATATAATCGTGATTTTAAAGAACAAAAAAATAATGAGATATTAACTATTGTTTTACCAATTTTTTCATCCTAATTCAAAATTTACTCCAAATCATGCTTATTTTAACTATATTTGTTTTGTTTTTTCAGAAAAATAAGAATTAAAAATAGTGGAAGAACACGAGCTACATAAATATAACACATGAAAAGAAATTCATTTAGTAAATTAAAAGATAGAAGATGACGAATTTTTTTTCCAAAAAAAAGAAGAAGATGAAGATCTAAGAGGACTACATAAACAAACACCATTGGTAATGTTTAACCATAAAACGAATTTTTTTTCAATTAGTTTGATACCTAGAAAATTAGAAAATATTTCATCCACGTATTAAGCGGGAAATCACCTAGTTATATATATATATTATTAGGGTCACTAGCTAAAACAAGATAGACATCCTCCTCCTCCATTCCGAGAATTCTTCACAATTTTATCTATTTATTTTTGAATTTTAGATTGGTCGAGTCCATTTCCACTCACAATTAGTGAGATGCCTTCCTCATCAAAAACCATGAAAGTAACTCCTAACGAAAATAACAAAACAAGTAACACATTGTTTTATGTTTTATATAGAGTAGAAAGTAATAAAATGGCATGAGTTCTTGTTCATTCCCAACTTATATATACTTGAAATGAATAGACGGTTATGAAATATAACTTAGTATAGTTACCAGTATCATTATTTAGATTGAAACCTGTATATTACATGTTGTTACGACGAATGATTTATTTTGGTTTAGTAAGTATTCGGTTGTGTTGGTGTACCTTTACAATTACCAACATAACTAAGTACGATGTGTCTTGTTTCTCGGTCAATGGATCCAACACTGAATACAACTCTCTCCGTCTGTAAACAATGAAATTTATGTTTTGTTTATCGATATATAAGCAATATTTATAAAAAAAACGTCTATAATCAATAACTTCGTTGAATATGTGTAATATGTATATTTATATTATGTTCTACAGGCTTCTTACGCTGATGGCTGTAGCCATTTCTTTGAAAAAGTTTGGAAGTTGTAGAGAGATGATCGAAAAGAATGTGATTGCAACTTAGTGACTAGCTCATCAATCTCTATTTATATATTATTATTGAAGAAAAAATGTGGATATGTCTTAAGTATTCTCATAATAGTCTGACACATAATAATAAAATTATAGTTTAGTTTATGTTAAAAATTTACATATCTCAAAGTTTTCCAAGAACATGTCTCAAAAGTCAAAATATTATAACACTTTTAATAATGCACATCTCAAAGACTTTATAAGACCATATATAGCAAAGAAAATATGTTTTAACAAGGTAAATTATGTAAGAAACTTAATAATTAAATATAGTGATTAGAGAAAACCATATGTGCATAAAAGTTATTGAATTCTTCTCATCACAGTCATTATGTCCCAAAGCCAACAATTTTTTTTTATTATTAATACACATCTCAAAGATTTTACAAAACCATAGATAGCAAAGAAAAAAGTCTGGCTTAACAAAGTAAAATACGTAAGAAACTTAAAATCAAATATAGTGGTTACAGAAAATTAATAGAACTTATTGAATTCTATTAAGTGTCAATACAAATCATTGTTTTTAACTCCAACACAAATCATTTGACACTTGTTAGCTGACAATTAATTTTTATTTGCTCTTCTTGTCAAATAAAAGATCTCAAACTTTTTGTTGACTTTAGCCTAACAAAAGTCATGATCGGTTTGGTTTAAAATTAGCATCATTTGTTTGTCTATTGTCTGTTAGACAGAACAAAAGTAGAGAACTCATTGATCAGAATCAGATAAACCATAGTTTAAAATCACTAACATAAACTTTTAACTCAACAATTCCTTCTTTAGACATTACCTAATCAAATCGATCTCTAAAGATCTAAGAAACACACATAAATTTGATAATCAAATCCAAGAAATTTCCTCACTGTATAAAATTAAACACCAAAATGAATCCACAAAAACCCTTAACGCAAAAACCCATCTTGCTTCTCCAATCACAATCCAAAATTTAAACCAAAATGTAACCGAATCCAAAAGAATAAATCAAGCAAAAGCCCTCTTGCTTCTCCAATCCACACTTCTTGATTCCGGTAATGAAATCAGACAGAATCAATCAACAATTCAGACAAGAAATTATTTGATTTTACTTGTCCACTCGCGTTCTTGATGTAGAATTCATCAAATGCACCAGATGATTGGAGAAGATTGATCCGATTCCGATGGAGGCAATAAATTAGAACTAGATTCTTTCTTCAAAACTTCTTTTGATGGAGGATTAAGCACGGAACCGGACTTCTTGAATGAAAGAGCTATAACCACCGGAATAAAATCAGAGAGAGAATACAAGCCCCGGACAAAACACGCCGCACAAAAATTGCGTCGGATCTCTCCGCGTCAAATCTAACTAAACAACAAACTTCTGGAGAAATTTTAGAAGTAAAACTGAAATCAAAAATCGTTTTTAAAGACTATTTTAAATACTTTATTACCAACCATATTGTCTAAAAAAATTATAATAAAATTTGGGACATTCTCTAGTATATAACTTTCCCCACAAACGAACTAAATTTTTTGAAGAAGCATTTCTAGATATGTTAGGAATGATTTCTAAATATTTAATATTGGTTTTTAAAATATTATTCTTTTTCACTAATTTAAGATAGAATTTTTTTAAGAAATGTCACTTTTCGAGTACCACTTTTCAAAATGGCATATTTTTAAAATCTTTGCAAAACTGCTATTTTTTTCAAAATATTTGCAAAACTGCCATTTTTTTCAAAATTATTTTTTATTATATTATTTATGTTTGGGTTAACTATGTTGTATTAGGGTTTAGTTTTGAGGGTCTAAGGTAAAACACCCGACCTGTTTTTTTTTTTTTTAAACATCGAATTAGCATTCCCATAAATACTAATTCTCAACAATTCTCAACAATCACATTAAACCAGCGAACCAAACATAACCAGCGGGAATCAACTCGATTCAATTCAAACAATTATCCATTAAATCCAATAACCAATTAAATAACCAACATAAATCAATTCATCAAATCAGCAACCTAGCGGTTTTAAACAATACGATAAAGCAACACAATTGAGGCTCTAGATCATCTCCACTTCCCGGCCATGATTCTTCGGAAGTTGACCTAACCGACTTAGACTTGTAATAAATATTCTTGTAACTCTTTCGAAAAAGGGGATTCGCACAAACACTTTAGCAACAAATCAATAAAGTTTTCTTAACGCAATTTTCGTGTTTATGTCATTGTTCTTAGTTGTTCTTGTGATTCTTTCCAGAGATCTCGTTTCCTTAAAAACCTTGACAAATTCAATTGAGTTGGTTTCGGCCTCCACACACAATAATCAACACAAGAATCACACATCAATCAAAACATCAATCAAACATCAATCAAACGCATTCTGACATTCCCTTTACCCAGATAAGTCATGGTCGCGCACTCACCTTGATTCTGGATAGATTCTAGACAAAGACAACCACGAAAAGAGACCTCTCTAACACCTACAGCCTCTGTTCTATCTTCTCTTCCTCAAGAACTAACAAAACCTCGATCTTTCCTCCAAAATCCCTAAACCGAATTAGGGTTTCAGAAAACAGGAACGACACGCTAACTTTGAAAGCACACAGAAAACAGAGATTACCTCAAAATTAGTATCGGAAATCTTATCTAGAAACTAGACAGAGAGAGCTTTCCAACAGTATGCAGATCGTCTTCTGATTCTTTCTGCTTCGATAGGAATCCTCCTTCGAAGTTGACTGATTGCAGACCCGAAACTGCACAAATCTCTCTCAGTAAAACAGCGATAACTCCTAGAATACACATCAGATAGACAAACCGTTTTCTCCCATATCAAAATCAGATATGGGACTTAACCTGAAATTTTCCCTCCGATCCGATCTGTTCTTACTGGCCATTACTCTCATCTTCTAAAACCGGACAGAACTGCCTCCAAAGCCTCAATCACGTCTTAAGGAATAAGAACACTCAGGGATATTTTCCTCTTCTCTCTGGAACTAAAATCCATCAGAAAACGCAGCCAACCCCTTTTTATAGGGAAGCCCTAGGGTTCCACCCTAAACCGACCCGCAAACCGATGCTTAAATCGAACTGATCCGGTCCGATTTAACCTTGCGTCGATCGACGCACGACCAAAATTCCCAGAATTTGGTTCCCGGGCGTTACAGTAGGGGTCAAAATATTTTTTTAGGGTTTATAAGTTTAAGATTTAGGTTTTAAAAATCTATAATTAGTGGCATTTTTGCAAATTGACACCCCTAAATGACATATTTGGAAATGTACATACCAAAAGTGGCATTTTTGCAATTGATCTTTTAAGATAATACTTTAAATTAACAATAAATATTTCAAGTCATCTACTAGTTTTAACTTTTAAGAAAGATTTAGATACACATTTAAAAAAAAAATTGCATTTTGCAATACCAAATGCAAACCAAATGAGATGGCATAGTAGTAAGTAGACTAGGACTTAAGAAAATGAGATTTTTACCCCATCTAATTTTATTGCGCATGAATTTGATTTTTTATTCAGTACTAGATCGTTTTGTTTTGCTTAAATCACTTGGATTTATAAGATTTGATCTACGTGTTTAATCTACATATTGGGGTTACAAGAAATTTAATCCATTTGCTTAATAAGTTAATACATCATGGGTGTACGATAGTCTCTTATCAAGAAACATGTTCACTTTCGAAAGTAGTTGATGATCGTTTATATTTTTGATTTTAAAAAGCCGACAACTAGATATTTGATGTTACTCCTTCCGTTTTACAAATAGTGTCGTCATTTTAACCATATATTTTTATTTCAGAAAAAGTGTCGTTTTATATTTTTAACGCATCTACAAGAAAGCGTTGGTATAACCGACGACATTACCGACAAACCGATTTCCGTCAGTTTTATACCGACGGATTACCGACAAATAACCGACAAAAGTCTATCTGTCGGTTTTCCGTCAGTTATATTCCGTCGGTTACTTTCGATATAACCGACGGAAAACCGACGGATAGACTTTTGTCGGTTATTTGTCGGTAATCCGTCGGTATAAAACCGACGGAAATCGGTTTGTCGGTAATGTCGCCGGTTATACCGACATATTAACCGACAAATCATACCGAGGAATGTTATCCGTCGGTTATACCAATATACTGACAAATAACCGACGGAAAATTACCGACTAACCCACTGGCCGTCGGTTTGACCGACATAGAACCGACCCATTACCGAGGAATTCTATTCCGCCGGTTATATCGACATAACCGACGGATTACCGACGGATAATGTTCCTGATTTTTCCCTACATACGTTACCACATTCACTCATTCAGTTATGAAAAACAAAATAACTCGTAATCTTCATATTTTAAAAAAAAAAAATTAATGTCTTATTTTCGGTCATGGATGGACCAACTGATGCAGGATCCAGAGTCAAATGCAATAAACGACGATTACGAACGAGGTGTTGGAGAGTTTATGGATATAGCTTGTCGGCAACCATCTGCCCGAAAAACTGGTATGTTGAAATGTCCATGTTGTATTTGCCGGAATTCTCGTAATGTTAGGATTGATTACGTCTGGAATCACTTATATACCAATGGATTTATGGATGGTTACAAGATTTGGTTGCTCCATGGTGAAAGACCGGAATATGGAAGTACTAGCGAATCATCATATGTTCCGAATAGGATAGAAGAACATAGAACGGATAGTGTAGATTTTGGTGTTGGTACGGTTCAGATGGTGAATGATGCATATCGAGAACATATAGGGACGGTGGAGGAACCTATTTTGCATACGGCTGAAGAACCAAATTTAGAGGCCAAAAGGTTTTTTGATATGTTAGACGCATCTAAACAGCCATTATATAAAGGATGTAGAGATGGTCATACTCCTTTATCATCTGCAAGTAGATTGATGTCGATAAAAACAAACTATAATTTGGCAGAAGATTGCGTAGATGCCATAGCAGATTTTGTGAAAGACATCTTGCCTGAAGATAATCTTTCTCCGGCTTCATACTACGAGGTTCAAAAATTAGTATCTGGTCTTGGATTGGAGAGAAGATGAAAACCTGAGGAGATGTAAATGGTGTGGTCAACCCCGATTCAAGGAAACAAACGGGAGATATCCGATCCCACATAAGAGGATGTGGTATTTACCCCTTACAGATAGGTTGAAGAGGTTATATCAATCTGAGCGTACAGCAGAGGCGATGAGATGGCACGCAGAGCACACAACAGAAGAAGGGGAAATTACGCATCCTTCTGATGCAGAAGCTTGGAGACATTTTCAGACTGTATATCCGGATTTTGCTTATGAGCGAAGGAATGTATACCTCAGATTATGTACAGATGGTTTCAATCCGTTTGGAAAGCATGGACGACAATATTCTTTGTGGCCAGTAATTGTAACACCTTACAATTTACCTCAATCGTTGTGCATGCGTCGAGAGTTTTTGTATCTTTCGATTCTCGTTCCCGGTCCTGAACATCCAAAGAGATCACTTGACGTTTTTCTACAACCATTGATTTATGAGTTGCAAATGTTATGGGAACACGGCGCTGAAGCATATGATATATCCTGCCAACAAAAATTTCAGATGCGAGCGGTACTTATGTGGACGATAAGCGACTTTCCTGCTTATGGTATGTTATCTGGGTGGACGACACACGGAAAGTTATCTTGTCCTTATTGTCAAGATAACACAGATGCATTCCAATTGAAGAACGGACGAAAGACATGTTGGTTTGATTGTCATAGAAGGTTTCTGCCTCCGCATCATCCTTATTGTCGTAGCAAGACTTTGTTTAGGAAGAACAAGCGAGTGAATGATGTTCCACCTCTTGCAGCAGATGATGATGATATTTTGACTCAGTTACGGGATTTTGGAGCATCGAAAACTCTTGATGTTGGTGGGAAAGGGCATTCAAATTTATTCGGTGCTGGTGTCAATCACAATTGGCACAAAAAGAGCATCTTCTGGGATTTGCCGTATTGGAAAGACCATTTGTTGAGGCACAATCTGGACGTCATGCACATTGAGAAGAATTTCTTCGACAACATTATGAACACCGTCCTAAACGTACAAGGGAAGACAAAGGACAATTTAAAGTCTAGATTAGACTTAGCAAATATATGCTCACGACCGCAACTCGAAGTATTGCCAGATGGGAAGTGTCGAATACCGACATATCGTTTAGAAGTACCAAAAAAGCAAGCGTTCTTCGACTGGATTATTCGTAGTGTCAAGTTTCCTGATGGTTACGCATCTAATTTGCGAAATTGCGTTGACCTTGCAGAAGGAAAGTTTAGTGGAATGAAAAGTCATGACTGTCATGTTGTGATGCAACGCCTACTTCCATTTGCTTTGCACATCTTCTTCCACAGAACGTTCATGAAGCTATTGCAGGTAAATTATATTTACCCAATAATTTTTATAATTAATTAGGCCATTTACTTTATACCAATATTTTTTATAATTAATTAATATTTTTAATTATGCAGCTGTTGGTAGTTTTTTCCAAGATATATGCACAAGATCGCTTACAGCTGACGGTATCCGCAATTTAGAGGAAAATATTCCGCTGATCTTATGCAATCTCGAGAAGATATTTTCACCGTCATTTTTTGATGTTATGGAACATTTACCAATTCACCTCCCTCGAGAAGTAGCATTAGGAGGCCCTGTTCAATATCGATGGATGTATCCGTTTGAGCGCTATATGTTCCATTTAAAAAAGAAGGTTAAAAACTTAAGCAAGGTCGAGGGTTCCATTGTCTCGCAGAGCATAAACGAAGAAGTTTCACACTTTGCTGAATATTACTTTCCATCTGATTTTCAAACAAAGAGTCGTAAGCCTTCTCGCCACGATGATGGAGGCAAACGACCAAGTTATCCTGTCTACGTACCTAACTTGTTTACACAAATTGGTCGCTTAAGTGGGAAAGGAAAGACAACTTTCAAAGCAGGAGTACACGCATTTGCATAGGTATATTCTCAACAATTGTGAGGATATTCTGCATTATGAGAGGTAATTAATATTATTATTTTTTTAAAGGTTGTATTTTTTATAAAATACTAATAAGTTTGATGTAGGATTTACATGGGCTTAATACGTACCTACTACACCGGTTACACTGAAGAACAACTTGAGAAAGTAAAAGAGGGAGATTTTTCTGTTTGGCTTGCATTTTATGTAAGTGTTATATATATTTATTACTTTTAAAAAATTACATGTCTGAAATTATAATTAAATTGTAATTAACTTATCACAGGTAAAAGAAGAGGTAGAGAAAGGTCAATCATTTCCGTCATGGTTATTAGAATTCATAAACGAGCCTAACTACAATGTAACTTCATACCCGAGATACTGTACGAGGGAATACGCATTTAGGATTCATGAGGAGGGGTCAAAGAGAACAACAGTGGATTATGGTATCTCTTCGACATCTGATGATATTGTGTATTATGGTATCCTTAGAGAGATACTAGAAGTTCGATATCCTGGCATGATCAACTTAAGGTGCATTGTATTCCTCTGCGATTGGTACAATCCAATTATTGATACTGGTGCTCGAATTGACAAATTCGGAGTTACATCGGTCCACTCACGACGAAGACTAATGAAATATGACCCTTTCATCCTTGCATCACAAGCAGATCAGGTATAAATATGTGGTTCATTATTCACATAAATTAAAGTTTTATGAAATTTATTAATTTTTGTGAAATAACATTTTCTTATAAATTTAGGTTTGCTACATTCGATACCCACAAGTCACAAATCGGATAGATCATTGGTTAACCGTAACACCTATAAATCCAAGAGGAACGGTATATGGAGTTGCCGATCATGAGCCTTTGCAACCTAGCGGAAGTGGTTTAATGGCCCCAGTTGAGCATTCTCTTGAAGTCGACCTTGTAGTTGACTTCACTACTTTCACAGATGATAGAGTTCACGAAGACTCTGAGCAATCAGTAGGAGAGTTTGACAATGATGAAGACTCAATTCCTTCTAATTATTCTACTGATTCTGAGTAGTTTTATTATAATTAATGTGTATCAGATCATATAATTATTTTAATTTTCATGTCATTATATAGTATTTTTGGAAATTTTGTAGATTTAAATGATAAATAAATATTAATAAGCTTAATTTTAATATTAAATCCTAAACACTTACAACCATTTATATCCGAAACCCTAAACTCTTATACCCAAAACATGATTTCGTCGGTTTTCCGTCGGTTATTGTTAACAAAAACCGACTAAAAACCGACGACTTATACCCTAAACTCGAAGCCGTCGGTTTTTCGTCGGTTATTGTTAACAATAACCGACGAAAAACCGATGCGTCGTTAATTCGACAGATACGATGAATTAAAACCGTTAAATAACCGACGCACCTACAATTATGAAGCCAAATATAAATTCATGTTATCAAATCAAGTAATTTCTCAACTTTTATTGACGTCTCCAACAACCGTAGACTTCATACCAACATTAAAAGATATAAAATAGAGGCTTCTGTAAATTATTATAAAATGACAACTAATGGTATAAGTGTTATTATGGTATAAGTGTTATGTATACTTATATATAGTTATATTTGTGATTTGCATTTTTTTTAATTTTAAAATGTTTAAAGAATTTCAGAATTAGATCGTGAAACCTCTAAATTGGAGAGTTAAATGGTAAATCATCATCAAATAAGTCTAATTTTACTTCCAAACCCTAAACCCTATACTCTTATACCCTAAACTCTTATTCTGTCTGTTTTGCGTCGGTTCATCAGATAATAAAAATTCATCGGGTTTTCGTCAGTTCTGTGTATTTATTTCCCCGCGTCCTTTCTGCACAAAAAATTTCAATCCGCGCCATTTAATGTCCCTCGGGTTTTCCTCGGTTTGGATAATAATTTAATTTTTTTTTTTATATAACCGACGGAAAACCGACGGATGGTTTATAGGTCGTCGGTTTTCCGTCGGTTTGGGGTAATTATTCCACAAAATAAAAACCAAACTTCTCTTGTCTTCCTCGCCATTATCGCCCATCTCTCTTCCTCCTCACCTCCTCGCCATTGTCGCATAGTTCTCCTCCTCCATCGTTCTCCTCCTTCTCCTCCTCCATCGTTCTCCTCCTTCTCCTCCGGCACAAAGATGTAAGATTTCTTCCTCTAATCGAAAATCCTAGAGATTTTTTTGATTTGGTTGATTTGGTATGTAAATTTTGTTTGTAGATAGTTTTGGTTGATTAAACTTTTGTTAGATGGTAGGATGAGATCTAAGCTTTTTAGTTTTGGTTGATTTGGTTAAGATTTGGTATGTAAATTTTGTTTGTAGATAGTTTAGGTTGATTAAAGTTTTGTTAGATGGTAGGATGAGATCTCGATTTTTATTCTTATTTTTATTTTAGGTTGATTTTTATTTTTATTTTTTTGGTCGATGTAAATAAAAATAGGTATTCTGTTTTTTTGTGAATTATATATTTTGCTACTAATTTAATAATTATTAAAACTATTTTGATTTTAGAATTATATTTTTTTTAAAGGACGAAATGGCTTTATTTTCCTGAATTTATATATTTTAAAATTTCATTGAACTGGATGATTTTTTCGTAATTTTAACATAGATTTTTTTTAATTTGAAATTATTTCAATAATAATTATTTAACATTTTTTTAATTTATTAAAGGGATTATGGTGGAAATTATATGACGAGTCAATTGGGTCGCTCGACCCAAGCACCAGCGGATAGAATGAGTGGATCGCAATCCGCTACTCAAAGCGATACTCTTGTTCCACCGATGGAGATGAGTATCGAGGATTTCGTATCGCAGCCGGGACGACACCAATTGACAGTTCTGGATCCTGACCTACCAGACAAAACTACTTGGTAAGTCCATTTTAATTTTTTTAATATTTGTTTTCAAATTAATGAAATCTCATAGTTTTTAACATTTTTGTTTCATGTTTTTAGGTTTGGATATTCGCACAATGGCATTTCAAAGTGCTATTTGCGAATGATGCAAGGACTCTTGAAGGAACCCTATCCACAATTCAATCTCTTACCAAAAACAGAGAAAGATCTTTGGTTTAGACAATTTGCTGTAAGTAAATTTTAAATAATGATTTACTAATTTTATTAATTTTAAATATTAACAATTGTTTATTTTATTCTTTGTAGCAAGAATTTACCTGGGATAGGAACATAACGCATGAAGTTCGTATGGCGTTTGACAAGGACATTCAGAAATATTATAGTGGGCAAATTAACGAGTGGAAGCAAAGGTGGCAATTGGGGAAAAAACCAAGGAATGTGAACGAAAATGTGTTTAAAGGGTTGCAGCTTTATTGGGAGAAACCGGAAACAAGTGCAACATCAATGACAAACTCTAAGAATCGGTTAAGCGATAGAGGTGAAAAAGGAATTGCTAAACACAATTCTGGACCAGTGAGCTTTAAGACCCGGGAACAAAAATATGTAAGTGTTTCAACTTCTTTTTATTTTATTTTTAATATTTTTAATAATTTTCTAACTAATCGTGTTTTTTAAATTAATAATAGTATGAGGAAAATGGTGTGTATCCTTCAAATTTATATATGATGGAGCATATGCACACCAACAAAAAAACTAAACAAATAGACGATCCCGTTGCAAGAGAAATTCTTGACTCTTCGAGGAAGAGGATTGCGGAGTTTGCGGAAAGCCAAAATTCGACTCCAGAAGACGTACCCATAGATGTTATAAACAACATCGTTAGAGAGGTAATTTAAAACAAATTTAGTTAAATATGATTTTTTATATTTATTATTAAAATTTACTAATTCTTTTCTATAACAACTTATAGGAAGCCCCCATAAAAAAGGGTCGCATCTTTGGGTTAGGAAAACTAACGGGAAGTCGGGGATCATCTTCATCTGCTCGATTTTGTGGCATCGACCACGCCGCCTTCGAAGAATCTCTGAAAGAAAGGGATGAGCGGATTGCAGCTTTGGAGAAGCAAATGGAAGACGATCAAGAGGCGAATAGGCGAAGTTTTGAAGCTTTCAGACAGGAAATGCTTGGTTTACGGATGCACATGCCTCCAAACCCATTCTCGCCTCATAACCCAACCCCGTAGTTTTTTTTTTCTGTGATAATTTCAGAATTTAATATTTAAAATATTATTAATATTAATTTTAATTTTAATTCTATTATTTCATTTAATTGTTTTATAAAAAATATAATTTTAAATTGAAAATAAATTAATATATAAGGGGTTTTGAAAAATTAACTGACCCGGTTTTAAAATAAATTAATATAATTTTAAAAAACAAACCGTCGGTTTTTCGTTGGTTTTAAAAAACAAACCCGTCGGTTATCGGTCGGTTTATATTATTAATCCCGTCGGTTATCCGTTGGTTTAAGAAACATTTCTGTCGGTTTTTGGTCGGTTTAAAAAACATTTCCCCGTCGGTCTATTGTCGGTTTCGATTTCTCGGTTTACTGTCGGTTAAAGGTTATCGCCTATCCATCGGTTTAGTGTCGGTATAGCCATCGGTCTTCCGTCGGAAACAATGGACGGTTTACGGTCGGTTATTCGTCGGGTAAGGCCTGTCGGTTTTTCGTCGGTAAAAACTGACGAAAAACCGATGGATTTAATTTACCGACCAGATAGAACCGACGGTGTTATTTCGTCGGTTTTCCGTCAATTAGGCGCGTTTCCGACGACTTACCGACGGTTAAGCTTCTCGGTTATAGTTTATTTTCTTGTAAATTTATGACAAATTTCTAGTTTTAACCTTATTATTTCAATGTATTTATTAGAGAGAAATTTTTATTTAGTGTATTAATAAGAGGTATAAAATAACTTTTAATAATTTTCTTAATATGTGTGAAAATAGTATAATGACACTTTTTGTCCAACAGAGGGAGTAGTTTACAATAATTTAATTTAAGTTTATCAATTAAATTTATTATTCAACTAAAATTTAGATTTTATTTTTATTTTTATGGATATGGATAAATTACCATATGAATTGATTATCATAGTTTACATGACCATTTCTTAATAGTTGAACCAAGACTAACACAATTTTACATAATACGTAAGGACGACTAGCTAAACCAAGATAGCATCCTCCTCCTCCTCCATTCCGAGCTTCCTTCACAATTTTATCTATTTTCTTTTGAATGTTAGATTGGTCTAAGTCCTGTTCCCTTCACAATTAGTGAGATGCCTTCCTCATCAAAATCTACGAAAGTAACTCCTAACCAAAAAAAACAAAACAAGTTCATTTTTTGGAATTAATAAAATGGAATGAGTTCGTTTTCGAGTATACAATATGGATAAAAAAATGTTGGACATTTTTATCCGTATGATTTAAAAATTATACAACGTATGATTATCTATATGACATATTACTTTTTATATGAACATCCAATTTTGGTTTAGTAAGTACCTTTACAAGTACGTGTCTTGTCTTTCCGTCAATGGTTCCAACACTGAATACAACATGCTCGTTCTATAAACAGTTAATGAAATTTATGTTTTGTTAATCAATATTTTATCAAAAAAATACTTTTTCCGTTTCTAAATATTTGATATTCTGAAAAAAAAAATTGTTTTAAAGAGATTGATGTTTTATATATTTTATGCAGTTTTTATTAAATAATGAAGATGAATTGTGAATTTTAAGACATATTAATTGAATTATTATTGGTTAAAAGTTATAGAGAATTGTTTAGTCAAAAAAATAATACATTTATTGTTAAAATTTAATATATTTTTTTAATGTGTGTAAAAATTCTAGAAAATCAATTATTTAGAAATAGAGAGAATATGTATATGCAATAACTTCGTTGAAAATGTGTAAAATGTATATTTATATTTTGTTTTACAGGCTTCTTACGCTGAGTACTGTAACTATTTATTTGAAATATTTAAAGTTTGGAAGTTGTAGAGAGTTTGACCCCAAAAAAAAAAGGAAGTTGTAGAGAGATGATCGAAATTAATGTAATTGCAATTTGGTGGCTTGCTCATCAATCTATTTATATATTATTATTGACTGAAGAAAAAAAGTGGATATGTCTTAAGTATTCTCATAATAGTCTGACACATAATAATAATAATTAATAATATTGTAATTTAGTTTTCAGTATATGTTAAATTTTTACATATCTCCAAGATTTTCCAAGAACATGTCTCAAAAGCCAAAAAAAAATATAACACTTTAATAATGCACATCTCAAAGATTTTATAAGACCATATATAGCAAGAAAAAAATGTCTTAACAAAGTAAAGTATGTAAGAAACTTAATAATCAAATATAATGATTAGAGAAAATTCAATGTGCATAAAATTCTAATCACAGTCAATTTGTCCCAAACTCAACAAAAGAAAATATAAAACTTGATAAATACATACCTCAAATATTTTATAAAATCATAGAGCAAAGAAGAAAATTGGCTGAACAAAGTAAAATACGTAAGAAATTTAAAAAATCAAATATAGTGGTTAAGAAAAATTAATAGAACTTACTGAATTCTAGTTAATTACAGTGTCAACACAAATTATTGTTTTAACTTCAACACAAATCATTTGACATTTGCTAACGGACTATTCATTTTTATTTGCTCTTTTTATCAAATAAAAAAAAAAACGTTTTTGTTGACTTTAGCCTTAATCAACAACGTTAACAAAAGTCATGATCGGTTTGGTTTCATATTACAATCATTTGTTTGGCCCAACAAAGGCCCATAATTCCCAAGCAAAACCTTCGTTAAAAACACATAGAAACACTAATCAAAAAACCAAACACACAAATCACACATTTTCAAGAGGATGTTTTTAACACAAAGACAAACAATTGAACAAACAAAGCTATTGTTCATTCTCTTCTTAAAATCAAATCCTCTAATACAAATTGAATCAACTAAAATTAACAAACAAACTCCTTCAAAGCAACTCTCATATCTTCAAACTTGTCACAAGAATCACCATTCAAAAACTCTTCAAGTTTCTTCAACTCAACATCATCCAAATCATCCGAAAACGGTTTAATCGGAAAAGCATTCTCCGGTTGAAGCGCGTAGGAATTGGGATTATCGTCAACAATCACCACACGTCTCAAATCCCTCATCACAAACCCTAAATCCTTCACTAATCTCCCATCGATTTCGCTACAAGCGTCTCTATAAAAGCTCCTCGCGATCACACGCCTCTCCGGATCCAATTTATCGAGAACGAGCGACGCGTATTCTCTCAATCCCGCCGTGAATACAACAATCTGGTACTTCTCCCCGATCTTCTTCAAGAATTCGTCCACTCCTGGCCGTTTGATCACGAAAAACGTTAAGATCTGACCGTCGATTCTCGGATTCACGACGAAATCGTGAGGAACTTCCGGTTTCTCCATCGATGAGTGAACGAGAGTTTCGTCTAGATCCAAAACAATCGTCTTCTTCGTCTCGTCGAATGATTTACCAGATCTATCGTGAATCAGCGAATACTGATGACTCCGGAAATCGTCGTTGCCGCGACTTTTGAGGACTTTGAATCCTTTGGTTGCAGGGCGGGAAAATAAACAGAGGATGCTTCGGTGACATCTGTAGATCGATTTGTTGATGGAAGCGATTACGGTGATTGCAGCCGGAGAAGGTGAGCATCCGATCTGAGTTTTCCGGAGACGGCGAAGGTAGTTTCGTTGATGAATTGATTTTGTGGCTTTCTTGATTATGAGTTTCGTCGCCATTGGAGACGAAACAGAGAGAGAGAGAGAGAGAGAGAGAGAGAGATTGAGTTTGAGGGGAGAGAGAGAGAGTGTAGGGAGGGGGAGATATTTAAATTAGGTTCGGTGTAACGGTCATGTGGTTGTTTTTAGGTTCGGAAACGAAGCCAAGATTCGGACGCAGTGTTTTTTTAAGTTTGGACCTACAAAACACAACGCGGTGTTTACGTTGTATTATTACCGTTGGGATATTCTATATTAATCACTTGATTCATGCACCCCAAATTAAGATTTTTTTTTATTTATAGATATAGATATAGTAGAGAATAGACCAAAAAAAAAAATCAATATATAGATGAGTGTGCTTAATAGTTTTCTCTTGTTAATTACTTCAATTTATCATATTTAGTTGTAATATATATTTATATTAATCACTTGATTCATGCACTCCAAATTAAAAAAATATTTATATTTTGATTTAGTAGTCGTAGAGCCAATGTCAGTGGATAATACTCTGATTTACTCCAAAACATGTGTACTTCTCTCGACTATACTCTTCAATACATTAACCTACTCCTACTAACTCAGGAAATGCAAAAAACCAAAACTAACCTTAATGAAATCTCTCTTTCGTGGAGAGTGTCTGGTTTTTGTTTTAATAAAAACCAGAAAAGTAGAAAGGCGGGATCGGGAAAACGGAAAACGGAGTGAGTCGGCTGAAAAACAATACTTTGGCTTCATCGTCGTCGAGATCGTAGAAGGTAGGAGCTCCGGCGAGGTTCTGGTAGTTCGCAAAAGCTCCGGCAAGGTCGACATTGTTTAGTATGCTCGTCAATTGATTTCTGGAGCTCGCAATTGATTTCTAGAAATTGATTCACAGAGCTCGCAATTGACGGTTTTCGAGCTAGCAATTGAAGCTTTAAGCTTGGTGATTGAGGTGAGTTGTAGATGTGAAATCTCGTGATTCAATTAAAGATTTAATGGATTTGAGATTTTGATATTGAAATGTAATTCTAGCTAATACGATTTTGATAATTTGGGAATTGGTGGATTTGGTTGTGTAACCGAGTTTTGTATTAAAGTTTTGGATTGAATTAAAGCTTCGGATTGGATTGGATTAAAGTTTGAGATTGGTTGTATTGTTAGTTAAGCATTGTCTTGAATTTGATTTTGTGCAGGTACAAGAGTAAGGTACAATGAACAAAACAGTGATAGATGCTTAATACGGAGGGCAATACGTGGGGAAAGGAGATAAGATTATATGGGATTCAAGAGAAGCTACCGTGTGCGTTTTACCGTTTAAGGACGAGATAACATTTGAGATATTAATGGGTTGATATGCAAGAAGATTGGCGTAGATCAAGCTATGACAAAGCTGAAACTGAATTATATACCATTAGTATTGAAACCGCCAAGAATTTGTTTAATTGTAGATGATGATGATGTTGATGGATACTTATGGGCTACGGATAAAAAGCAGTGTAGGAACTCTCTGAATGTGGAAGTAATTAAATCGAAGGAGAAAGTTATAACACAAGAGAGTTCGGTTGGAGAAGTAGAGAAAAATGATGAAGCAGAGAAAGAAAGAAATGAAGTAGGGAGGGAGGGGAATGGTGAAGCGGAGATTGAGGATCGTCCTGGTGAAGCAGATAACAATGACACTCCGATGGAACATTGTGAGGATCTTGTACCATATATTGAGCTTCCTGATGAAGAAGGACATGAAAGACAACAATTTGTAGATGCGTGGGAAGACGGTACTGGACTGAAAATAGGACAAGAATTTGTGGCAAAAGAAGAAGTTCAAAACTTATTGTTGAGAGCTGCACTTAAGGAGTGTTATGATTATGTCATTCTAAACTATGATAGTTGGAGATACGTGGTTAGATGTAGTGCTGAAGGATGTGATTGGTATTTACGAGTGTCAAGGCCTCAATTTTCAGTGAATGAGATTTGGTTGGTTAAAACACACACGAAGCTGCATACATGCTCTCGTGCAACTGCGAGTTCAAGTAGCAGTAAAAAGAAAGGGACTCCACAACTAGTTGCTGATATTATACATGAAGAATTTGCAGGTTCAATGGAAACGCCACCGCCTAAAGTTCTGCTGGATTTGGTTCACTCCAAAGCCGGAGTTTTGTTGTCATATGAAACCGCAAGACGAGGAAGACATCTAGCTACATCAATTATACGTGGTGGTCAAGAAGATAGTTACAAGAAAATGCCTGCTTATTTGCACGTATTAGAGAAGACCAATGATGGTACTATAACCAGTTTGTTGTTGGATAAAGAAGATAGATTCAAGTACTTATTCATTGCGTTGGGTGCTTGCATCAGAGGGTATAAGGTGATGAGAAAAGTTATAAGTGTGGATGCAACTTTCCTAAAGTATGGTGGTGTTCTAGTGTTTGCTATGGCTCAAGATCTTAACCGTCACCATTATCCAGTAGCATTTGGGGTTCTAGATGGTGAGAACGATGCTAGTTGGGACTGGTTTTTCAGGGTGTTGCTGAAAGTTGGACCAGATACAGAAGAATTGGTTTTTGTTTCAGACAGGACTGCTAGCCTCATAAAGGCAATTGCTACGGTGTACAAGAAGTGTACCCATGAATTTGTACGTTTCATTTGTCGCAGAATGTAAAAGAAAGAGCTCCTAGCAGAAGTAAAGACTATGTTGGAAAGAAATTTAGAGAACTTGCGGGAATTTACACGGAGGCAGAATTCGAGAAGGGTTATGCTGATTTGAAGAGATGGTTTCCAAAAGTGGGAGAATATTTGGCTAAGAGTGTAACTGTTGATAAATGGGCAAGGTGTTATTCCAAAGGAGCAAGGTACAACATCAAAACTACTAACATGTCAGAATCTATGAATAATGTTTTCAAGAAAGCAAGGATGTATGCTTTACTGCCTATGATTGACGCGATTGTTGGAAAAATTTCTGAGTGGTTTAACAAGCACAGGAAAGTGGCTGGTAGTATACCGACTACCCACAAAATGGTCCCCTTTGTGGAGAATGAATTGCACCCTAATTGTAAGACAGGAAACAAGTTGAAGGTGACTGTGGTGAACTCATTTATGCGTCTCCTCTGTGTAATTGGTGAAGACGGAAAACCGTACAACGTTGACTTGAGGAGCTTAAGTTGTAGCTGCAAACGTTTGGATGTAGATAAGTACCCTTGTGTGCACGCTGTCGGGTCTGTGCTTGTGTACGGAAAAATGGCAGATAGAACAGTAGACATGAATGTCTATGATTTGTGCTCAGATTATTTTACGGTGACCTCGTGGGCGTTGGCGTATTCCGAAACAATTTATACTGTCCCACACGAGTATCAATGGGTAATTCCTGCAGACGTACTTGCGAAGGTATCGTTACCCCCGCTGTATCTGAAAAAGAGGGGAAGATGTCGAGAAAACAGGTTTACTCATCCTGGAGAGTTCGTAGGAAGAAGAGGAAGACGAATAGCAAGTATGTCCCAGGAAGAAGTCTAGCTGAATAGACAGTGTCGTGAATGTATAATACGAACTGGTAAAACTATGTATTATTGTTCCTTGTTTTTTGTCTATTTATGTTTGCAGACTCTCTGCCTAGTTAACTCTGAAAACTGGTAAAACTATGTATTATTGTTCCTTGTGTTTGGTTTACTTATGTTTCCAAACTCTCTGCCTACATAACTCTGAAAACTGGTAAAACTATGTATTATTGTACTTTTAATTTCAATCCAGGATTTTTAATTATTAGGTTTAACAATACTATTGAATCATGATTTCAAAACATGTAATACGAACCAGTCATATTGAATCATGTTTGTTGAGCAAAAAACCATGATGATCACTTTATTGATCACATTTGACATACAAAAGCAAGTAACCATTATGATCATTTTGTTGATCACTACCCTTATACTAACAGAAGAATGTATATGATATGTTTCTGTACATATCAAAACATAAAAACCTTGGGGCAAACCTAAAATAGCAATATGTCATGAGTACAACTGAAAAATCAAAGACTATCAATGGTGTAACTACAAAATATTGAAAATGTGAAAAAGCACAACTGGTTTGACGGTTTGGACAACCAAAAACTAGATACAACTACGTATAAAAAAACTCAAAACAAAATTGTAAACATATTTAACACGTTTTAAACATTCTCATTTCATTTTATTTTTTCTTCTTATTCTTATTTCTTCCTTCTTCTTCGGCTCATTTCTCATTTCTCCTTTTTCTTGTTTTTCTCATTTCTTCTTCTTCATTCTTCACTCACTTCTTCTCACTCCGGCGCGCTGCTCCGTCTGGTCGTTTTCGTGTCTCAGGTTAGCTTTCTATCTCTATGGTTTAGGGTTCATCGATTTGGGGTTTTGGGGATTTCGATTTGGGGATTTGGATTCATCGAATCGAATTAGGGATTTAGGGTTCATCGATTTAGGGATTTGGGGTTCATCGATTTAGGGTTCATCGAATAGGGAACATGGCAAAGTGGAAAAACATATCAATCCTTGGCGAGTTCGATACTGGCTCCAACAGGAGCTACTATGGAGAGACATCTTCGGAAGATGATGTGCCATACTATGGAGAGACCTTCTCAAAATACACGAACACCCCACCAAGAGAATGGTAGCCAAATGAAAAAGGAATTCTGACTCGTTGTCACTGTGGAGGCAAAGTCGTAGTTTTGCATCACACGCTTGGTGTCTTCCCCCACCAAAAATTCTACAGTTGTGTGGAAGATAACAATGTAAGCAACACAAGAAATAATATTTCTTTCTCATTGGAATTGTACCTTTTTATGATTGGAATTGTACTTTTGGAATAGGACGACCAGTGCCACATTTGGAAACTGTGCGACGAAGCAATCGTCGAGGAGCTTAACGCCGTGAAGACCAAGTTGGGTGATCAAGAAGGTAAAGTCGAGACAACTACTAAGGAAATCACTGAACTCAAGAAAATGGTGGCTGACCTTAAGACCACGGTTGATACTCTTGTGCAAATTCTGGAACTTTAAAAATGGTGGTTTACCTTAAGACCTAAAATTTGGTTTGTAATTTCGTACTTGTTTGAACAACTTGTTTGTTTTGTAATGTTATTTGTCAATTTGGTTTGTAATTTCGGTTTGAACAACTTGTTTGTTTTGTAATGTTTGAAAAACTTGTTTGTTTTGTAGTTTTAACTCTCTTGTAATGTTATACCAAAATAAAAACCAGGTATTACTAATAGCTTAAAACATCCAAACGAAAACCAAGTGCATGAATACCAAAATCAAAACCAAATGTTCCTAATAGCTTAAAACATCCAAAATGAAAACCAAGTATTACTAATAGCTTAAAACATCAAAATGAAAACCAAGTGCATAAACTCTAAACGAAAGCAAGAAAGCAAGATGACAAGTTTAAGTCTTCTTGCGGGAACGCTTTCTGTTCTTGCGGGAAGTAAAGGTGCTCTTGCGGGAATGCTTTGTTTTCTTGCGGGAAGTACCCACGGCATTCTCCTCCTCCTCCTCCCTAGACACTTCTTTCTCTTCGGCATTCTCCTCCTCCTCCCTAGACACTTCGTTTTCTTCTTCCATACCAGTACCCACGGCATTCTCCTCCTCCTCTCTAGCCAAATATTCCTCCATCGGAGGAACAAATCTTATAACATAATTCACATTCTTCTCCAATACAGCAAGCTTCTTGGACACCTCTTCCTCCATGTTTGTCATCTTTTGACCAAGGTCCTTCAATCCAGCTTCCATTAGGTTTTTTAAGCTCTCAAAACCTCCATCATCACTCTCAGTCTCCTTCTCCTTCCCTTTTCTCTTCCGCTTACCAGTAGCAGTACCAATAACCTCATTTTCCATGTTCCTACCTTCAACATCATCATTGTACAACTTCTCAAACCATATCTTCTTGTTCTGACTCAGAACTCTCATCCAACCATCAAAAACTACATTACAACTTCTATCCTCAATGCCATCAATTATTTCCTCCAAAAGAGGAATATCCTCCATGGTAGGTTCTACGATACTATGAATGTCCTGTCATAAAAAGTCCAATAAATTTTTCTATCATCCTACTGAATATATATGTAACAGAATCTAACGTAATTACACTAACCTTTGTGTTGCCAAGTGCATCATTAAGCTTCGAAAGTGGATAACCTTTCAAGTTAGTTTATTTGAAAGCACTCTTGCACATCCTAGGACACGCAGGCGATGGAGGTATAATCGGATCTCTGAATTGCTTCATCATATCAGGGATTGCCTCAAACACTAAAATCTATACATTTTAACATAACCAAAGAAGCAAAAATGCATACACTAAACACTTAATCAAAAACGCATACACATACTTACCTCTAAAGGAGTTATGAACATTGGAAAGGTCCAATATTGTTTGGACAATTTTTTGGCTTTGTCCACAATATGATTTAACCTCTCCATAGTGTGATCAAAAGACAGTCGACCCCATGGAAATGTTCTGCACCACTCAAGATCAGTAACGGCTCTCTGAAAAAACTCTTCTACTTCAGGTGCATCGGCTCCTGTCTTAGCATTTCCCATGATGATGCTTGATAAAAAGTACAGTAGTGCCACCTTCAATCTATCATTAGAACATCTCATTGACAACAACTTCTTCTCAACGGCTGCATAGGTTGGTTTAACCTTCTTGAAGACCTTTTCAACAAAATTTACATTCCTAAAATTCTTATAATTTGTTGGATATTGTAGACAGTTTAAACCACACAAGAGTGCATGTTCATTCATGAAGTATCGTACTGGAACCCCATTCACCACAAACCAAGCTTCGTTTCTCCCAATTGTCTTCACCTTACGGAGAAGGAGCATCCACATTCCCATCGTCATGTGGTTTTTGTCTTTTGGCATGTGAAAGAAATGATTAAATTGAGGGTGATCAAGGAACCATTCCAACTCCTCCGATTCAAGTGTAGCTGTGATATTCGCAACGGCGTTCTGGTTATGATTTTTACAGACTTGCCATACTCACTCTTAGGGAAACACATCTCGAAAGGTACCATTGCTTCACTTTCTATCTCATTATCCTACAATTCGAATCACAATCACAATTCACTTCAATTTCATTAAAATCATAAACTCAAACTCTCAAGATTACGATTTCGATGTACATACCTCTGCATTTTCTGAACCACCACCTTCTTCTCCATTATTTCCAAAACCGCCACCTTCTTCCTCTCCGTTACTTGCACAACCACCGATTGCTTCTTCTTCCTCTCCACTATTTCCAGAACCACCGATTGCTTCTTGTTCCTCTCCATTATTTCCAGAACCGCCATGCCCAATTTCTTCTTGTTCCTCTCCATTATATCCAGAACCGCCACGCCCAATTTCTTCTTCCTCTCTATTTCGAGAAACTCCATGACCAATTTCATCGACTATTGCTTCTCTTCCTGTATTCTTGCTTCTTCTTCTTCGACTCTTTCTTTCGGTGGGACTGTTTCGGGTTCTTCGATTCTTGCCTCCATCACTTCCGGTGGAGGATCGCTAATCGTCTTTGACTTCGTCTTCTTCTTCTGTCTCTGGGGTCGTCCAATGGATGTCTTTACCATCTTCAAATGAGTATCCTTGTTGGATTTATCTCCTAGTTAATCTAGTTGTTCTACAGTTTTCAAGTGTAGAGGGAGATCGATAGAAGAAAACTGATTTTGGATTTGAAAAATAACGTAAAAATGTTAGGGATTTTGTCCGATTTCGGATCAATTTGGGAATTTATCTCTTTCGACCCGGAAACGTTTAACCGTCGGGTGGATAATCGTGGTTGGGTTCGTAATTATCTAATTATTCGTTTGGTTTTTTGGTCATTTTATTGATTTTCGGATTAAAAAATTAAAAAATAAATTGCTCAGTTATAAAGAGAGTATATGAGCATTTGACAAACTCAGGAGGAGCATATCAGACATTGACTCTAATGTCAGTCCGAATTAGAAGTTGGTAAAGCATGTGTTTGGGGCCGATGTAGTCTTTATTAATTTTAGGGACTAATTATTTTGACAAAATCGTCTTTAGCTTTGTTGGTCAAATGTTTTTGTTTTTTAGTTAAGAGGTAAAAAAAATGATTTGGGCCGGCTCTATGTAGAACATAGACCCAATATAATATTAATATATCGATTAGTAGTACGTATTGCAGTTTTGTTTTTTTTTTTTGTCACAATACACTATACACTTTGGATAACCAAATACAGTTGTATTCGAAAATCAATGTGGAATACACGTGCTAATATAAAATAATAAAATGTAATCTATATATTCATATATTTTAAAAATTGACTTGACATAACACGTATAATTTTTTGGACCAAACGATCAAACTATATAATTCATGAACTAGACATTCTAAGTTGTAGATACTGGATATACAAAAACTGAGAACAGACAAAAAGGATCTCGAGTCCAGTTCAAGCATCTCATTTTAATCGAATCTGAAGTGCCAAGTGTCCCAGAGACTAATCTCCATCGTTAACATCATCCACATGTCATCTACAAATCTCAAACGTCAACACTTCTTGCCACATCATTCAATGGCGTGTCCTTCTCAAATCATCCACGCCACGTTTTCCTCATGCAACAATGCCACCAACACATTAATTCACTTTCCACTACTACTCTATATATCCCTTGCTATAAAAACCAAGAAGAAAGATACATAAACTCTTGTTTTGTTCTGTTAATCAATATGGCGTCGAGTGATAAGCTTCCAGGACCTTATCCGGCACGTGATGGAGGAGATAACTTACCTCCGGGAGATCCAACAACGATGAAAACGACGATGATCGATAAAGGAGCAGCGATGATTCAATCGTTGAAACCGATCAAGCAAATGAGTCTTCATTTGTGTTCCTTTGCTTGCTATGGTCACGATCCTACCCGACAAATCGAAGCCCACTTCTATGTTCATCGAGTTAACGAAGACTTTCTTCAATGTGCTGTTTATGATTGTGACTCCTCTAAAACCCATCTTATCGGTCCGTATCTTAGATTATAAGATTGAGCCTATACATGCATGCTTTTAATTAGATATTGGAAGACGTATGATGCATCATATAAGCAAGTGTTATGTTTTGTACTAATTCTCTCAGGGATTGAGTATATTGTGTCGGAGAGGTTATTTGAGAATCTGTCGTCGGAGGAGCAAAAGCTTTGGCACTCTCATGACTACGAGGTTAATTGACTCTCTATATAAGTTTCGATTAATCAGTTTATTTCTCAAATGCTTAGCTAGATATAATTTGAAGTTGATTTATCTATGGAGAATATAAAATAAAAGAATCGACTTTAATGTTAATGTAGATCCAAACAGGTCTTCTTGTAACTCCAAGGGTCCCTGAGCTTGTAGCTAAGCCAGAACTTCAAAATATTGCCAAAACTTATGGAAAGTTTTGGTGCACTTGGCAGACGGATCGCGGTAATATAAAATTATTTTGAGTTCATGAAAAAATGGTTTTTATTAGATATATATATATTTTTTAATTTGTTATGTTTGTTTCGAGTTCATGAAAAAACCACTCTCCCAATAGGAGACCTCAATCAGAATTACTCTTGGTAAATTCAGGGGATAAATTACCATTAGGTGCACCATCACTAATGATGTCACCACAAGACGTGAATATGGGGAAGATCAAGCCAGGGCTATTGAAGAAACGAGACGACGAGTATGGGATCTCGACGGAATCTTTGAAGACGTCTCGAGTTGGGATTATGGGACCGGAGAAGAAAAATCCAATGGCTGATTATTGGATTCATCATGGAAAAGGATTAGCGGTTGATATAATCGAAACTGAAATGAAGAAAATAGCACCGTTCCCGTGATAAATTTGGTGTGTAACGAACATTAATATAATGTGTGTGTCCAATGTGATCCATAGTAAACAATAATGATCCTATGTATATGTGGTGTTAATTATGTGTCGATATAATGTTTGGTTCTTTATTGTTTTTCTTGTCGGAGAAATATGGACTTACGTATACAAAGCAAATTTTTTCAGATTTTGGTATGTGGAAAACATGAAAAACAGAAGTATGTGATTACATTTGCAGAATAAAGATCAGGAAATTTTCTCGTGGAAAATGAACAAAATGATGGCTCAGAGAAGGTAAAGCAAAAGAGAAAGCTCTCTCAAGCTTTACCTATGAACTCAATGTCAAAGAGAAGAACCGAAGCTGGAGGAATAAGACATGAGCCTGCGCAAAACAAGTTTATGCTTTCGTTAATCACTTATCTAAAACATTTAACATAAGTTTAATGACATAAGAGTTATTAAGAAAAGGATTTGAATCTTGATGATATATAATGCATTAATTAAGAAAGTATTATTTAGCTTTTTGGTTTTTTCTTACCTCCTTTGCAACCTGCGCCTCGATCACCATACGCGAGTTCTGGAGGAATTTTCAATGTTCGTTTGCCACCTGAACAAACAAACCAAGCAAAAGTTGATGTTTCTACTGAAACTGAACTTAGTTTTTTATTTAAGAAAAAAGGCTAAACTTAGTTTAAGTTATGGATTAATGATTTGGTGAATCATAAACTGGACCATTCCCAGATTTGAACCCCAAATTCTAGAGTTTCCCCAAAATGACAATGAGAAATCATATAATCTCCATACACATTTCCAAAAAATTCTACATAATTGTACAGAAATTTCTAGATGCTTGTTACATAAAAAAACTTAAATGTTACCTTGAAACGTTCAAAAGATTATGGTAAGAAATATACACATATATATAGAGAGATTACCAGTAAGCATAGGAGGAATTCCATCAGAGCCAAGGATTCCTTGGTCCCAACCTTTAATCACCTGTACAATATTATCCACAATGGATTCAATTTATGTATTTCTCAATTTCACATATAATAAACTAAACTAAATTGGATTTTAGCAAAATATCAATTTTTCTATAATTATTAGTACCTCACCAACACCTATTCGAAAAGTTAGAGGCTTCCCTCGATTGTAGCTACTATCAAAGATTTTCCCATTCTCTAACTTCCCCACATAATGGGCCTGCAAGAGATATTCAAGATCATTACATAGAAATTACAAAAAAAATTATGTAATTTGAGATATTAATCACCTTGATTAGTTGCCCTTTAACAGCTTCAGGACCATAACCAATTACTTTATCACAAAATGCAAGACCAGAAGGAGACACAGAGAATTCACAAGAACTTGTTTCAGCTAATGTAGCTGAAACATTATCAACAAAACCAATACAGAAACCAAAACCAATAATTGCTTCTCTTCTACTACATGAAGAAGAAGATAATTGTACAAAACGTAACTCATGATCAGAAACTTTTTGTTTGTTTCTCAAGTTAATAGCTTCTGCTTTGTTTAAGCTATTATGCACAAGAAATCTGCATTTTCTTTGCTCACTTTGAGGAGAACAAGTCCCAACAGAAAATCCCAAGGAGCTCATTATCTTCCTCTCTATCTAGCAATTGTTGTGTAAGAGATAATAAAAGGTTTGTGTAAGAATGGTATCTTTGGATTTTCAGCCATCCTTGCTGGCCAATAAACAACCACAAAAGATTGGGCTTTGGTTTTAGCCCAGTTGCAAGACTAGATGCCAATTTGAACAAAGCAAGAAAGTTAACAAAAGGAACATAATCTATTTTTATTTCATCTACTCCTTTGATGATAACAAATATGTATGTTGTAGAGATTTAGATTTGATCCTCTAATTTTCTTTTTCTTCGTTACCAAATTTTTTTGGGTCTAAGTCTATATTTATTTGAACCGAAGACTAGAGCATGTTCATTAGTTTATTTCCATGTTGCAAATGTCGAACTCGGGACTTCCCGACATTCCCTTTTTGGTTGTCTATGTAGTACCCTGATGAAGTTATCGCTAAATCTTCTACACCCTCTCGACTCGCTAGATCTATTAGACCATCCCCATCGCAAGTTTCTCTTATAGTATCTAATCATTAAACAAATAAAAAAATAAAAAAAAGAAGAGAGAAAGTTAGATTTTAGGACACTCTTAGAAACTCTCTTACTATATGTGCTTTTCTAAAAAACACATATGGTACACACTATATATCCATTTATGTGGATGCTCTTAGACTCTAAAGCCTAAACCATATTTCTATTTCTAACGTATTGTTTTAGGATAGCCAAACATAACAAATCTAAATTAAAATAAAATAAGTTAAATTCTTTTTTCAAAAAATAGGCTAAATATATCAGTTTTTATTTTAATTTAAGAATGAATCAATAATTTAAAGTTTAAAATTTAGTTTTAAGGCGTATGGTTTTTTTTTTCAGGGTGAAAAGGTTATAAATCTAGAGTTTAGATTATGTTATTAGTCAAAAACTGCAAATTTAAAAAAAAAAACTGTATACTAATTTCCAAAGAATTAGATAAAATTAGTTTATTCTCCTATTGTCCATTCTCTTCTCTGGTACATATCTCATTGTTGCTTTTAGGTTCTTCTTTGGTTTCACCTTCTTAAGTAATAATAACATTTGCAATGAAAGAATCAAATTTAGATTAAAAAAAAAATCAAATTTATAATAGAGTTAACAAAAGGAAGACAAAAACAGTACATTTGAATCATTACATAAACACTGATCACATCACACACAACACAAACCAAATTAGACATCAGTTATTCTTCATGAGTCCAAAACTGAGTTGCCATTGAAGAAGTATCAAACACTTGCGCAAGAAAAAAAAGAAACAAGTTTCTCTCCTTTGTTCTCTTTAGAGAGTTGCTAGTTGCTGAATATCATAAGGATGAGCATCAGAAGCAGCTTCTCTCTTAAAAGACCTTCTTCCGATAACGATATTCGCAGCTTCACCGGGATGAAACGCATCCCAAAACACATACTCATTCCTATTCAAACATGGAGCTTGACCTGGAAGACAAGTTATCTGTCCATTGTTTCTTCCAACTCCACAACATCCCGCATTTGTCACAGTAAACCCTGCAAAATCACACCTTTTCAGTAACTAATCATAACAAAATACCATTTTGAAGACTGATGCTATACCGTAGCGAGCAGGGTTTGTAACGATGTCTTGGAAGATGCCATATGCGTTGATGTAAGTGAACTTAGCGTCTGGTGTGTTTTGGTTAAACTGGTCGACTATAGATATGAGTTTGTTGTTGAAGATTCTGTTTGCTGAATTGATTCTTTCGTCACACGTTCTCCCATCTCTGCTGTTCTGAGCTAGCTCGTTCGGGCTGCATCCGATAGCGCCGACTCCGATTAACGCAAACTTCCTCGCTCCATTGTTATACAATATCTGTTACATTACAAAAACACACATCAAAGAGTGAAGAAACAGAGGAGGACTATTGAAGAAACAGAGGATGTACAACTTAAAGAGAGTGTACTGACCTTGAGTTGTTCGGTGTATCGGGCAATGAGATCGTCGGCGAAAGAATCCGGGGTGAATTGGTTACCGGTAGAGTAAAATGTGGGCATGAAGTAGTTGTTAAGATAATCGTTACTGCCTAAACCGATCGAGTAAATGCATTTGCTGAGGTAACTCGAGGCTTGGTTTTGATCACCAAGTATGTTCACTACTTGTGATACAGTGTTCACGTGATTAGCTACTTGACCTGCAAATGCTATTCTACCTCCCTGATAAAAACAAGATGTTTCACTCAAGAAACACACACAAATAATCGCATAGAAACTAAGGATTGGCATAGAAATAACCGAATGCTCGTATCTCGAAATGAGATAGTGAGAAAATTACCAATTGTCTGCCGGTTTCTTCGCGGATTCCGGCAGCAGCGGAAGCATAGTTAACTCCGAGGAGAATGTCTTCTCCTCTTGCGGAGGCGTACGGTGTGATGAAGTTGTCGAAACCCAAAAGCTTAGCTTAAGATTACATTAAAGAAACAGAGCAAATTAGTTTATGTTGTTTTTAGAGGGGAAACAAAAAACAGAGGAAAAGCAAGTAGTGAAGTTAGAGACTTACTGATAACATCGACGGTAGTTAAGCCGTTGCTAAACCGACCGGTTGGACCAAGAGAGAAATCAATACCATAAGGAAAGTAATTAGCTCTAGCTAAAGAATTTAGCTGATTATTGTTACCATTATCAACCAAAGAATCACCAAATATGAAGTAACATGGTGCTATTGGATCAGTTGTAACCATGTTCATGGTCATAGCAACCATAATCACCATTATCATCATCAAACACATTTTCGCCATCTCTCTCTAAGAACAACACTATGGAAAGGATAAGGAAAGAGAGATGGTTTGAGAAAGTGAAGAAACTAAAAAGGGTTTATATAAAATTGTTTGAAGGAAATGGAGAGAATGAGAAAATGTTTTTTGTTTTTGTTTTAAGTGTTAACGGTTGAAGAAGCATTGAATGTTAACGCGGCGATAATGTTTCAATGTTAAATGTAAAAAAAAAAAAAAAAGAAAGAGTAAATGAATGTGTGTTATATGTGAAATAATTTATAGTATTTGAGTTTTTTGGGTGGATCCATATTCTAGAGATGGTAGAGAGTTAATACTCTCTGTCGATGTTGTTTAATTTCTTTGCAGTGAAACAACTGGTGTTGAAATGTGGCGGTTCGATTTTAATGTTTTGCTTTGGAATTCGAGCTGTTGACTCTTTTGCTTATAATACCAAAGCTCGAGAAAGTTGCTACCAAAACCTTGTCTCGAGATAAAAAAAATTAATCAACTACCACTCGGATTATAAAAGTGAGTCTGTGAGCTAGAAGCAAGTTCTCGTACTCTTCAATGATTTGACCACTTTAATATCTTAATTCGATACTTGTTTATAAGACCAGTTCCATCTCTTAGGTGAGGTTCTAAATTTTAAAAAGCCTAAACTAAAGCCTAGAACCGATTTTCGTTTGAGAGCTTCCAGATCTCTTAAGAACTCTATATGTATTAGCTTATGATTGGTTCGAATTAAAAAATAATAATAATAATAATACACACACCAAAAAAAACTTTTCTTCTTCCTTCTTGCGATTCTCTCTCTAGTCTCTCTCTCTGGAGCCAATTTCGGCGATATCATCGGAATCATGCTCTGCATGAATCGATATCGGAGAAGAAACGAAAAATATGGTGGTCTCTCCCTTTTCGATTTCTCTTTGTCTGGAGTCTTTCTCTCTTGGCGATTTCGTCGGATAAATCGGTGCATGAAGCAAAATCGGAAGAGAAACGAAACGCCATGAAGGTATGTTTTCTTCGATTTTCTTTGTAGATCTATGTGTTCTTAAATTTAATTAGGTCGATTGTTAGAATAATTTGGTCATGGGTATCATATTTTCTTAATGGGTTTTCATAAATTCGATTGGATATGTACGTTTGTGATTCTGTAGAGTTTTGGTTTGATTTGTATTCTCAGATTTTGTTCACTATATAAGATAGAAGCATCTATTTGGGATTAATACACTTGAATCGTTTTAATCACACTTGTCTAATTCTTTGTTTCTGTTTTTGCAGATTTTGGAGGTGACAAAGAAAGTTAAGCATTGTGGTTACTCATTGTACTATTGATCTCTTGATTTGAAGCTAAATACGCTTTTTCTTGTGAATTTGCAGGTGAAGTTCATAGCTGATGAAAAGATTAGGCAAGAGTCATAGTAGAGATGGAGAAACCAATTGGAAATCTGGATGTTGATTTCTGTTCACCAATAAATCAAGGTATTCATCTGTCTAAATCTCACTTTGTATCATTGATGGCTTTTGCTTTGTGTTAGTTTTAGATTATGTATGATAAATGCTTTGTCTAAAGAAATAAGTATGTAGTTGAATGTGATAAATGGTTGTTAGTTTCGTTGTGGTAAAGTCATAAGTAGGACTGGTTTATGTATTGTCTGTGTAGCTCATCTTTATTGACCCGTACTATTATAAATGGTTGTTAGTTATAGATTAAAACATAAACCATAAGTACCACAACTACTAACATTGTTCTGTCTAGTTAAGTATGTCATTTCAAATGCTTGTTCTACTTAATGCATGTCCTAGTTAATTTGATAAAGCATTCATTGAATGCTTAAAACATAAACCATAACTACCACCATTTTTCTGTTCTAGTTAAGAGAAAAGACGCTTAAAACTTTGTCTATATATTAAACCCCACACCTATGGTTAACACAAAACACGCTTAAAACTTTTTCTCTTTCGTTCATCTTTAAACATAGACCAGAAACTTATTATGTTATGGATTCTATAAATCCATGTGGCTACTCTATTGGTTTCATGGACCTTTTAAATAGTCAACGAGAAATCCACATTCGTGATAGTTTTTTCCCTACAATGCCACTTGGATCATCCAAGTTCCATAGTTTAGTACTCAATGTAGTGATGATCCAAGTCCCTTAGTTGAACACACACCTGAGGAGCATAGAGAAGGTAGATGCAAATGGAAAATCATTTAAGATATTGCGCTCATCAGTGCCTCGTTAAACACCAGCAAGGATGCAGTAGTCGGGAATGAGCAAAAAGCAGTTGTGTTTTGGCAACGCATAGCTGCTTATTATGCCTTAAGTCCTAAAGTTGCTGGTCTTCAAAAGCGAGAGGTCAGTTACTGTAAGCAGAGGTGGGGGAAGATAAATGACATTATATGCAAGTTTGCTGGAAGCTTTGAGGCTGCAAAAAGTCAGAAAACTAGTGGCTATAATGAGGATGATGTTGTCAAACTAGCTTACCAAATCTTCTACAACGATCACAAATTCAAATTCACCCTTGAGCATACGTGGAGGGAGCTTCGCAATGATCATAAATGGTGTGCCTCTTCTAGAACCAAATGTGATAGAAGCTCAAAAAGAAAAAAAGTGTGATGATGGTTCTACATAATCTTCAAGCTCCCAGACAGTTAGTCATGTAGAAGATGAAGCAATGACTCGTCCTCCTGGTGTTAAAGCATCAAAGGGCAAAGGTAAAATGAGTATAAGCAAGACAAGTCATCTGGAAACCGAAAACAGTTTCTGTTGGAGTTTCAAACCATGTGGGCGATAAAGGAGAAAGACTTAGCTATGAAAGAAAGACTTAAGAAGATGGGACTTTTTGACAGTGTTCTTGCCAAAAGAGAACAACTTTCAGAGATAGAAAAATCTCTGAAGAACAAGCTAATTAGTGACATGCTGTCAAATGAATGAATGAACTTTCTGTTTTGAAAATGAATGAATAAATTTAAGACTTTGTATGAACTTTCTGTTTTAAAAATGTATGTTATCAACTTTCAATTCATGTTTTCATGTTTTATGTGAATGAATATGCTTGTTAGTTTCATACTTTACTTCTATTGTGATCAATGATTTGTCAATGAATTTGCTTATTTGTTTGATACTTTACTCATGTTCTTTGTGAATGAATGAGTTTTGTTTCAGGAATGAATAATTTGTCAATGAATTTGCTTATTTGTTTGATACTTTACTCATGTTCTTTGTGAATGAATGAGTTTTGTTTCAAGAATGAATAATTGCTTTGTCAAGGAATGCCTATCTCCTCAATCATCACTTTCCACTGGTAAATCTTTACTTCAACAGTTTGTTTGTGTTTGTGATAAATGCTAGTTTTTGTAGTCTCAAGTTGAGATTTAAATGATTGTTCTGTCAAATGCTCTGTTTTGTTTCTTGTTCTTAGTCAATTGCTTGTCTTAAATGATTGTTAGATTCTGTGGTAAATGCTTATTAGATTGGTAGATAGCCATTGATAAATGCTTGTTATAAATGGTGGTTAGTTTGATATATAGAATTTGATAAATGCTTGTGGAGTTTCGGCTCACATGATATTTTCAAATTCTGCAGGAGGTGACAAACAAAGAAGAGGACAGAAGACTTGTTGCACCACTTGCTTCAGTCGGCACTTCCAAACAAAGACAATGTCATGAAAACAAGACTCACTTTATTTGCTTTCTTTGTATTTGGACAGACGGTTAATCTTTGTTGGATTTGCTTCGTTTGTATTTGTACACATTATCTCCTTTCTTTGCTTTATTTGTATTTGGACAGACACTTAATCTTTGTTGGATTTGCTTCGTTTGTATTTGTACACATTATTTCCTTTTCTTGTTTTGTTTGTATTTGTACACTTTATTTGTTTGTTTGTTTCTTTGCTTAGGTACTCTAGTCTTTGCTTAGGTACACTAATCCGACACTTCTTCTTCTTTTACAAAAACACTAGTCTTTGCTTCTTTGCTTTGTTTGTTTATTTGTTTGTACTGACACTTTTAATTCTTTTACAAAAACACTAGTTTTTTCTCCAATATACAACACTTCTTCTTTTTTGACAAAGACAGTACTCTTCTCTCCATCTCCCAAAACAATACTCTCCAACAATTCTCTAATCTCTCTCTTTCTTTTCTCCATTTTAATTTGGTAGAACAAAATTTCACAAAAGAAATGACATATTCTTCTCGTAATCCTTTCAACCAAACAATCGATGAAGAATTTGATCAAACATTCGATGAAGCGTTCGAGAATGTGTTCGATGATTATGGTGATCGTCAGAAGGCAACCAAGTCAAAGAAAAAATAAGCCTAGATTGAAAGACAACGCGAATAAGGACACAACCGCTTATGGAATGATTATTTCAGTGAAGATGCAGCTTACCAAGCTTCTATATTCCGACGCTGTTTTAGAATGAACAAGTCATTGTTCATGCTTATTGTTGATCGACTCTCTAATGAATTACCATACTTTCAATAAAGAAGAGATGTTACCAGAAGGTTTGGTCTCTCTGGATTACAAAAGTGTACAACAACAATTCGTATGATGGCATATGGTTGTGCGGCGGACGCGGTTGACAAAATTTTATGGTAGGAATAATATCTTTGTTAAGAGATGTGTACTTAAAGACCCACACATTCTGATCTTCAATGGCTACTCGATGTTGGAGAGGTACGCAGATTTCCCGAGATGATAGGAAGCATCGATTGTATGCATTGAGAGTGGAAGAATTGCCCCGCTGCTTAGAAAGGACAATATACACGTGGATCTGGAAAACCAACAATCGTTTTAGAGGTTGTAGTTTCACATGATCTCTAGATTTGGCACACATTTTTAGACCTCCAGGTACCTGAAACGATATCAATGTTCTTGATCACACACCAGTTTTTGATGATATATTACAAGGTCGAGCTCCAAGAGTGAATTACTTTGTCAATAAACGCGAGTATCATTTGACTTACTATCTCACATATGGTATTTATTCGAAATAGGCAATTTTTATCCAATCAATTCCAGTTCCACAAAGTCCGAAAGCATCATTATTTGCTACATATCAAGAATCTGTCCGAAAATATGTCGAGCGTGCTTTTGAAATCTTGCAAACTCGATTTGCCATTGTAAAAAACCCAGCTCTTGTTTGGGATAAGGTAAAAATAGGAAAGATTATGAAATCATATATCATACTGCACAATATGATAGTAGAAGACGAACGAGATGGATACACTCAGTTTGATACATTCGAACAAGGAGAAGAATATAGAACTTCTCAAGTGGATTTCACGTATTCTACATATATGCTTACAAATTTCGGCAATATGATGGGCATTCGAAATCGAGTTCGTGATAGAACAATACATCAACAATTGAAAGCTGATTTGGTTGAGCATATATGACAAAAATTTGGCACAAGTGCAGATTACAACTGAGTTAATTATGTTTTTCATCATGATTTTATATGTTTTATATCATTTTACGTTTTTTCGTTTTTGATTTGCAATTTTATGTTTTAATTGTTTTTATGTAATGTATGTTTAAAATTTCATGAAATGTAATATAATTTAGAATTTATAAAATGTTGTATGTTTTCAAATTTTTTAAAAATTAATTTATATTTAAAATAAAATAATTTTAAAAATAGTATAATTTTTTTATTCTTAAGAACTCTTTAGGGGTTCTAACCAATGGAGGAGAATAAAATAAAAAAAATCCTAATAGGGTTCTCAACTTTAGATAATGCAAAATTTATATTAAAAATATTGTTAAGAATCCCTTAGGAGTTCTAACTAATAGAGATGGTCAAAGGGTTACAAATGATTTACGACGAAAATTTAAATGGTGACAATAGAACATGTGGTGCACAATAACCGAATTGAGCGAAATTGGCAAAATGAATACAGTTAGTGCGGAACAAACTCATCGTATGGGTGGATTACGCGGTGCAGAACAAACATAATGAAAATTTGATGGCCAATATAGTTAAACCACTAGACAATAACCTCCTTTACACAAAGTTACTCAGCTCAACATGTTTAGTTTGTTTTTGCACAATGCATGTTGAAAAAGCTAAATGACTAACCTTGAAATGAAATGGGATAATGTTACAAACAGGGAAACATGAAATGAAGGGTCCACCACATTTTGCATTACATGAACATGATCCTCTCTCTCTCTCTCTACGATTCACAAATCTAACAGCTAAGAACAACCTCGCTTGGTCGAATCGACGGTGAAGAATGATGTAGAGGATTTGCCATGTGTTAGGAAGGAAGAAACATTAAATGGAAGACAGAGAGTGAGCTCCATGTCATGATAATGATCATCACAATGACATGACCTAAATGTGAGTAGTTGAACATCATAAATTCTCATTTGCTCTGTGTTTTGCATATGTTTCTTTAAAGTAAAATCTACTTCGGGACCCAATACATTTATCAAACCAAGATTCAAACTTTCTGATTCAAGAAGCCACCAAAAGGATTAATAAGAAGAGGGAAAGTATGGAACAGAGAAAAGCAATAAATATGGTTCCTATAAAAATTGATGACATTCATCAATAAATTTGGGTTATGACTGTGTAGTATAAATTAGTTAAAAAAGCAAACATGTTTAAACAAAGAAATACTATATATTTTTTAAAAACTGATTTTCAGATCTATTCCACCATTCACCAACCACATGGTTGTTGTATTTATGATCTCTAACGAGAGCCATAAAACAGTGAGAATTTCAGTTGTTTTTATCAATAAAATATTAACTATGAATATGGAGATTTTACCAATCACAGAAAACGTTGGATTCCTATAACGACTCTAGATGTCGGTAGACTTGTGTTTTTCAAAGATTTCTCAAGATATCGACTTTTTCAATAAACAAAAAGAGGGTTTACATTGATGAAATTACAACGGATGCAATGGAGAACGAACCTCGAGTTTCTAGTCTATGAATCTTTTAAACTGATATATAACGAACAAACAAATCGTTATCTAGTCTACATATCTCTTAAAAACTTATCTAAGCAAAAGATGTAACGAACAAAACGGTTCTGGCGGATTTCCTAGAGGATTTGGCTAATCCATGATATAGTACCAAAAGGGTCACATTCGATGTCGAACAAAGTGGAAGAAGAAACGAAACTGAAAGCCCTGCTTTGTAGTTATAATTCATCCGAGGAACGGCTTCGAGAAGAAAAGTATTGTAGAGCCATGTCCTTTGCGATTTGAAGCAAACTCTTAACGTCGTTGCTTCCCACTTCGAGACAGTCTTGTAATAACTCTCCGTCGACTACTTCAGCTTGCACCATCTCCCAAAACTCCCTCAATACACCCTTACATAGTCATAACACAACAATGTTAGAAAATTTCAGCCTATAAAATATCGAATAACTCTCGAGGCAAAGACTAACTCCACTAGCAAACATGTCCATTAGGAAGGATCAAAACAGAGCAAAGAACAAACAAACTTATTAGTGATTGAGCTCACACAAACAACAAACTCTCAATTATGAAATTTAAACAAACATCTGTTACAAGAATCAAAGTGACCTAATAGATGTTACAACTCTCAACCTCACCTACTCAACACATAGTTACAGAACAAGAAGCTAATAATCACTAGAAACAAACAACCGATAAGCAACATACTCAGAAACTGCACATTTCAAGATTTGCAGTAATCAAAATCAGACCTTCTACTGTAATTCATCTTTTAGGGTTTTTCGAAATCCTTACCGATTTACCAAAGATACTAAGAAGACGACGAAGCAATCGTTTCAAAACACGAAGAGCTTTTCCATAAGTCCGAGCAACAGAGCTAGCTTTATCAGAATTCGATTCAGCTCGATTAAACTCAGTCACTAAACCCATAAGCTCATTGAGATCACCAATCGCACCATACATCTCACCGTAATCAATCCCTCCTCTTCTCCAAGCGTAATTCCACATGTAATCCCATCCAACAGACCAAGCTCTGCTTAGAAACCCTAACCCTAATCCACGATCGATTTCCTCGGCCATGGTTCGTACTCGAGACGATCCCGATTCGTCGCCGCGCGAGGCGCGTAGGTTCGCGACGCGGAGGAGGAGGGATCGTGAGATTGAGATTAGGGTTTTGTACTGTGTGAAGGAGAATAGGAAAGAGAAGCCATTAACGAAAATTGGTGATGGAGATGAGATTGGGAGAACGAGAAAGAGAAGGAAGAAGAGCTTAATCGTCGTCGCCGGCGAAGAATTTATCCCGGCCATCGATTCCGATAACGACGGTTTGACTTCAGTCATTGTCTCGTCCAGAGGAAGAAAAAGGTAAGTTCAGGTAAACGGTGTCGGTGTAATTGGGCTGCTGACGTGGATTTCGTCCCGGTTTGAACCGGATGTTTGCCGGTTCGATTTAACTACGTTGCGTTTCATTTTGTGTTATGTGACAGCTTGAACGGTTTAAACTTATTATAATCGTATCAAAATATTATTTTTTTTTGCTAAAAGATAAATATCAAAATAAAATAAAAGTAGATTTTACAAACAAGCAAAATCTATACACTATACAATTAAACATTAGATTACAGTAGTCTTTCCTGTGTCTTCTTGCAGATATAGAGTTGATAATTTCACGATTAATGTTTTTGAAAATGATACAAGCCGGTAATGAAATCTTATTGTGCAAAATGTTGTTCCTTTATTGTACCAATATCTTAGAAAGAGCTCGTAATGTTATTCTCAAAGATTATCTTATAATGTCAAATTAATAAAATATCATGATTTATGGACAATATAGTTATATAAATGATAAATTACATTTTATAAGTTAAAGCAAAAACCTAATGAATTGCGTTCGTGATAACATTAAAACAAAAAAAAATTATAATTGTAGTTAATAAAAAAATGGGTTCATAAAGAAAATAAAAACTTTCACATTTTTTAAGAAAATAATTGTTCAGTATGTTTCAACCAGTGTTTAATTCCATCCAATGATCTAATCACTCATATTTGACTAGTCGAAATAATGTCACGCTTTATACCTAATAAAAAACCTGGTGCATACACTACTCGACGGTTATACTCACCCTAAAAGATTAGTCAGTTGGTAAAAACATAGATTACCCCATAGTTCTAAAAAAAAAAATTCACAATCTTAAAACTACAAATTAGGTAGTTTAAAAATATACTAAAAATTATGAAAATAACCCAATTTTTTTTTAATTAAAAATATAGGCCATCTGTTTTAAAATTAAAAATATACACTAAGCTTGAATTTATTACCCCTGATTTATACTATTATTTAAATAAATATGAAAAAACAATTGCCATAATAATCCATTTATCGATTCAAAAATAATGAAAAAAAAATTGAACACACAATCACCATGTTGGATTCAGGTTGCTGTCTCATCTTGGTTCATCTCCATTCTTGGCCGGAGTTTGCCTCCGGTGTTGGGGAAAGATCGTTCTTTGAGTTGGTGTGAATCTGGTCTTCGCGGGTAATGGCTCATGTGGTTATCGGATTTGTTCGGTAAAATGCAGTCTTAGTCCTCTATGCTTGGTTGTCTTTGCTAGTGGTGGGCTTTGTGGTTTTCTCACCGCTGGTTCCATCGCGTTTTAGTTTGTCTCAGTTGTCTGGTTCTTGTTAGTTTGGTTTGGTTGAGCTTTATTCGTTTGGATTTGGCTATTTCGGTGTAAGATTCTGGTCTCCTTGCTCTGCTGCGTGGTTTCGTCCTTCTGAGGTGGATGTTTTTCGGCTTGGTTTAGGTTTCTGCTTTGGGTTCGTCATTTGGATGGTACATTGTTGATGAGCATCTACTAGTTCTTCCCTTTGGATCCTGTGGGTTTGGGGTAGAATTCTAGTCTGTATAGTGGTGTAGATCTTCAGCCTTTATCTTGCGTGGAGGTGGCCAATTTTTTGTGTGTAGATGTCTGAAGTTGTGCTTCCTTATAGGGAAGCACAAAATAAATTGTAAGGGATAAGTGATACTATGATAGTACATCAGTGTCCACGTTATGCTTAGTTTGAGTTCTCAAGAGACTTGGATTACATTCTGTAACCAAATCTAGTTGATTAAAGTATTCTACTCAGCTCAGAAAAATATTCCACACAATCGAAATTTCAAATAGTGGTCAGGATCGAGAAGGAGAAGCCTGACTAACTTCCTCCAAAACTAGGACAACAAGATTTGATAAGGTACAATATATGTATACAAGAAATTTAACTTGGATACAAGAAGAGTCGTTGCATTTCACAAAACCATGTTCTATCGTAGAAAGAAAACATTAACATACACACACATCTAATAAGCATTTCGAGTAACAACATAGTAGCAGAAAGTGTTAAAAAAAAAAAAAAGACTCACATGTCCATGATGTGTCTTCAAGCCTTGATCTTCAACTTTGCAGTTGCCATCAATTAACAAAGTCTTGATAGGCACATATCTTCACATGTATAAAAAGCATCATTCAGCTAACCCTCTCACCCCATATTCAAGAAACTCATATACAAACAGTGGGAGAGTGAGGGAGAGAGCCAAAGCAGCAAAATCTGAGACCAATCTACTTTTGCATAATTCCTTAACACTTTAGTCTACTACCTCACCAACATATTTGGAAGTTTCAGTAAAATAGTCTTTAAGTCTCCTCTTATGTCAAATTCAGAAACAAAAACAAAACACAAAGAGGAAATTGAACGACATAAGCACATACTCAAGAAAACGTAAGCAAATTAAACCATCAAACAAACAAAATTTGTTAGTTAGATAATCCTGCGGTTTCTTCTTGTAATAAGCCAAAAGACGAGCTCCAACACGAAACACCTTATATGAATATACGATCGTCTGATCTTCCTCCGATCCATCCATCGTACACAACCTTAGACATTGTTGCTTGTCCCTAGAAAACAAAAATTCTGATTGGGATGAACGAACAAAATCAAGGGCAAGACGCGGTTTCGTTGACTAACCGAGAAGGCAAACATCCATCGGTGACTGATCGAGATATCATTTTTTCTTTCTCATCGTTAATTCTAAAAGTGGCTTATTCGCCATTTTATCCATTATTTGGCCTATTTAGTTAATTAATTTTTTTCTTAGCCTATTCTTTTAAGAGAAAATTGAAAATAAAAGACATCCTCTATAGGCTTTGTCCATCTATACCTTTATTTGAAATATCTCATTTACGACTAAATTACCATTTTTTGTATAAATAATTATTATTTTCCAAATTTTTTTGTTAAATATGTGAGAAACAATTGAATAAGACTTTTTATCAAAGGAGCAATTATTGTTTGATAACCAAGAGGTTAAATTTTACACTTATAAATTCATTCTAGTTTGTTTAGAAAACATTTTCTGAAATTGATACATGTTCTAAAACATTTAGATTACGTAATATGAACATTGTACATGTTCTAAAGAGTTTAGAATACACTAACGTTCTACAAACTTTGGAAGATAATTTCAGAATACGTCAACTGGACTTTGCTCTATGTTCTTCAAAATTTAGAATACGTACTCTTCTATACGTAGAATCCCGAAAATTAAGGAAACTAAATATTACAAATCTTTAAATGAATCTAATAGTTTAAGAAATCAAATATATTGTAAGATTACATTCTGAAGAATTTAGAATACATATTCTGTTTTTTTCAGAATTCAGTAAATTGTCAATTTTCCTTCTAAATAACCTAACGTTTTTCTGATGAATTTTCTTTATTTTTATGTGTTTAGAACTTGAACATGATCATATGTATGTAACTAATGCATAGTGTACATATACCAAGTATAAGTGATTAAAGATTTGCAGTATAAAAGCAAACTTGTAAATAAACGTAAAGTAAATGCAATTAGATATTTCTTAAAAGGATTTAATGGTTCATAAGGACCTTCATAAATAATTAGAAAATGTTTTAAAAGAAATTATTCGTGAAACTTCAAAAATATGACTAAATTATTAAGATTGTTATCACAGTTTCGAATTAAAAGCATGAGTAATTGCATTCAAATTCTGTAATTCATTAACAAAAACATGTTAAACAATCATAACACCAATTTGTATTGTTTTTTTTATGATTCAGGAATAATCCAAATTGAAAAACAATTTGTGTTGGTTTCTTAACGATTCGGTAACAAACTAGATTTCATTATTTATGAGGTTGTTGTTTGATTATTTTTGTATTAAAAAAATATTATTATTGATTAAATAAAAAGTATTAAAACATAAGAGAGGAGGAAGGTTCGAATTTGAGACATCACTTAAAATTTTATAACTCATCAACCAACTCAACCAATAAATATTATTGTAAATTACTCCCTAAAATATGATTAAATATAGGGTAATTAGCTTAATATTAGTTTTGGGGTAGATAATTAGATAACTAACATGTGTATATTAAAATTTAGGTATCTAGGAGAGAGAAGGAAAAACTGGACTAATTTGCCCCTGCGAAATTTGACAAAGAAAAATGGTAAAAAAAATCATATCAAATATTTATTGTCGATCATTTAAAATCCCTAAAAACCACTAGAGATCTGGTATGCATTATAGTAGTCAACTATACATATATATTATAGTAGTCAACTATACTGATATATATATTTATATATTATATACTATATAATAGTCAACTATACTGGTATATACAAGACTCATTAGATCTGGTATATATTATAGTATATATATACATAGTAGTCAACTATATTGGATTATAGTAGTCGACTATACTGGTATATATTATATGTAGTTCATTAGATCTAAGTGTTAAGTGTTAATGCATGTGAGGTTTTCCTGCGTTGATAACACATTTTTTTTTATGTAAAAATATAGTTAACTACGTAAGCTTTATAGCTAACTATCTATATGTTAAGTATAGTTGACTATTGATAAGTATTGTATATATATAGTTAAATACGTTATAGCTAACTATCCATGTGTTAAGTATAGTTGACTATTACTGGGTATTGTATAGATATAGTTAACTACGTAGATCTTATAGCTAACTATCCCTATGTTAAATGCATGTGGAGAAAACCAGTAGAGATCGAGGCCGAGAAGCAGGTAATGAAGAAATTGAGCCGACGAAGAAACCCTAAACCAGTAGAGATCGACGAAACATGTAATGAAAAAATTGAATATAAGAAAAGAGGAGAAGAAGAAGATGATCATGATGAATATAGGAGAAGAAAAACAAAAAAATAAGAAAAAATAAAGAAGAAGAAGATGATGATTATGATGATGAGAGGAGAAGAAAACGAAGAAAAAGAAGATGATGATGATGATGATGATGAGATCGATTTAACAACAAAGAAAAAGAAGAAGAAGAATGACACGTGGTGGGGGGGGGGGGGGAGGAAGAAGAGGCGGCAGAGAGAAAAAAAGGAAGAGGAAGAAGAAGATTAGGGTAAAGTTGATTTTGATTTATTATGTTTAATGTTTATTTTTTATTTTTAATATAAAGTAAAAACTAGAAAAATAGGTAAATAAATAAGGTTAAAAATGGAATTTTAGATGACAAAAATGATAGATACCTAATTAGATTTTACCTAGTGTTAGATAATAAATTATGTCTAATAAAATTAATATAGGATCTAATTTCTTTTAAATATAATAGTTATGATTAAAAGCATAATAGGATTTTAACTAAATTAAAGTATATATCACCAAATTTAAATAATAAAGGTATAGATGAACAAACTTCAAAAACACTATCCTTTATTTCCAATTTTACCTTCTTTTAATTTACCTATATAAATTGGCCTATTTCTTTAATTCTCCTAAGTTAAAGATAACATTAGAAATAAACATTTAAAATGATTAGACGGTATTTTATCTGAATTATATCAAAATTGAAAGTAATCGTTAATTTTTTATAAAATAAAGATAGAAATATAGAATAGTATTGTATCAAAGTCAACATTAAACTCTTTCTCTCACGTATATTTTTAAAATAGAGGATGTCAATAAATTGGACCAATCTAAAGATTTAACTTTTTGGGAAGTCATAACTTAAATTGGGCCATCCCTATGTGTTTCCACTATTAACAACTTGGCCCAAATCAAACAGAATCGATTTCCATACCGTTCACAGTTCACACAAGTGCTGGATTAATTTTTGATCATAAACACATAAAGAAAGAAAAATTGTTAGAGAAAAATGTATCTTAATTCTCTACACATAAAATAATACTAGATTTTTTTATCCGCGTCAAACGCGGGATTAAAATATTTGAAAATCAAAATCATAATTTTTTTATAATATATGGGAAAAAAAATTTTTATATCTTCCATATAGATAAATATATTTTTTATTACAAAATTTAATCTACATGACACTTAGATTGCATGTACGTGTTTTTAATGTAAATCGAATATGTTTATAATTATGGGTTATTTCAAATTTATTTGAGCTCACCAAATCCAAAATATTAAAAAAAAAAGTGAAAATGATGATTTTCAAAATTCAAACATTAATTTGATTTATAAAGTTGTACGTTTATAACAAAAGCGCAACTTTAATTAGAGTACTATGGATACAACTAAATGATATAAAAGAACATAGTTGTATGATCAATCACATATGGTATCCAAATGGACATAAATACAATTTTTATAAAGTGATTGACATTGGTAAATGATTAATCGTTAAAACATTATGTTATATAACGTTTATGATATTAAACTATTATATTTTAGTTAGATATAAATTATTAACATATGTATTTGTGAGTTTAAGTTAAAAATTAATGTAAATGTGTAGATATTTTCAACATGACATATATAATTAATTAGAATATTTTGATTGGTTAATTTAATTAATGTGTCCCTTAAATTCTTTATTGAGTGACACATATAATTTTTTTCATTTAGTGTCTCCTCAATTAATATATAGAAGATTAGGTGATTCTTTCGCGTACACGCAGGTAAATTATTTATGTAGTTTTATTTTTAATTTTAATCTTTAAAAATGTGAAATATGTAGTTGTTTGATTTTATTATAGACATTTTTATTGATTCTTTTGTTGTTAATATTTTTTGTCAATAATATCGTTTTTATTAATAATATAAATTTCAGAAATTTAGTTTTATCATTTAATTATTTTATATATGTAAATGTGTCAAATCAAAATGTAATAAATTTGAGTTAAAAAAAAATATATTAAATTTGGATTGTCCGAATATCATAAATAGTATTTAAAACACAAATAAATTATTTAATATTTTAAAATATAAAATATATAATCATAAATTTTATAAATAAAACGCAGATAAAAAAATTGTTGCTTTTGAATAAAAAATATTTTTATTACTTTTAAATTGTTTTGCGTAAAAATAATTTCAAAAGAATAACTACAATTTTTTTTTAAACTTGGAAAACTTTTTTTACAAACATACCAAACTCTCTTTTAAAAATTTGCTAAATCTTTATCATTATTTTCGAAAGAATATATATTCTATAAAAATGTTTTCTAATTTTATTTTTACAATAATCAATTTCTAAACTATTTTTAAATGAGAAACCAAATTTGTATATAATTTTAGAATAAAAACAAAAATCTGATAATATATTGATTAAAAACTCTTTTGATTTATTTGTGGTAACAAATATAAATTTAGTTGTACAAGATTTTGTTATTGATTCAAAATTGTCATGTCACAATTTTGTTACCCATGTCATAATTGTTTTGGTGAGAGTGATTGTAGAGATGACACATAAACATCTTCTCATAAATCACGTCTGTGGGGATAAATAATTGAAATCTTTAAGATTATCTCCACAAAATATACGATGTATTTTAATACATTTCCATAGAAATATTTCTAAGACTTTACTATCTTAACGATTTTGTGGAGATACTCTTAACGATTTTCCTAGTTTTCCAATTATAAATAATGGTACTACAATTTCGGATGTTGTTAACGTCAATCAATTAATTGAAATATTTCCACAAGATTGTTATTGTGTAGATTTTACTAAAGATTTTTATATTTTTAAATTTAGAGTTGATGATACATAAATTCCAGACCATAATAAGTCCATTATTAATTAAATATCAAAAAATGTTAATTTTTTTATTTGAAAACTTTCAATATTTCCAATTATTAAAGACTTTCATATTTAAAAATTAGAATTGATGATACTTAAATTTCAGAGCAACCAATTTCTACACTTTTAAATATTTCTAAGACTTTACTATCTTAACGATTTTGTGGAGATACTCTTAACGATTTTCCTAGTTTTCCAATTATAAATAATGGTACTACAATTTCGGATGTTGTTAACGTCAATCAATTAATTGAAATATTTCCACAAGATTGTTATTGTGTAGATTTTACTAAAGATTTTTATATTTTTAAATTTAGAGTTGATGATACATAAATTCCAGACCATAATAAGTCCATTATTAATTAAATATCAAAAAATGTTAATTTTTTTATTTGAAAACTTTCAATATTTCCAATTATTAAAGACTTTCATATTTAAAAATTAGAATTGATGATACTTAAATTTCAGAGCAACCAATTTCTACACTTTTAAATTTATAGTTGCTTATACATTTTATTTCTGAGATATTCTTAAATTTCGGATAGACAAATTTGTGGAGATAACGATTTCCATAATCTTGTAAACGTCAGATTAATCTTGTATAGATTTTACTAAAGATTATCATACTTTTAATTTTGGAGTTGATGATGATGATACATAAATTTACATTTGGACCGAAACAAAATGTAATTGATATTTTTAGTTGAACAAACTTTTTGAAAATAAAATAAGATCTATTAAAATAAAAAAGAAATTATTTTTAAAAATAAGAATAACTAAAATTCCTAATCAAATAATCGAAAGAAAACATGTAAAATAATCTTCTATTCCGTGAGATTATTTTTGGATAATCACGTCTTAACTTCAACAATGGAGACATCATTTTCATCCTGCTTTTGAACTTTGTCTAATTTTAATTATTGAGTTTGAGCTAATTTTAATTAGAGATTAATAGGCTAAATTAGAGAGAATGACTTGTCATATTTTAAGTGATGTCATGTCATATTAAAATTGGGAGAATGATTTTAGTGAAGACACCTAATTTTTTTTTTGAAAAATTATTATCCAATTAATATATAAGGTATTGTTTTTAAAAGTAACAATACCTAAAATCCCTAATCAAATAGTCGAAAGAAAACATGTAAAAATAATCTTCTATTGCTTGAAATTATTTTTGGATAATCATTTCTTAACTTCAATGGAGCCATCATTCTCATCCTTCTTTTGAACTTGAGTTAATTTTAATTATTGAGTTTGAGCTAATTTTAATTAGTGATATAATGCGTTTTTGACGCGTTTTGACCCTTGTTTTGTAGGTCTTTATCGAGTCTTTCGTTCTCTTTTGAGTCTTTCTAGGTACAAAAGTGGCTGGAAATAAAGATTGGAGTCTTGCAAATGGACTTGGCGAAAAAGAAGGAAAATAGAATCTTTTTGAAAGATTCTGCCCAGAAGGAGCACCTGCACCAAACGTGGTGCTCTCGCTTTCTGGAAATTCTCAATATGGAAAGTTCATTTAAACCTAATTCAGAACAAACCCTAATCTTGGCCAGCCGCCCAAGGCATATAAAAAGGAGAACACACGCAGGTCAGAGAGGAGAGCCGCAACACACGAAGAAGGGAGAGAGATCGAAGGAGAGAGATCGAAAGTGAGAGAGAGATTCGATACTCATCCTTGGAGATTGGGATCATCACGCCATAGAAATCACGACGCCACAAGACAGCAGCAGAGAGAGAACACAACGAGAGAGAGAGAGAGAGATATACACTTGTTTGAGAGAGTTTGTAAGCTTGGAGATTTGTCTTCAAATACTTATCGAAGTTTTCTTAAACCCTACTCTTTTATATATCGATTTCATGCAGTTTATCATGTCTCTTACTGCTATTGATTGTTTGATCATGAGCGAGTAATCCACTTGTTAGGTTAAGGGTTTTCGATGGGATTTGATTCATGAACTAAGCATAGATAGGTTTTTAAATAATCATTCGATAGTCTCCATCTATTGTCGATCATATTGCCTAGGTTAGATTGATCACCTAGCCTTTGATTTTAGGTTGAATTTACTTATCAAAAGTTTGTAAATTGCTGGAATTGACATAGGTGGGCGATTTGATCCTTAGCCAATGAAAGTAGAAGTTAGGGCACCTCGTGAACATATCAACCCAAATCGCTAATGCTTGATAATCTTTATTAACCTCAACGACAGTTAGGGTGTTAGATTGATTGTTAGAGTCGTAGATGCCACGAAAGTGGATCTCCTTATATTTATGGTTGAGTTTGAGACTTGGTCGTAATCGCATGCCTGAATAATTGCTTGGTTCCTGACATTCGAATCCCTGAGAATTATCCCTGACCTAACGCCTTCCCATTATTGTTTGCAACCGATTTTACATTTTGTTTAGCTTTAATTTTCGTGACACTTAAATCTCTTTTAATCGCTTAGCTGAATTTGTAATTCATAGGATTAGAGAGTATTGCTGGTCCCTTAACGAACCTGAACTATTCTACATTGATTAGTGAACCTAGGTTTTAAATCTTGAAACCGGATAAAAGGACGAGTTTTATTCTTCATCAATTAGGGATTAATATGCTAAATTGGAAAGAATGCCTTGTCATATCTTAAATGATGTCATGTCACATTAAAATTAGGAGAGTGATTTTGGTGAAGGCAACTAAGATTTTTTTGAAAAATCACTCTCCAATTAATATATAAGGGATTGGTGATTAATCATATATCATTTTCACATTTTGAATATCAAACTGAGCTAGTTTGCTTTGGTCAGCTAAGTTCATGATGAGTTAGAGTATTTTACGGCTCAGCTCATTTATCATACGAGCTTAAAAACATAAGCTCGAACTCAGATCATCTAGATCGTGATCTAAATGAGCTAGTTCGCTAGCTCATAAGAATAAAATAATTAAAAGTTAAAACTATTATAAAATAAAAATTTATCTTTAAATGTTATAAATATTTTAAAAAATCCAAATAATATTGTAAAACCAATAAAAATTAACGTAAATAATTAACTAGTACACTAAATCAAAACCAATCCAATGCCACATACGCTAAGACAATGACAATTAACGTAGATAATTAACTAGTGAATAAAAATATAGTACCATTTTTATCGGCTACAAAACCAAATAACCAAGATCGAGTCCATAGTAAAGACTGGACGTGTTTAGGATGAAGACGACTTCGATATTTGTTTAATATTTTTTTTCTATTTTTGCTTTATTTAAAAGGAAACAAGAATATGTATTTTAGTTGCTAAATCTAATATATATTTACAATATACCAATATATTATTTTAAGTCGTTAAAAAATTTTTTGTTCATGAGCTAGCTCACGACTCATCTGATTTGGCTCACATAACTCGACAACTCATTTAAACTCGATCACTTAACTCGTGTATTAAATGAGCCTAAAAAATATAGTTCGCTCTCGTCAAAATCCGAACTGAACTAAGCCATCTCATGAGCTAATGACTCATTTGACACCCCTAATTTTAAATAATAGTTCCATTATATTCCCTATGTGTGATAAAAATAAAACATATTAGTCGCATTTTTATTATTATTTTACTACAAATTATGAGAGTTGTTATATCCACGATTCAACAACGGATAAGTATTCCATCTTGATCCATGTTAGATGATTCTACCTTGTCCCACACTGAAAATCTCATGTAAAATAATCTCCATCAATTTGCATAAATGGTAATAAATCGCATTTTCCAGGATTCGAATCATATACCTCATGTTGTAGAAGTTTTAACGAACTTTTGATCGATCAGTAGGCCAAGTAGGCCAAAGAGGCTTCCACAAACATATTAATCTACAAAACCAAATTTTTAATGTTTGTTGGTAATCCTGCAAAATCTATTTTCATTTCAATTTTTTTTCGATGGTCAATCGTTTTTCTATTTTTCTATTTTACTATTAATTTGACAGAGATGATTACAAACTATTATATCACATTTTTCAGTCCAATTTTAAAAAACATGATGTAATTTGAGTGTGTGTGTGTGTGTGTATATATGTGTGTTATCGTAAATAGTTTTAATAAGATTATGTCAAAATGGTTATTAATTTATTCTTCTTTTAAGGAAAATAGTGTTAATTGCAAAACTAGATCAGCCATACAAAGTGGCAGTTTTAATAGTGTTAATTTCTTCAAACGTAACACGCCCAAGCCTTAACAAAAAGGAATCGTATTATTTAGATATCAAATTATTAGTTTCTTCAAATAGAGAAAAATTCATTGCACGCTTGATGCTTTTGAGATATAAAGGTTTCTCTTACTGATTCTTTTGATAAACCACCAACACACATTTCTTGATTTATTTAAGGCGGTGATTGCTACCTAGCGTTTTAAAACGTCTAATAAGAATTTAAGTTTAGATGGTTTAGACGTTTATGGAATAAATTGGTATATTATATCATAAAAAATTATAAATAATATAATTAATAAATTACATTTTCTAAGTTAAAAAGAAATTCAACATTTAAATATAATAAAAAATCATTAGATTTGGTAAAAAGTATAATAATTTGCTTGTCTTTTGGCTAATATTATAAATTTTTAAAATCTTCAAAATTTAGGTATTCACCATCTTAAATATATGATAATTACTAGAAATACAAATTTTTTCGGAATTAGATGGACAAAATTTCAATTTTAAAAAATTAAGTTCGATAAAATGTCTAAACTTTCTAGATCAATTAGGCGCCATCTAGGCCATCCAAACTCGATTAACACCACCAAATTTTTACTTCCGCATATATATCCAAGATTTAAGATATAATCACCATAGTTGAAATCCGCCTAACATACCATCTAACCCGCTTTCTGGTACACTAGTTTTAGTTATAAGATCAGTTTAAAAGAAAATATGTTGTCCAAAAAACCACTTGATTTATTGAAATGATGTCATAATCAGGATATTAATATCTATTTCTAAAGTAAGTTCCTAGTAAAAGAGAATAACATACCGAGCATGGGGTTTCTAGGCTTTGGGACCGTGGCGATATAGGTTTTGGCAAGTCCTAGAAGTATAGTACAAACATCTATATAAGCCCAAAATATATCAATTCAGTTGGTCAAATTAAAATTTAAGAATATGACTAAGATTGCAATCAAGTTCATATAATGTCCCCACCACTCAAATTTGTTTTTATTGGTTAATACTTAATAGTATAGACATTCAAAATCACGTAAAGGAAAGGAACTTCACTTGATTCTACAAACAAAACTTTGAAGATTAACAATCAGTTCAATCAGCTCAATCAGTTCATGCATCACGTTGATGGTTGTTTATTCAGCAGATTATGGGATCAAATGGTAACAACATAATTTAAAAAAAATGAAAAATATGAACAATGTGAAAATTGTTGTTACCAATTGGAGAATTGTAAAGAATTGAAGAATTTGAAGAATGAATAGAAAAAGATAAAAATTGAAGAATAAATTGTTGTTACCAGTTGGAAAATTGTGAAGAATTGAAGAATTTGAAAAATGGATACAAAAAGACAAAAATTGAAGAATTGTTGTAGAAAAAAAAAATATTAAGTATTGGAGATTTTTGAAAAGAAAATATTGGCATTCTTCAATACGTAATAATTTGCAAAAAAAATATTTGTGGAAAATATCATTAAATATAGAGAAATTTTGAAAAATGCCACTTTTTCAAAATTATTTACTCATTATATCATTTATGTTTGAGTTAACTATGTTGTATTAGAGTTTAGTTTTGAGAGTTTTTAGGGATCAAAACATTTTTTAGGGTTTAGAATTTTAAGATTTAGACTCTAAAAATTCATAATTAGTGGTATTTTTTCAAATGGACAATCCATAGTGATATTTTTGCAAATATATACACCAAAAGTGGTATTTTTGCACCTTAAATATATATGTAGTGTGATTAAATCTTACTAAATTTGCTAGACAATTCTAAAATAATATTGTAATATTTTAAAAATTAGGTTTACTAAAAAATAATTTAATTTCAATAGAAAAATATTATATCATAAATTATGTATATAAATTTGTTTTATCAATCTTTTAATTTATTTAATTAATTATTTTAAAAAAAATCATCAGATTCGGCAAATTTCGCAATTACCATTTAAATTTGACATTATTCAGCAATTTCGACAAAAAATCAATAAAAATTTAACAAATTCAACAATTCAGCAGAAATTATGCGGTTACCATTTACACACTATACAAGAGTTTTCAAATTCATTGTCATACCTCAACAAAAAATATAGCATAAATAAAAAATAAAAAATATGGCCGCCTCTTATTTTCATAACTTTTTGCATTTGCAGAAGAAATCATTCATACATGGCTACAAAACCACACATGTGAAAAATCTCTTACTGGAAAATAATTTTCTTAAAAAAAAAAAAAAAAAATTTCTACCCCAATCGGCAGGTCAGGCTTATATCAAATTTATTTTTTTGTCAAATCATAATTTTTTTATAATAAGCTAATAAATATGTATATTTATGTTAATATGTTACACTAAACAAAATGCTAATTTTTAATCATAATCAAAAGTAATGATTTAGCGAAGAAAGATTAGAAAGTATTTTTTTTTTCTTACATTTCCCCAATTAATGATGTAATGGTAAAATCTTATATTTGGCCAAAGAATCAATAATTTGTTTTTTTTTGTCTATTGGAGGATGCTAGCTTAACCAAAGAAAACAAGATAATAAGATTCCTGGACGAAGACAAAAATAGTAAAGAAAAGAGATAAAATATTATAAGGTAAGGACAAATGAGTATGGTCGAATGAAATCTCTTATACTCCAAGAATTAACGTGCAACAAATATTTTTTAAATACTTTTCACCCGTAATGTATTTTTGTAAATTTGAAAGAAAAAGTGTATTTTCAATATGTTTTATAGGATGATATTTGAAAGTCGGGAAAATATAATCTGTAAGAATATTATAACAGTCAGCTATAATATACGAAAACTTTATTGACATGATCAAAACATAAAATATATATCATAATGATTTGTAGTATATCATCAATTTTGATGATATGTTGCTCCAATGGCATTTTAACAGCATTTAACTACGGTTAAACTTATAAAGGTAAAACATAAACATATGACTTAAAGAGTTACACTATAAATTCTGAATTATTCTCTGAATAAGGATTACCTGTCGTCTAACTTTAGTTCTTGTTCTATCCTATTCTCACCTACAAAAACGCAAAGAAGATAATATATAAATCAGATTATCTATATATAAAATGAAGAAACTGAAATTTTCCCGATAAAAAATAGAAAACTTTGAATTCTGTTATGAGAGTTGTCAATTGGCATAGCAAACAAAAAAACGGCCAGAAAGATATTTTCCCAATGGCAAGAAAACAGAAGTCATAGAATGAAACTGAAATCTCCAATCAAAACTTTAGCTACTTTAACGTAGCCAATTATATACTTTGATTTCCTCAATTTCCTTTTCATTTCTTTCTGCCTTTTTAAAATTAAATACATAATAAGACCGAAGTGGGGCTTACAATATTATCATGTTTATATTATATTAATACTAGAGATTGTCCACGCGTTGCGTGAATTTAAAAACTAACATGATAAAATATACATTAAATTTAGCTTATTGATTATTTGTGTATTTACAGAATTTGATTCTTATATTATCTAAAGTTATTAAGCCATTTGGAGATGTTCACAAATACCGCGATCCTCCATCGACTAATCTGGAAGAAAATCTTGGCAAAGTACTGCTTTTGCATAATGACTCTTCGCTACCTATTGTGGTTAGGTTGCTTCCCCTTTGGTTGGTTTGGATAATTTGGAAATCACGGAATGAGTATCTCTTTAATAAGAATAATGTTCATCCGAATGAAGAGGTAAATCGTAGTAAGGCAGCAGTTTGTGAATGGATTGTGGCTAATGATCTTGAGAGAGATGAAGTGCAATATAATGTATTTACCCGATCAAGTTTATGAGAACCTCCTCCTGTAAATTGGATTAATTGTAACTTTGATAGTAGCTTTCATCAAGGAAGAGATTCTATGGAAGTAGGATGGATTATGCGTGACCATTGAGGTAAGCATATCAAGTCTGACTATGCTAAACTTAGTCAAGTTGGTTCTCCTTTACAAGCTGAATCGATGAGTTTTCTTCATGTGGTTCAAGTAGTGTGGGCTTTAGGATTTCGACAAGTTTGGTTTGAAGGTGATAATAAGGAATTGGTGGCTTTAATCAAATACGAATGAAGATAATGTGGAGATTGGAAATGTACTCTATGATATTCGGTATTGGATTGCAAAGTTACCTTTATGCTCTTTGCAATACGTCAATCGTGAGAGGAATCATGTTGCGGATACATTGGCTAAGAAAGCTATAAGTTCTGATTTATTGTATGTATGCTTTGATTTGCCTCCATCTTGGTTGTTTAACAGTTTGTATTATCCCTTTACTATTTAATAAATATCAGATGATAAAGTTATATAGCTTCTACAATTTTTTACAAAATGATAGTTTTTTATATAAATTTATTTTTATTCATGTCTTTATGAGTATTTACATAAAATACTCTATATAAAAATCAAAATTGTATGTGACATATTTTTTTTTTTAGTTTTTTCATAACTATTTTTTATCTTATCAATAAATGAAGTTCATAACATTTTTTAAAAAAATACATTTTCTAATATTAGTTGCATGGAGAAAAAATCTAGTACAAAATTATCAATGGTTTGTCAAGATGAGTTAAGTTTGGCCTAAACTTACAAAATTTTTGTATCAATTATTGATATTTAATACCATACGTTACAAAACGTTACAAAAAGTTAAAAATATATATTTTTTAACTATGATAGTTTTTCGGAAGTTCTAATTAAGAAAATTTTGTAGAATTTGAAAAGAGATATTGAAAAATAATATTAGAATATGGTTTTACATATTGTTAATTAATTTATGAAGAGAATTTGATGTTAATTAAATGTTTACTTTAAGTTAATATATTGATATCACATTTTTATTTTAAAGAATCAATGAAAAAATTCTAAAATATAGAGAGACAAATGTCAAAATTAAGTAAAAATAAGAAACTAAAAATTAAAAAAATTTAACACTAAAAGTGACACGTGGCAGCCTCTCAAAGCTTCAATTAGAAAAAACCTTAAAATATTATATTAGATACCCTAGTCTAAATAATGCGTTTTAAGATAAATAGATAAAAAAGGACAATTGATTAGTCCATTTTCATTTCTTTTTCTTTGATGTTTTCAGGAGACTTCGCGATTTACTTTTCGATCTCGATCGATCTTCAATCTTCAGTTCTCTTGGACTGATTTCTCTCAAATCTAAAGCAAATCTAAGTTTCCTTCTTCTATTTCGTTCAGTTTCTTTCTTCTCTTCGCTATAGATTTGAAAATGCAACCACAAAAGGAGATTTGAGAAATGTTGCAAGAGATTCGCTTGGGATCTGACAAGGAGAAATGGGATGTTCATTTAGAGGCTCAAAATCAGTTTGAGAAGGAACATCAATTGTGTTTAGTGGTCAAGGGCTTGAATCTTGAACATCAAAATCCGGCTGGAATTAAAAGAGTTCTTCAAGCTTCTTGGCAAGCTAAAGGGTGTGTGGATTCTAAGGTCAATGATGATGGTACGGTTAACTTTTATTTTACTAAAGAACATCAGTTACTGTCTGTGCTTGATAATGCTCCGTATGAATATAGAGGTTGGATGGTAGCGGTAGACCGTTGGATTAATCGGAACTCTCCTCAATTTCTATCCACTATACCATTTTGGGTTAGGATTGATAAGCTGCCTGAGGAGTTTCGTAGGAATCATATAGTAGAAAGTATTGGTTCCAAGATAGGTCATGTTGAGGAAGTTCGTATCACTGAACCCGTACTGCATCTTAAGAAGCCGGCTGAAGCCCAGGTTCGTGTTGTGATGGATATAGCTAGTGAAATATCTCTGGTTCGACAAGTCCAGATTCTGAACTCTTCACAGCCTGTTGAATTGGAGTTCAAGTATAAGAAGTTGCAAGAGTTTTGCCCTACTTGTGGTAGTTTGCAACATGGATATGATAGGTGTCCAAAAGCTTCAACTCTTTCAGCCACAGCCGGAGCTCTTATGGAGATTGGTCATGATCCTTTTGTCACTAATAAAGAAAGAAGAGCAGCTGTTGAAGGATTGAACTCGGGACAGGATTTGGGAGAAAGTTCAGGAGCTTCACAATCATTGCCTTTGATCTTACATCCAATATCTAAGTATTTAATGGAGCAGGGCTTTTGTCAACAAGCAGAGAACTCTGGTGCTATAGCTGAGAATGATGCAGTAGATGTTACTGCTGAGGATGTTCTTATGGGGGGCTCTTCTGCTCAGGGAACTAAGCGAAAGGTGGATGAAATAGATATGGAAATTGCACTGCTGGTTCAGAAGAAAGTTCCTTGTAAAAATACAAAGGTTGAAGGAAAGGCAGTTGAATCAACAAGTAGTGCTTCAAGTGGCAACACCCAAGCTCGCAAAGGTTTGGTGGTTTCCCTTAAACCACCCAGTCAGACATGAGAATATTGCATCTGAATTGTCAAGGTTTGAGGAACACCTTGACAATTCAGTATCTTAAGGATATCAGGAAGTCTTCTATACCTGATATTCTGTTCCTTGTTGAAACTAAAGTCGGATATGATGTTGTAGATATGCTTTGTAAGGACCTTAATTATGCTCACTCTTTTGTCTTACCAGCTAATGGACTATCGGGAGGACTAGCAATTTTTTGGGATGAGCATGTCCAGCTAGTTTTTGTAAATACTCCAACCCTGTATCATACGGATATTTATGTAATGGAAGGTGATAAAAGCTTTTGTCTGTCGTATATTTATGGAAATCATGTGGTTGTTAATTGTAATAAGCAATGGAAAACAATGATTGATCAGGTAGATGCAGGTTGTTATAATCATTTGCCAAGACTTGCTATTGGTGATTTTAATGATATCAAGTATCCTTATGAGAAGTCTGGTGGTGCATTCAGGTCAGACAACTCTTTTTTACCTTTTAGAAACTTTGTCAACAAATGTGGTTTGAGTGATGTTAAATCTTTTGGAGGTCAATTCACTTGGGTGGGAAAGAGATATTCTCATACTGTTAGGTCTAGAATTGATAGAGTTATGGCTTCTTGTGACTGGTTTGATCTATATCCATCGGCTTTAGTTCAAGTTTTGCCATGGAATTGCTCAGACCATAGGGCTTTGATCCTTCATACAGAATCTCAAATTTGGAGGAGAAAGAAACTTTTTTGATATGATATAAGATGGCGGTTTGATTATGAATTTAATGATAGAGTGAAACAACTTTGGGAATCAAAATGTTCCAATGTCCCTAGTCACAATTTCAGTAAAGCTTTAGAATTGTGTAGAAAAGGACTAGCTCATTGGAGATTTCAGAATGTTACTAATACTCAAAAGCGTATTAAGGAGCTTAAAAAGGCTATCCAAGAAGCTCATGAAAGTTCGGCTATTGATTATCAAATCATTGGTGAGGCTAAGTCAAATCTATTACAAGCTTATAGACTTGAAGAAGAATTTTGGAGGGCTAAAAGTAGAGTACTTTGGTTAAAAGCAGGGGATAATAACACAAAGTTTTTTCATGCTAAAACTAATCAAAGGCGTGCTTTTAATCGTATATTAGCTTTGGCTTCTCCTTCTGGTCATATGGTTTTTAAGCAGGAGGATATTAATGAGTTGATAGTTGACTACTTTACTGATATTTTCACTTCTAATGTGTCTCCTGCTACAAATTCTTTCCTTCAGTCATTTCAGCCTAGAGTCACTGAAGAGATGAATCAGAGGTTAATTCAGCCTGTAACAGAGATGGAGGTTTACCAAGCCCTTCAAATGATGAACGCAGACAAAGCTCCAGGTCCAGATGGCCTAACAGTGGGGTTTTATTAGGATAACTGGACAACTGTTAAAGATTCGGTGGTAAGTTTCATTACTAACTTTTTGGAAACTGAGGAACTTGAACCAGCAATGAACCATACCCATATATGTTTGATTCCCAAAGTGGAGAATCCTTTAGAAGTAAAGGATTTTAGACTTATAAGCTTAGCAAATGTTGCATATAAGTTGTTGTCTAAGGTTTTGGCTGAGAGACTTAAAAAGATTTTGAATTGTATTATTTCTGAGAACCAATCAGCCTTCATTCCGGGTAGATATATCACTGATAATGTTTTGATAGCTCAGGAGATGCTTCACTCTTTGAATACATGGAAACTTGCTTCTCCTTATATGGCTTTAAAGTTAGACATTAGCAAGGCTTTTGACAAAGTGGAATGGAGTTTTGTTGATGAAGTGATGCATAGATTGGGTTTTAATGATAAATGGTGTAGATGGATAATGAAATGTATCTCATCTGTTACTTATTCAGTTTTGATAAATGGTACTCCCACTCAAACCATAATTCCTTCAAGAGGTATTAGGCAGGGAGATCCCATTTCTCCTTATTTATACCTAATTTGTACAGAAGCTCTATCTTTTTTGCTTTCTAATGCTCGAGCTACTGGACAAATATCAGGCTATCAAGTCAGTAGAACTGCTCCTACTATTTCTCATCTTCTTTTTGCAGATGATTCTTTGCTTTTTTGTAAAGCCAGTGAAGATGAGTGTTCTAATTTGATATCTCTGTTAAAGGTATATAAGGAAGCTTCAGGACAAGAAGTGAATTTTGGTAAATCAGCTGTTACTTTTTCAAAAGGTATTGATCCTGTTCTGAAGCAGTCTATTCTGAATGCTACTACAATTAAAAATGTAGGAGGTTTTAGGAAGTACTTGGGTTTGCCTGAGTTTGTAGGAAGGAATAAGGTTGATACTTTTTCTTACCTTGTTCAAAGAATGACTAGTAAGGTCGAGAATTGGTATGCTAAGCTTTTGTCTCCGGCTGGAAAAGAAGTTCTTATAAAATATGTGCTTACTGCTCTTCCTACCTATTGTATGTCTTGTTTTGTATTACCTAAGAAGTTAATAGATCATCTCAATGCTGTTATTCGAAGGTTTTTTTTGGTCAGCTACTAAGGAGAGATCTAAAGTTAGCTGGTTAGCTTGGGATAAGATCACTTTGAATAAGAAGTTTGGAGGGTTGGGAATTAGAGATATCATAGATTTTAACATTGCTCTTGTTGCTAAACAAAGTTGGCGTATATTGCAGTTTCCAGAATCTTTGTTGGCAAGAGTATACAAAGCAAAATATTTCCCAAAAACAAAAGTGGACCTCAAGTTCTGCTTGGAGAAGCATACTTCAAGGCAACAGGTTGTTGAGGAAAGGAATTAAGTGGAACATTGGTAATGGAGACACAGTGTTGGTTTGGAAAGATCCATGGCTCCCTACATGTCCATCAGGTGCTCCAATTCCAGTTCAAAATGCCATTAGACCAGATTTGAAGGTAAAAGATTTGCTATTAGAAAATGGTTTTGATTGGGATGATGCTAAATTGCAAGCTTTAATTCACCCTCTTGATATCCCTTTGGTCAAGCAACAACGAATCTCAATCACAGGGATGTCAGACAGGATTACTTGGCTGTATACGAATCATGGAGCATATACTGTCAAATCTGGCTATAATCTTTTGAGAGCACAGAAAGGTCAGTCCTCTCACACTCCGATCTCTCAATTTAAAAAAATCTGGAAGCAAAATGTTCCTCCCAAAATAAAACATTTCTGGTGGCGTGTAATGCACAATGCTCTTCCTGTAGCATCAAGACTTAAGCAAAGAAGAGTTTTACATGATAGTTTGTGTCCAGTTTGTGGGGAAGAGGAAGAAACTATTAATCATATGTTGTTTCAGTGTAGGGTAAGTAAAGAAGTCTACGAGCTTTCACCATTAATGAAACCTGAATTAGAGTCCATGTGTGCAAGAGGGTTAATGGAAAATTATACTAATTTTATGGACAATTTTTAGGAACTCCCTGATCAGGCAGCTTTGTTTTACTTTATGGGATGGGGGATATGGAAACACAGAAATGATATCATTTTTAATCAAAGACGTTTTCCCATTCCTATGATCATTAACAAAGCTTTGCAGGATATGAAATCATGGGAAGAATCGCAGGAATATGATGATAATGCAAATCTTCAAGGTAATAGAAGTGATGAGAATACAGTAGCTAATAGAGGAGTAGAACCAAGAAGATTACAAACCATGCAGCAGGTTTTACAATTAGCTAATCAAAAATGCTGTTTTGTTGATGCGTCTTGGATTTCACCTCATGTGGATATTGGTGTTGGTTGGAGTGTTCATGATGAGTGTTCAAGACAGATTCTACGAGGAGCAGGATCTTTTAAGCCGACACAAACCTCAGCTATAGTTGAGGTTGAAACCTTGAGAGTAGCGACTATGGAGTTGCAAAGGTTGGGTTACAAGGATATTACTTTTTGTGGCGATTTTGAAGGCTTATATGGGCTGTTGCAAAGCAGAACAATGGATTTGGAGTCTCAATATGTTAGGCACTTACCATATATTGTCCAAATTCATGACATTGTCAAAATCGCTCACCGTTGTAACTTCTCGTTTTTAAAAGTAGCTCGTCAAGCTAATGGTGTTTCCGATCATTTAGCTAGAAATGCTAGACTTCAATCTCAAGGATATCATGTCACTTGGCCAATGTAATTTTTTCATTGAATGAAATGGAACTGGACGACAAAAAAAAAAAAAAAAAGATAAATAGATTATTCTAAATCATGTAAACAGTTTTGAACAAGAAAAACATCTTAATATTATTGTAACATCCGACTATGGCCGTATATGTATGGCTCCACATCCGCCATTGTACACTATTTCTTAAAAAAAAAATCGAAAGACTTGTCGACTATAAATGAAGAATCTTTTTAGTTATAGATACTATAAATGCATTTTGGAAAGATAAGTAATCAAATCAATTCTTTTTAACTTTTTCGCATATATCATATGTTTTGAGTTTTTTTCTTTCTAAAGTTAAAACATTACATTAATTATTTGATTTTATAAAATGTAATTCACGATTACCGAATGATAAAAACAAAATCTAATATTAATCAATATGTCATTTTACGTAAATAAATTAAATGGATATTTTTCATAAGTTTCATCTTTTGTTTTATAAAATAATACATGTGATAGATAAATTGTTTTCATGCATGTTTAGATAATATTATACCAAAATTTGGAATCAGTAAAAAAAAAATATTTTTTACCATTCAAAACGGTTTTAGTGTCCAACAAGGAGTTGCTCTAAGTGAGGCACATCTATGACTTCTACCAATATGACTAATCTTTGACCACTATATCACCACGATTAGTTATGATCATTATTTGAAGTAATTTTGTTTTTATCTTTATATAATTCTCTTAAAACGTTTTTAAGTTTGTTGCTCCTTCTCTAATATAAATAGCCCATCAAACCCCTATAAAGCATTAGGCCTATAACATTCCACCAAACAAAAAGATAAAAGTCTTAGGCCATGAAGCTAACTTCTCTCTTCCCTCTCATCTATCTTATCCCCCTCTTAGCCTCATGCGCTGAAAAAAACCAGGTTCTTATGATTTTTATTTTTCTTTTCAAGCTTCTTTTTATTATTCTACACTTTACTTTGCACTGATTATCAATTCCATATGTGCATTGATTTGTTACTATAGGAGGTTCAAAATCCCATATTGTATTGTTTCTTAGTCAATTCCTCACATTTTCATTAATGTTTTGGTGTTTTTGTAGGTGTACATAGTTTATTTTGGAGAACATAAAGGTGATAAAGCCTTACACGAAATTGAAGAACATCATCATTCTTATCTTCAATCGGTTAAAGAATCCGAAGAAGATGCCAAATCATCGCTATTGTATAGCTACAAACATAGCATCAATGGCTTTGCGGCTGAGCTAACCCCGAATGAAGCCTCTAGACTAGAGAGTAAGTAAAGAAAAACAAACCAAATTTTGAACACAACCCAATTAATATTTTGTTTTCATTGAAAAGGGGTATATATTAACCAAAACAAAAATTTGTTGATCTTTTTTTTTTTTGTTTTTAAAGAATTGGAAGAGGTTGTTTCGGTAATCAAGAGCCATCCAAGAAAATATGAAACGCATACCACACGGTCATGGGAATTCGTAGGATTAGAGGAGGAGGAAACCGACGGCGATATTCAAAAACACGACGTGGATGATCGGTTTCGTGTCGGAAGAAAGTTTTTGAAGAAGGCAAAGCATGGAGATGGAATCATCGTCGGTGTTCTCGACAGTGGTAAGTTAAGCTGTCTCTACTAATTATTTAGGATATTCTTGTTTTCTGTTAGTCATCTTTCTCTATTTTTGGGGGGTAAATTAGACGATTTAATTAGTTTGTTCATACTAGACCATGAAATTTTATTAATTTTGTGAATGATCATGATTTTTTTTTTATTTGCAAAAAAATGCGTACCATTTTTCTATATAACATGCTACTTTATACAGTACTTTTGTGTTATACTTAACAGTATTATCCTTTGTCCCCTGTTTCCTCACGCACATACATTGTTTTTATAATATGCACACACATTTATATATAATAGCGCCGATATAGTAGCCATAAGATTAGTTTTCAATATTTAAAAAATACTGTTGACTCAAATCACAAATCAGATACTGATCACTGTTTCTTTTTGATGAAAACGTATACCAAACTTAAATGGACCTAACTGCAATGTTGATAGTTGAATTATTACATGACTTGAATCAAAGAGTTGCGTTATGATCAAGAAAGTCAAGATTCAATGAAAGTTTAAAATCCTTTTATAAGAAAAATCGTTTGGTTTCATATCTTACAATATATATATTAATTCATTATTTCTAATTTTTTTTTTTGCTAAAATATTATTGCTAATTTGTTGCTATATAATTGTCAGAATAATACTTATTTGGTTTTTTTTTGGGAAATAAATCAAAGGGGTGTGGCCAGAATCAAAGAGTTTCAGTGACAAAGGAATGGGACCAATTCCAGAATCATGGAAAGGAATCTGCCAAACCGGAGTTGCCTTTAACTCTTCTCACTGTAATCGGTAAGATAATTTCTATATTTTTTCTAAGAAGATATCTTCATTTTTTGTGCCTTTTTTTTGAAGAAAATGTCTTCATTTCTGACCCGAAAAGGAAGAAAATATCTTCATTGAATTACTAAAGCCTTTAAATATTCATTCAATGATAAGTTTAGCTGCATATCTATAGTTCTTTATTTTAATTATCAAACATGTAGCTATATAGTATTTCCCTTATATCCCAAAATACAACAAATACCTATACATTTTTTATATATAAAAAAAATAGCGTTACATTAGTTTGTTCTAATATAATTGGCATCTGCGTATCTATAATCAAGAGTATGGAATTCTATGATTTTAATTAGTCAAGTTTAAAACAAAAAACGCGAAATATGTAAAGCCAAAAATATAAAAATAATTAGCTAAATATATACACTAGTACATAATATATAAAAACATGCATTATATGTCTGAAATAGATTATATAAGAAGATAACATGTCCATATCATCTTTGGTTCTCTAGCAAAGATCCAAAGAACCCTTGCGAGAATCTTCTTTCTATCTATGATGTGATACATTATTTTTCTATATTATTGATCATTAAACCCTTTATGTATAATAGTATTAGAATCATTATCACATCATAGAATTAACGTGATCTATGAAATGACAGAATTCTGAAATTACTTCACGAGTTTGCATGTTTTTAGTCACCTACAAAAAAAAAGAAGAGATTATTGCAAAGTTTTACAATAAAGTTATCTCTAAAGATTCAATTAGAATAAATAATGTGGAAGATTTATTTTTCTTTTTCATGATTACGCAACGTTTCCCATAGGAGACATAGTTTGTGAGTTCCACTGTCCAAAACATAAGGTCACAATCTCAATGTTTTGTTGGGTTGCTATAATTGATCGCCAACTTTTAAGCTTGTGCATCACCATTCACCGTCTTCGCTATTATTTTATTACATTGATAATTGATTTTTTTTTTGGTCGTTACATTGATAATTGATAGTAGTACTATAAAATATTATACATTACGAGTTATATTTTTTTTCTGCTGACCCTCACTGTTCACTTATGTAAGCCGGCCTGCCATCAAAACCATACAAATGAATTGCTTAAAATAAAAAACTAGAATATGCGAGTTTTTGTTTTATAATTTAATTTAAAGACAAATAATTTGATTTATCTAATAAATTATTATTTATGTTTGAACAATCAATTTTTTTGTAAATACAGAATATTATTTATCTTGAAATTAAAATTAATTGTTCATTTTATCTATAATGCATGGAAATGAAAATATAAAGTGATTTTTAACTACTTCATTGATGCAGAAAAATAACATTCATAATATTTGTTTTTTTTTAAATTGACTATAGTTTCAGAGATTATTATTGTATACTAACTTATGATCCAAAATAAAGTAAAAAAGAAATGAAACATTAAAGAACTCGATGATTATAAGAAGATATCATTTTAGAGTCCAATATATTTCAATTATGAAAAAGACATAAGAAACGTATATACAACTCAAATGTCTGAACCCAAACGTAGAGAAAGAGATTGTGTTGTTCCTTGAAAATATTGAGAATGTTATTGAGCATATTGAATTAGTTTTTATTATATTTATAATCAACTAATATTTAGCCAAATAACTACATATTAAAATCTATTTACAAAATAAAAAGATCATAAATTTAGGTTATAACTAATAAATTTGAAAATTTATTTTCAATTTTATTTTAAAAATGATTTCTTTGATGTAGTTATTCATAAGAATTTAATTTTATAAACGTTTTTTATAATTCTCTTAAAGTTATAAAGCAAAACAATATTAAATAGGTTTTCATTGAAAGTAAAGGACAATGACACATGTCAAAAATGTATGAGACACGTGACAGCATCTGAGAGTTTTACTTTTGAAGAAACTTTAAAATATTATATTTTCAGTTTTATTTTAAAATTGATTTTTGATGTAGTTATTCATAAGAATTTAATTTCATAAACGTTTTTATAGTTCTCTTAAAGTTATAAAGTAAAACAATATTAAATAGGTTTTCATTGAAATTAAAGGACAATAACACATATAAAAAATGAGGTTTTCATTGAAATTAAAGGACAATAACACATATAAAAAATGTATGGGATACGTGGCAGCTTCTCAGAAATTTACTTTTGAAAAAATCTTAAAATTTTATATAAAATTTTTTTAACAACTGAAAAAGAGTAGATATTTATAGTGGCAATTTTGCATGAAACTGAATCTTTGATAAATATACTATATAGGCTTTGGTATTATATGTAAGGGACAAAAACTTATTTGATTCTTTCTAGATAATATTGTACACCCGTGACTACTCCCTTGTTTGCTTTACCATCGATTCTCATGATTGTAATATCAATGTATATATATATATATATTATTTAGCTGAAATGTTTATATAAATTAAATAGATTATATAAAACACAACATATTACATAAAAATATTCAGCATCTCCAAATTATTCTTATAATCTCTCGTTTACATATTAACTGTTCAAATATTTACTACTTCCTCTATATCATAATAGTTTATTTTTAGGATGTTACATACAAATTAAGAAAACATTAAATTCTTTATTTTTTAAATTAAAATATATTTTATCATCTAATTAAATATAATTCAACAAATAAAAAATTAATCTGCAGAATACAAGTAGTCATATCAAATAAAAATATATTTAATTTTGTATTGAAAAATGAAAAAAATCATCTAATCTAAAATAAATAAAAAAATTTCTGAAAAATCAGTTAAAATGATACATTACTAAAAGTAGTATTTTATCTAGTTTCTTATTAAATTTTATATTGCGGTTTGATTTAAGTTGGAAACTGTTCTCATGTTGATTTTTTCAATAAAATTTGTATTCTATATATATAGAGTGGTTTGGATTTGACAGCTTTTTTTTTTTTTTTTTGACACTTGTTAACCTTCGATTTTTTGTTGTCGATAACATTCGAATTTTGTTCTTTAATCACAGGAAAATTATTGGAGCGAGGTATTACGTGAAAGGGTACGAGAGATATTACGGATCGTTCAACGTTACGGCAAACAAAGACTTCTTGTCTCCACGAGATCCCGACGGACATGGTTCCCACACAGCCTCTACTGCGGTTGGCCGTCGAGTAAACGGTGCATCCGCACTTGGCGGTTTTGCCATGGGCTCGGCCTCAGGTGGTGCACCGTTGGCTCGTTTAGCTATCTACAAAGCCTGTTGGGCCAAACCCAATGCGGAAAAAGTGGATGGAAATATATGTCTACAAGAAGACATGCTTGCTGCGATTGATGACGCAATCGCTGATGGCGTTCACGTCATCAGCATTTCGATCGGTACGACCGAGCCTTTACAGTATTCGCAAGACGGAATTGCGATTGGAGCGTTGCATGCGGCTAAGAGGAACATTGTGGTTGCGGCTAGCGCGGGAAATTCAGGGCCGAAACCGAGTACTTTGTCGAATCCGGCGCCGTGGATTATTACCGTCGGAGCTAGTACTCTTGATCGGGCTTTCATTGGTGGTCTTGTTCTTGGTAATGGCTATACAGTCAAGGTAATTAGCCTAAATTATAAAATATATCAATCAATCATATATATGTTTTTTACATTTTTGTATAATATATAGTTTTCTTCTGTGTTATTTAGACGGAGTCAATAACGGCATTTAAAATGGACAAATTTGCCCCTTTAGTTTACGCCGCTAACGTGGTTGTTCCCGGCATTGCATTAAACAATTCAGCGTAAGATTTGTTCTGTTATTATTAAATTTGTTAATTTTTAAAATGCTCTTATATATGTAATTATATAGTTGAATTGACGATTTTTGTTTGTTTGTTTGGTGAAGGCAATGTTTACCGAATTCACTGAAACCGGAGCAAGTGAATGGTAAAGTGGTTTTATGTTTGAGAGGAGCCGGTTCAAGAATTGGTAAAGGTATTGAAGTAAAACGAGCCGGAGGAGTCGGTATGATTCTCGGAAATTCTCTGGCTAACGGAAATGAAATCCCATCGGACTCTCACTTCGTTGCAACTGCCGCGGTAACCCCAACCGTGGTCGAGAAAATTCTCGAATACATCAGAACCGATAAAAAACCGATAGCTTTCATCAAACCGGGGAATACGGTTTACAAAAACCAACCAGCTCCTTTCATGACCGGATTTTCTAGCCGCGGCCCAAACCTGGTAGACCCAAACATTCTAAAGGTAACTTTTTATTTAGTCTTTTAACTTCAAAACAAAACCAAAACAATTCATAACCGAAACCAACCACTTTAATTCTATTTGTGGTTTTTACAGCCCGACATAACCGCGCCAGGACTGAACATATTGGCTGCGTGGAGCGGAGCGGATTCACCGAGCAAAGTTTCGGTCGATCAAAGAGTTGCAGAATATAATATCTACACAGGAACTTCAATGTCATGTCCGCATGTTTCTGGTGCAATTGCTCTTCTTAAAGCCATTCATCCCAAATGGAGTAGTGCTGCTATAAGATCTTCTCTTATGACCACTGGTAAACAAAAGAAAATGATTATTTCATTGGTTCGATTTAGCTAAACCGAAATTTTGTTTATTGCCTTTTGAAATTATTTAAATGTGTTCTTTTTTATTGTTATAGCTTGGATGACCAATGATGAGAAAAAACCGATCCAAGACACTAATGGTTTACCCGCGAACCCATTTGCACTTGGTTCAGGACATTTTAGACCAACTAAAGCTGCAGATCCCGGTTTAGTCTACGATGCATCATACCGCGCCTACCTTCTCTATGGTTGCTCAGTTGGTTTAACCAATATTGACCCGACATTCATATGTCCTAGTAAAATTCCTCCTGGTTATAATCTCAATTATCCATCAATCGCGATCCCGAATCTTAATGGGACAGTGACCGTTAAAAGAACGGTTACAAATGTTGGAAATGGTAACTCAACAAGCACTTACTTATTCAGCGCTATACCGCCATCGGGTGTCTCGGTTAAGGCTAAACCGAGTGTGTTGTCATTTAACCGGATTGGTCAGAAAAAACGGTTTAAAATCGTGGTCACGGCAAGGAAGGACAAGATGATTAATGTGACTGAAAAGGGTCAATACCAATTTGGATGGTTTAGTTGGACAGATAGCAACCATGTTGTGAAGAGTCCAATTGCTGTTTCCTTAGCTTGATTGTTGTTGGCTTATTTGGGATGGGTTTAGTGGGTTTGGATTTTAGAGCTGTCAAAGTGAAAGAAATAGAAAATATGTTCTAATCACTGTAGTGATTCAGTCTTGTGTTTAAATCAAAGAAGTAACTATTCTCATAGTTATTACTTGTGAAGATGGTGGAAGAAGAAATCAAGTATTAGCATTTGCGTTTAGCAGAACAAAAGTATTAGCATTTGCAATTATTGTCGTGGGCCTGATTTGATATAATCAAGAAGCCTAACCACTATAATTACTTGGAATATTGAACAAACTAAATATGTATATACACTTTGTCACATGATGATTTTTGTTTTTAGAAAACGATTGTTAAAGTATAGAAAAAACAATCTTACCTTTGAATAAAAGACTAACTCTCTTTTTTAATGTTTAAAAAAAAATTTCAAAAACTAAACACAAAACTTTTAATTCTTTCTTACTCTAAGATTGTCACAACTCAACAACCTTTTAGCATTAGATTTTCTTTACAAATCCTATAATGAATAGAAAACTACTTTTTCCTATTCTAAGTAAAACAAGATAATTTCCATTAAGCCTATCTTATCATTAACTGACTTGTTAATAATATCTTGGGCTGCAAGCTATTGAAACTTATTCAACATTCTTCTTCGGTTTCAATTTGGGCTTTAACATGTTTTGAACTCCTATCAAGCTTTTCATCTCGTTCAATCTGATTCGCGCCAACGCTTTAGTTAGTATGTCCGCCTTTTGTTCAACTCCAGGTGCATGTTCCACATCAACTAGCTCCCTCTCAATACATTCTCGGATGAAATGATAGTGTTTGTGAATGTGTTTGCTTCTGCCATGAAACACCGGATTTGAAACAACACAACCCGAAAAAATTTAAAATTTTTTCCTTCGGATTATTATCATCACAGATAATAATCTCCAATGGGCCAAACAGAAGCAATGCTGAACAACAAACGATTAAACAATTAAACCAACCATAATTCAATAATCCCATAATTATCAAATTGCTAAACAGTTAAAATCAATAAACCAATATTCAATTCCAATATCCAACGAATAACCAATAACAATTCCAGAATTTACTAGCAACCTAGCAATTCTGACAATACAGCCACTCAAACGAGACACTAGATCATCTCCTCTTCTCGGCCATGATTCCACGATCACAATTTCTCTTTACCTGCATCACATAGCAAAAAGAGATGCGTGAGTATTATCACAAATACTCAGTGAGACGGTCCTCCCGTCTACAAGTTATACACACATACATAAGCAAAAGATACAATACCAGGATGAGCATACAACAAGCATATACGAACAATCAAACATGAACCAGTTCAGGAGCATTGTGTCGATCGACACGATGCACTTGTATCGATCGACACAAAGCAAGTGTGTCGATCGACACGACATCGCAGACACAGGGAACGAGCCTATCCTCTCATGGCTCGAACCCTAATGCGATCCATCGATCTCCTGTACGAATTGACCAACAAACACACGAAATCCAATCCACACAACCGCAATCAAATGTATTCTATCGATTCCTTTACCCAGATAAACCTACGGTCACGCACTCACCTCGAAAAAGGATTGAAGGAGGAAGAACACACGATGAAACCCAACGAAACCAGACCCTAGCCTTCTGATTCCCTTCTCCAAACACGCAATGCACAACACTCAATCCTCCCACGCTCCTATAACCTCAAGAACAAGTCTCCAAGGATCAATCCTTCTCAAATCACCAAAAACTCTCTCAATCTCTTCTGATTTCGGCCAAAAGAGGAGACAAAACGCGGCTCCCACGTTTTATATCGGAACCCTAGGGTTCCCTAAACCAATCGCCAAACCGAACGATCAAGAACCAAACCTGTCGGTTCAATTTTAACCTGTGTCGATCGACACACCACACTGGTGTCGATCGACACAGCGCCCAAAAATCCGACTTCTCCCAACTCCAAAAACACTTGTGTCGATCGACACACACACCCTGTGTCGATCGACACACCACCCAAAAATTCACTTTTTGGTTCACGGGGGTTACAAGATTCTTGGAGAGTGCAATTGCTAACTTATTGTCGATCTTGATGAGAACTTGCTTGATCTTCCATCCCGTAATCTCCCCTAAGAGTTCTTGAAGCCATATAGCTTGTCATGCTGCTTCCGTTGCTGCCATAAACTCGGTTTCACACGAAGATAGAGCAATAGTTTCTTGCTTTGGTGAACACCAAGTAATTGGTGAGGAACCAAAATAGAATATGTGACCCGTAGTGCTCCTTCTGTCATCTTGATCAATGTTGTGACTACTATCACTAAAACCAATGATCTTCTTTGATCCTCCATGACCAAACTTTAGACCAAATACAATTGTCCCTTTAAGATATCTTAATATTTGTTTCATTATATTACCATGTGACTTTCGTGGACTTTGCATATACTTGCTAGCAACTCCAACGGAGAATGCTAAATCTAGACACGTGTGGAGTAGGTACCTTAAGCAACCAACGTTTCTTCTATAGGCCGTAGGATCAATCTCTTCTTCTTCTAGTGCCTTTGAAACTTTCAAATCAAACTCCATGGGTACTTGAGTCGGATTACAAGTTTCTAGACCAACTTCTATTAAGATCCTTCGAGCATAACCTTCTTGTTTGATCTCGATTCCATCCTCACCTTGATGTACTTCAATGCCGAGATAATAAGTGAGTTTTCCTAGGTCAGTTATCTCAAACTTAGATGACATTCCTTCCTTGAATTCACTTATCCTTTTTAGAGTGTTCCTTGAAATCATCCACGTAGATGGCAATAATGATCAAGCTTTCTCCTTCTTCCTTACGATATACCGAAGTCTCCTTTGAACATCTCTTTAACTTCATTCCTTTCAAGATTTGATCAAACTTTGTGTTCCAAGCTCGTGGAGATTGTCTTAAACCGTATACTGCTTTTGAAAGCTTATATACCTTGTGTTCTTCTTCTTTCACCTCAAAGCCTTCGGGTTGATCACCATACATATCCTCCTTTAACTCTCCATGTAAGAAGGCTGTTTTCACATCCAAATGATGGATCTCCCATCCATGTGATGTTGCCAAAGTAACCAATTGTATAGTTTCAATGCGAGCAACAGGTGCAAAAACCTCATCAAAATCTATGCCAAATTTTTGTACATATCCCTTTGCTACAAGCTGCGCCTTGTTCTTCTTGATTGTACCTCTCGCATTCCTCTTGTTTTTGAAAATTCACTTGAGACCCATCACTTTTGTTTCACTTGGTCTATCAACAAGGAACCATGTCTTGTTTTTGTTGATAGATTCAATCTCTTCTTTTCAAGTTTGTATCCATTGCGACAAACGCTTAGCTTCTTCAAAGCTACTTGGCTCATCACTGATCGTAAGTAGAAGTCTCTCACATTCTACACAAGCTGGAAGAACATAATCTTTAAGGTAACTTGGTAAAGTCACTTGTCGACCTGATCTTCTTGGTCGTGGCTCTACTTGCTGAGGATTTTCAACCACATCGTTATCCTCTTTTTCTTCATGTTCTTGCTGCTTAGAATCATTTGAAGCATTACTTTCAGTCTCGTCTTGGTCTTGATTGTCACCAATCACAGCAGATCCTTTTCCTTCGTCTATAGTTTCACTCTATCTCATGTGAAACATACCAGGATTTCTGTTTGGAACAACTTCTGACCTGTTCCAGACCCAATTCGTTTTTTCATCAAACACCACGTCACGACTTACCACTATCCTTCGTGTTGATGGATTGTACAATCGATAGGCATTGGATCCTGGCTCGATTCCAAGATGCACTAGTGATTGTGATCTATGATCTAGCTTCTTAAGGTTTACGGGTTCAACCTTCGAGTATGCTAGACAACCAAAAACCCTTAGATGATCTAGTTTTGGTTTCTTCTTCCACAAGCATTCATATGTAGTCATGTTGTGAAAAGCTCTTGTAGGTACCCTGTTGATAATATAAGTAGCATGACGTACTGCTTCTCCCCACATATAATTTGGTACCTTCATTGTCTTGAGGATACTCTTTGTCATCTCCATCAATGTTCTATTCCTTTTCTCCATTACACCGTTTTGTTGCGGCATATAAGGTGTTGTGAGATGTCTCTTGATACCTCTTGTATCATAGAAATCATTGAACTCCCTAGAAGTGAACTCTCCGCTTCTATAAGTTCTAATAGTCATGATCTTCTCCCCTAGATCCTTCTCTACTAGACTATTAAACTCCTTGAATCTACCAAACGCTCCATTTTTCTCTTTCATCAAAATTGACCACATATATATTTGTTGTGAGCAAGAGTAGAAGGGGTTATAGGACCACATAGGTCACCGTGAAGTAGCTCTAGAGGTTTACTAGTTCGAAACGTAGATGCCTTTGGAAACGATTGACGAGTTTATTTTCCAACTAAACAAGACTCGCACAACCTATTTTCAACTCTAATTTTCAGCAAACCATGAACCATATCCTGCTGGAAAATTGATTTCATTGTCTTAAAGATAATATGACCAAGTCTCGCGTGCCACCTCCAAGTATTATCTTCTATTCTCGTGTGCAAGCATATTGTCTTTCCTATCTTTAAATTGACCTTGTAGAGTCTATTAGGAGATCGTATTACCTTCACCAAGAGCCTTCCACTCGGATCATGAAGTGTTAAGTAATCACGTCTCATTCTCACATCGCAACCAACTTCCATAGCTTTTCCTAAACTTAGGATGTTGCTCTTGAGTTCAGGAATATAGTAAACATTAGTAACAAGAGTCTGCTCATCTCTTTTACTTTGAAATAGAATAGACCCTTTCCCTTCTATTTCAACACACGACCAATCACCAAACTTCACCTTGCCTTTGATGTTTTTGTTTAGCTCAGAGAAATAAGTCTTGTTATCCGTCATGTGATTACTTGCTCCATTGTAGAGATACCAGATTCCTTCTTCTCTTGTACTTGTTTCATAATTTTTTGGAATGACATTTTCTTCATTCAAAAACACTACTTCATGCATATAAAGAGATGGATCGGCGTCTTCCGTCTCTATCTTATTTGATTCTTGTCTGTGTAGTATTCGCTCAGGACAAGCGGAAGCAAAGTGTCCAGGTTTATCACATCTAAAATAAATCACTTTCGATCTATCTTTCTTTTATTTAGCTTGATTTTGATTTGTTTGATTTGTTTGATTTGTACGCTCTTGTGAATTAAACCTTCCTCTGCCTCTACCTTTGTATCCTCTGCCTCCTCTTCCATGTCCTCTCCCTCGAGAACCTGAGTAAGTGTGATCGGAGTTAGCAAACATCAGCTTGCTTTGTGCCTCTTCATGATTTTTCTCATCGAGAATACGCTCCTCATAGGCCTTGAGTCTTCCTCTGATATCATCAAAGCCTGTTGTCTTTAAATCTAGGAACTTGCTCCAACGAGGCGATGATGTGAATAAATTTGCTTCTTTGCAAGCTATTAAGAAACTTCTTTACGAGTTTAGGTTCCTCAATTTGTCCAAGTGCAGCCGATTTTGATGCGAGCTCCGATAGCTTTCCCGCAAAGCTATCGATCTTCTCTGTGTCCATCATCTTAAGTCTATCAAACTCTGACATTAAAGTTTGAAGTCTTGCTTCCTTGACACGATCAGCACCAATGTTACGTGATTTGATTACTTCCCATATCTCCTTTGGAGAGTCTTTTGACTTGCAAAATAAGAGTCTGAGGGATAGCTTAGAATAACAATCCTATTGCGATATCGTTCTTCCCGGATTCAGTTGAAACACATTCAATTGTTTCCCATACCTTGTGAATTCGCAACATAACCTTCATCTTCATAGCCCATACCGTGTCGTTAGAAGATGAAAGCATAGGACATTGGATCGATGAGGGAACAAGGTCCTTTATCCATTTTGAAGTTGTTGTGTTGTCTTCTCCCATGGTTTGGTTACGAAGACTATCCGTTCGTATGATCTTCGTGCTTCAAAACCGTCAGGATCGTTGATCCTAACCGCTTTGATACCAAATAAAGTATAGAAAGAACAATCTTAGCTTTTATTCAAAAAGACTAATTCTCTTTATTGATGTTTAGAAAACTCTCTCAAAAACTAAACACAAAACTCTTAATTTTTTCTTATTCTAAGATTGTCACAACTCAACAACTTTTTATAGCATTATATTTATTTTACTAATCCTATGATGAATAGAAAAACTACATTTTCCTACTCTAAGTAAAACAAAATAATTTCCGTTAAACCTATCTTGTCATTAACCGACTTGTTAATGATATCTTGGGCTGCAAGCTATTGAAGCTTATTGTAACGCCCGTGAACCAAAAATTGGAATTTGGTTTATTGTTTTGTTAAATTGCTGGGTTGAGTTTTGAGTTTTAGCTCAATCCCAATAAACCCACAATCCTAGGGCCCATTTCGTGTGGCCCACATCTACCTCAAAAACACTAACCCTATGCACTCTCTTCCTCTATTTAAAAGGAAGACCCAAATGATGATCTTCATACTGTTAGATAGAGATCGGTTCGTAGTTTCTGGAGCATTTTCTGATATCCAATCCAAGGTATGACATGTCCGCAATCCTCAGTTAAAGTTTGCCCTAAATCGCTGATTTCTCGCAAACCAGAAACTGTCTCATATTTACTCATGTTTCCAGTTTCACAGAGCTGACTTTGGAGGTTAGTTTCCGTTGATCTAGAAGGAATCAGAGAGCGGTTCCGGTGTCTTTGGAAAAGTTAAGGTGCAAGAAATCCAGATCGGGTTTCAAAGTTCCGATCCGACGTAAATCCAGTGAGTTATTCATGGTTCTTTCTGGCCAAGAAACATTTGTTTAGTCCAAAAACCAGAAACTCTAATCTGATTTGAAACGCAAATGTAGTTTTGAAACGCGATTTCCGCAGACGCCAGTCGCCCTGAACGCTGTTGCAAACTACCTGGAATAACGTTTCAATCGCAACCATCCGAAATGCTATTTTCAATCGCTATTTTTTTGGATTCAGTTTTTGGACGTGTTTGCTAAGGTGACTGCACGACCATGGCTTATCTAGGTGATTGGAATGACTTGTTGTTTTGGGTTGTGTGTATGGATTGATTGATTTGTTGGACTATAGATGTTCTCTATGAGTTTTCGTGCTGATTTGCGTGTTGTTGTTTAGTTTTGGGTGTTATTAATATCCTTGTATGTTTTGATGTTCCATTGAGCCTGTGTGTATAGTCGGTAGATGGAATGACCGTATCACTAGATATTTATGATAATATTCACGCATCTCGTTTTTCCATGTGATGCATGTAAAGACAAAGTGTGACCGTGGGGTCATGATAATGAAGAGGAGGATGATCTAGGGTCTCGATTTCATTATGTTTGGTTATTGCTTAGAATTGCTAGTTAGGTAGCTGGTTATTTTGATCTTGTTGAATTAGAATTTTGTTTATTGATTTGGAATTGGTTAATGATTAGTTTTATAAATTATTGGTTTAGTTGATTTATGACTTTTCGCTGGTTTTGTGTGTTTGTTTACTTGATATTGAAAATTAATATTTATAAAAATATTAATTTAAATTTAATTAAATAAAAAAACAGATCGGATTGCAATTGTCTGATAAAAAATTCAATCAAATCTCTGTCTAGATTCTCGTAACAAACTATGCAGATCGCCGATTCCTTTTTTTGTTTGTTTTAATTTAAATAATACCGGATGTCGTAGAATCTTCTTGAACTCGTACTCTAACCTGAGTAGGTAGAATATCTAAGGTAAATAGTTTAATACGATGAAAATACGGTAAATGGTATATTCTCAAAACTGCAATAGGTGATTATATCAGTTGATAAATTTAGCATTTGTCATAAAAACCAATCGAATTTCTATAGTTTGGTTTAACTATTTTAGATGTGTTGTTGCTTTATTTATTATTGTGTTTGATATATAAATAACCCATCAAACACCTATAAAGCATTAGGGTTACATTATTTCGCTAAGGCAGAATAAACAGAAAATCTAAGGGCCATGAGACGATTTTTTTTCTCCCTTTTCCTCTTTCTCGTCCCTCTCCTAGCCTCATGCACTAAAGAAAAACAGGTTACTTTCTGTTAAAAATAAATTTATAACACTTAATTTTCACTGAATTGCAATTCCAAATATGCATCGAGTTGCTACCATTAAGTGTTTATTTTCCCTATTATTCCAAGAACATAAATATTCAAATTTATTGTTTTTTAATTAATCTAGTACTCCACACAATTTCATTTTTTTGTTTGGTTTTGTAGGTGTATATAGTCTACTTTGGAGAACATAAAGGTGATAAAGCCTTACATGAAATTGAAGATCATCATTATTCCTATCTTCAATCGGTAAAAGAATCCGCAAAAAAGGCCAAATCTTCGTTATTGTATAGCTACAAACATAGCATCAATGGCTTCGCGGCTGAGCTAACAGCCGATGAAGCCTCTAGACTAAAAGGTTTATGTAAAACCCTAAACTTTTAAAATGACAAAAAGAAAAAACTAATGAAACCAAAAATTTATATTTTGTTATGATTGAAAAACGGTGATTAATTACTAAGAATTCATTTTTCGTTTTTTTTACTGGATATAGGACTGAAAGGAGTTGTATCAGTATTTAAGAGCGATCCGAGGAAGTATAAAACCCATACGACAAGATCATGGGAATTTGTAGGGTTGAAGGATGACGAAGTGGGCGATTTCCGTGGCGATGATAGATATCAAAAGTTAGATGTGCATGATCATTTTCATGTTGGTAGAAAGTTTTTGAAGAAGGCAAAACATGGCGATGGAGTTATAGTCGGTGTTATCGACAATGGTAAGCTATTCTAGGACTCTAATTTTTTTATTTTATTTATCATTATAGAAGTTGAGAACTAGGTTTCTAAATTTTTGTAGTAGTCACTAACGTTTTTATATAGAAAAATCTTCTAGAAAAAAAACAAAATTGTTGAATTTAATTTAGTTCCGAGATAATATCGAATAAATGGGGTTTCCATGCATACCTAAATAAGTATAATGATTCAATATGAGACTAAGGAATGAAAACATATAGGGACAACACATGTACGTCATATTTAATTGGATCTAACGCGATCTTAATAGCTGTTTAATTATCCACCAAGGGCCACTAGCTTAACTTACAGATTGGAGTAGCTTGAAAAAAATATCATATTACAAATTTTGGTATCCAGCTTGATGATGTACTGATTTCGATTTAGAATGTCCTAGTTATAAATAAAGAATAGTTGATTTATCACATGACATAAAGAGAAGTTGCATTATGATCAAGACACAAGATTCATGGATTTTTTTTGTAATTATATATTTAATTTTTTTTGTCACAAATACACTTAATTATCAACTAAACAAATATATTATTTGTACTAGTAAACCAATAGGGTACTGAAGTGCCAATAAATGAAAATATAGTATTTCCCGTGCGCGCAGTTCTTACAAGCAGATCCGCTCTCGTATTGTTCTCCCATTGCCGGTTGATGAGATTGAATCCTGGGAAAGATTCACTGAGGGCTGCCAATTCACGCAATTCCGGTTGTAAACCGGGCCAGTCATGCGGTGATGTCACCATTCTAACTCAGTGGAGTCCGTGAAAAACGTGGAAATAACAGAGTTCCGTATGTAAAGGTGAGAGACTCCGGTAGTTCCCCTGAAGTCCGAGTAAATCTGTTGTGCCATCCTGTAGCTGTAAGACCCAACCCACTCTGCTGGTGCCGTCATCCGCTTTCCACGACCCATCGATCCAACATGTGAATGTACTCTGGAGTAGAGGAGGACTTGGAGGAAGACTTCCTCTTACTACACTATCTGTAGTATTAGCCTGTATCCACTCACGCGATTCTTTTATAGCCATGACCATGATTTTTGATGGAGATATGTCCATCTTTTTGAACACTTTATCGTTTTTTGCCTTCCAAATGTACCAGATAATCCACGGGATGGCCTGAGTAACCTTTGAAAAGGATTCCATCCTTGGGATTCGCCAGAATAGGGTATCAAAATTAGTCCTTAGACTCTCTGAAGGGCCCATATCGTCTCCCCATGGAATAGAGGAGAGGTCCCAAGTCTGCAGGACCTAGGGACACCTGAAGATTGCGTGGTTTATGGACTCCTCCGGAGCATTGCATCGTAGGCAGTTAGAAGTAGAGCGACTATGTCGATGGTTAAGCTGCTCATTAACCGCTACGACCCCCGCCAAACACTGCCAAAGGAAGTGTCATAAATTATTGGGAGCAGGTATCTTCCAAACATACGCCTTCAATGGTGTATCCGATAGGCGTTGGAGCAAAAACCGGGTGTAATCGTGAGAGCTCATAGCCCGATTTAACCGTGTAAGCGCCTGAGGTAGTGGCGAGCCAACAGAAACTATCCTCACCCATATGTGCTGAAGGCCGGAGACTTAATATCTAGGGAATGCCCGTTGGTTGGATATGCCTTTGTAGGGCCGGGAATTCCACGTATTAGAAGCCCTATGTATTAGGTCCAAAACTCGGAGCATCGGGTGCAGCGTTCTTGTGATGCTACGAGCTGGGCGTGGCCTACCTGGGTATCCAGTTATCAGTCCAAACTTGGGTATTGAATCCATTGCCTATGGTGCGTCGAGCTCCTTGGAGCACCAGTTGCTGAGTAGACCATATATTGCGCTAGTCGTAGGACGAACGATTCGGTTTTGGAGCCCTAAATGGGTGTACCGAACGGTAGTACCATCCTTTGATGACGCGTGCTGCGAGAGAATCAGGAAACTAATGGAGTCGCCACATCTGCTTAGCCAAGAGGGCCTGGTTAAAATCTTCCAAGGATTTAAACCGATTCCGCCATCTCTCTTTGGTAAGCAGAGTTTTGTCCATGCAATCCAATGTAAACCTCTTTATTGTGGTTTTGAGCGCCACCAGAATTGTGACACTGCCCTGACCAGTTTCCTACAGAGTCTCTTTGGGAGAAGGAAACAGGACATTGCATATGTTGGTATTGCTTAGGCGACCGACTTAATCATCACCTCTTTGCCGCCCATGGACAAAAAATTTGCTGACCATCCATTGATCCAGCTATTCAAACGATTTTTAACATAGGAAAATATTTGGGCTTTGGACCCATGTTGCTGTTCCGAGATTCCCAAGTATTTCTCGGCTCCTCCCTCGTTTGAAATTCTTAGATATTGGTGAATGGTAGCTCGTACACCTGAATCTACTTCTTTGCCAAAAGTGATTGCTGATTTATCAAAATTAGTTTGTTGTCCTGAGGCATTCCCATACAGCGTAAGAATGCGGAGGACCGTCTCACTCTGAGCAGGGTTCGCCTTACAGAAGAAGAGACTGTCATCGGCAAAGAGAAGATATGAGACTGACGGGCTGGCGCGTGCTACCTTTAGTCCCGTCAGAAGGCCGCTCGCCTATGCGACTTTAAGGTTTGAGTCAACACCTTAGTGCACATGATGAATAAATATGGAGATAACGGATCTCCTTGTCGTAGACCGCACGTAGGGGTAATAGAGCCTCTAGGATCCCCGTTAAGAAGAATATGGTACGAGACCGAGTTCACACATGGCATGATCCACGAAATCCATTTTTGCGAGAAACCCATCTTCATCATCAGGTTTTCCAAAAAACCCCATTCCACTCTATCATAGACTTTGCTCATGTCTGTTTTGATAGCCATGAACTATTTTCCGCACTTGTCTTTCATCACCAGAGCATGGAATGCTTCTTGGGTGATCAATATATTATCCAAAATCACCCGCGCTGCCACGAAAGCAGATTGGGTTTCAGACTCCTGTGTGGGGAGGAGTCTCTTAAGCCGGTTGCATAAAACCTTGGAGATGATCTTGTACCTTACATTGCACAGACTAATAGGGCATAATTCCTTCATCTCCCATGGACGCTCTCTTGGGGATGAGACAAATATTAACCTCATTAATGCTCGGGTCAATCCGTCCTGAGTCCATAAAATCCTGGACCATTAAGACAACTTGTGGTCCCAAGATATGCCAGAACTTTTGGTAAAATAATGCAGTCATCCCATCTGGTCCTGGTGCTTTTTCTGGGTGAATGGCAAAAATCGATGCCTTGACTTCCGCTAGAGAGGCCGCTTGTGTAAGGACACTGTTTATCCCCGGAGTTACCGACGGCAGAATGTGTCTTAGGAAGGTCTCCAAATCCGTAATCCCCGAGGACGAGAAAATATCTTGGAAATACTCGACGGCGATTTGTTCAATCTCAGTCTCTTTCTCTGTCCATATCCCATTGGAGTGCAGGATACCAATAATCCGGTTCCGGGCACGCCGTTGCTTCGTAGAAGCATAGAAATATTGCATATTAGTATCGCCCGCCATAAGCTAAAGTACTATACTTTTTTGTTGCCAAAAGGCTTCTTCCTCCACGAGGACGAGCCTTAGTTTTTCTTGAGCTTCTGCAATGTCCTCCGCAGATCCGGAATCGTCACTTTGTAAACGATCCAGCTCCTCTTTTAGATTATCAATCACCTTGGCAGAATTTTGTTGATCCGTGTGTCGCCAGCGCGAGATGAGTGTATGGCATACTTTAATCCATTCACTAATATCTAGTTGGGGATTGGTATTGAGGGGGTCCCAACCGTCCTTAATGATTTGCTCAAAGTTCGGCTTAGATAGCCATCGTTTATCAAAACGAAACTTCTTTGACTCTTGGAATCGCCTTGTCGTGATATGGGTGAGAACCGGTCGGTGGTCAGAGTCCATAAATCGCATATATTCGGCATGCGTATGGGTACATCTGTCATGCCATTCTTCAATCCACATTGATCTGGCAAATCTACACCAGATAACATTCTTGCTTCTCCGTCCCACCCAAGAGAGACAATTCCCTGTGAACGAAAAATCCATCATGCCACTGCTGTTACGCATCAGCTGAAAATTTAAAAAGGAGTTCTCCCCCTCACGCAATTGTAATTATATCTTTAAATCGTTTGGGTTCATATCATTATAATATAAACTAGCCATTGCTAATTTGCTGTTATATAAATTTATATGGTATAGCTGAGATGAAAATAGTTTTGTTTTGTTTTTTTTGGGATATAAATTAAAGGAGTGTGGCCAGAATCAAGGAGTTTCAGTGACAAAGGAATGGGACCAATTCCAGAATCATGGAAAGGAATCTGCCAAACCGGAGTTGCCTTCAACTCTTCTCACTGTAACCGGTAAGATAATTTCTCAAATTTGTCAATAAAGAAACATCAATACTTTTATCAGCTCATATCTAAAGTTTTTCTTGTTTTCAACGGATTATTCATGAGATCATTTTAATATTATACATATGTACACTAATACATACATGGACATCCACATAGAATAGAGCCTATAGTACTACATATATTTTTTTTGATTCACAATACGTTTTTTCTTTCTTTCAAAAATGTATTTTTTCCCACCATGATTTTTCATATCTATTTTATATATAGTGTTATAGAGTGGTATACTAGATTTGATACAAAATAGTTGAATTATGGTTATTAATTTATTAAAATTTCGAAACTTTATCAACTAATGCTATTATCACTTTCTATCTATATTCATTAAAGGAAAATTATCGGAGCGAGGTATTACGCAAGAGGTTACGAGAGATATTATGGACCATTCAATGCTGAAGCTAACCAAGACTTCTTGTCTCCACGAGACGCCGATGGACACGGGTCCCACACATCTTCAACCGCTGTTGGTCGCCAAGTATACGGCGTTTCTGTATTCGGCGGCATTGCTATGGGCACCGCTTCAGGCGGTGCCTCATTGGCTCGCCTTGCCGTGTACAAAGCATGTTGGGCCGTTCCAAACGCTGACAAAAGCAATGGAAACACTTGTTTTGACGAAGATTTATTGGCTGCGTTTGACGATGCGATTGCTGATGGCGTTCACGTCATTAGTATTTCGATAGGAACGGCTGTTCCTCAACCGTATTTGAAGGATGGAATCGCGATTGGAGCGTTACATGCCGTTAAAAGAGATATTGTGGTTGCAGCTAGTGCGGGTAATGAAGGACCGGGGGCTGAAACTCTGTCGAATCCGGCTCCATGGGTTATTACCGTAGGTGCTAGTACTCTTGATCGGTATTTCATTGGCGGTCTTGAACTTGGTGATGGCTATAAATACGAGGTACCCTAATTTAAAATCTTATATTTATGATACTTTCACAATTTTTTTGACTAAAACGTCATTTAATATTTAGGTAGCTTTCTACTGTACTTTGAATGTATAATATATGGTTTTTGTTTTTGTTTTTGTAGTCGGACTCTTTAACGACATTAAAGATGGACAAATTTGCTCCTCTTGTGTATGCTGCTAATGTGGTTGTTCCTGGCGTTTCAGTGAACGATGCATCGTAAGGTTTTTTCTCTCTTTTACTACAAAAATTTTGTTTTAATTTTTTTGAAAACTAGCCAACTTTTTTTTTGTGTGTGTTTATGCGAAGGCTATGTTTACCGAATTCACTTTCACCGGAGCTTGTCAAAGGTAAAGTGGTATTATGTTTGAGAGGTTACGGTTCAAGAATTGGTAAAAGCCTTGAAGTAAAACGAGCCGGAGGAGCCGGTATGATTTTAGGAAATTCTCGGGTTAATGACGAAATTAAGGCCGATCCTCATTTCGTACCAACCGCATTGGTTCTCTCATCCGCGGTCGATAGGATTCTCGATTACATTTACAATCATTATGAACCGGTTGCTTTCATTAAACCGGCAAAAACCGTACTCTATCCATACCGACCAGAAGATTCGGTTTACCCATACCAACCGGCTCCCTTAATGGCCAGTTTTTCTAGCCGTGGCCCAAATTGGGTAGATCCTAACATTTTAAAGGTACACTATTTTGTTATTTCTTACTTCAAAACAAACTCAAAAAACTACTTAAAGCCGGTATAATTGAAGTTAATAGTGTTTTGTGGTTTCTACAGCCGGATATTACTGCGCCGGGACTGAATATATTGGCCGCATGGAGCGGGGCACATTCGGCGAACGAAGTTTCAGTAGACCGACGAGTTATGGATTATAATTTCGACTCAGGAACCTCTATGTCTTGTCCTCATGTTACTGGTGCAATTGCCCTTATCAAAAGCATTCATCCCACATGGAGTAGTGCTGCAATAAGATCTGCCCTCATGACCACAAGTAACAAATTTTTCCATTTATTAAGTTTGCTAAACCGAGTTATCAGTTACGTTTGATTAGAGGTGTCCAATCTGATTTTTGCCAGAAATTAAAAAAAAAAACATTAGCTTAAAAAATATTGAAATTGAAAAGAATTCGACTTATTATCAATCCGGTTCGTTTTTACATTACTTCGGTTTCAGTTTGGATGAACCTTTTTATAGCAAATTTTATTTTTAGATTCTAGAAAATTTTAAAATAAGTTAATGCCTTAATTTTTGTTTGTTTGTATGTTCGTAAATTCGGTTTTTTTTTCCCCCGATATAGAAACAATAAAACTACATTTATTTGTTTTCATTTTGGTTTAGTTTTCAGATTCGGTTTACTGATACGATTTTTAGTTTATCGCGGATTAAACCAGAGTTTTTTTCTTGTTTAATTGTAGCTTCGATGACAAACGAGGAGAATGAACCGATCAAAGATTATGATGGTTACCCAGCAGACCCATTTGCATTTGGTTCAGGACATTTCAGACCAACAAAAGCTGCAGATCCCGGTTTAGTCTACGATGCATCATACCGATCTTACCTTCTCTATTGCTGCTCACTTGGATTAACCGAAATTGATCCAACATTCCAATGTCCTAGTCAAATTCCTCCTGCTTATAACTTAAATTACCCGTCAATCGCAATACCATACCTCAGAGGGATAGTGCCCGTTACTAGAACCGTCACATGTGTTGGACAAGCCGGTAATTCAACATTAAGCACATATTATTTCAATGTTCAACCGCCAATTGGTGTTTCGGTTAAGGCTGAACCGAATGTGCTGGTTTTTGACCGGATTGGTCAGAAGAAACAGTTTAATATCATTGTTGAGACACAGAGATATGAGTATACAGGTGAGGCTCGGAAAGGTCGGTATCGGTTTGGATGGTTTAGTTGGACCGATGGACATCACGTTGTGAGGAGTCCAATTGCTGTTTCCTTGGTTTGATTATTTGTTTTCTTTCTTGGGGTTTTGGATTTTATTTGGGTCGAAGTGAAAAAAAATTGACTATTTTCTTAGACCAGTTTGGTCAGTTCTTATTAGTCTCACCGAAATATTATCCTACGTGATTGAAAGTCACTTGTGGATTAATAATACGAAAGTTAAAAAATAGTTTTTTTTTTTTTTTATAACCAAAGGTGTCCGGGTTACCACTCCACTAATCCTCCAGGATGAATGTAGCCGTCGAATAACCTACTCACCAGATTTTTAATGGATCAAAAATATAACACCATTTCAACTGGCCAAATAGAAGTGAAAATATCCCAGAAAAAAATCGAAGTCAGAAAATAGCTTATTTCACATTACTTCAGATTAGTACTCACAATTTGAAGATACACTTGTACAACCATGTAATGAATATTTGATATTAGAAATGTAATTCTCTATGTAAATTTTCTCTTTGATAATAATATATATACTTCATTCGAATACTTAGCATTAAGAAATATATATATACTTCCGTTGTCGGAAAAAAAAACTATTCTCAATTTCTCATTGTTATTGCCATTCAGTAGACAATGGCATTGTTATGGGTTGAGTTGATCCATGTATTTTCTCAATAATCATTTTTCCAAAATTTATTGTAACAAATCATTCTCTAAAATATAACATAACGAAATTAATTTAACCCATTCAAACTTATATCTACTAAAATTAATCTTACAAAATTACTAATTTAGTTCACTCAAACTACACCTATAAATTGTAGTGACAAAACTAATTAAAATTTTATTGTAATTCGCCACATTTATATCAATAAAAAAATGCTTTCACATAAAAAGAATTTATTAGAAATATATTAATTAGAATTTAGTTTTTGTGACAAATATAATTGTAATTATCTTTTGTTTACAAAATATAATTTTCTATAAAAATTTATAATAAATATGTTTTAAAATAACGATTCTAAATAAATTAAAAGAAATAAAAATATATTCGCATTTGTTTAAAAAAGTAATGAATATACATTTTAATACAAGACAATTTAAATTAACCAAGATATTCAAAATCGTTCGTATGAAAATTTACAATTACAAAAATTTATGGATATATTTTTTTAACACAAGAAAGTGAAAATTTTACCAAGATATTCAAGATCATTCGTATGTGAAATTACAATTCCATATCTTGACAATTACATATCTTTTCGTTTTATTATTGAAAAAGTAATTTGTAAAATCAATTAAAAATAGATTAATCATTTTTTGTATTTCATTTAGTTTTTAAACAAAACAAAAAAACTACTCTTTAGTATCAATTCAAACAATATTTTATAAAAATAAAGAGCTAAATATGAAATTTAATTATGAAATATTTTGCAACATGCATATTTTAGCTATACATGTTTCGATATTATCATATTTATATTATAAGATTGATCTCCAAGTTACAATCTCCTAAATACATACTTACCAAAATAAATCTCTTGCAAAATCTTTCATGTGGGACAATTGTAAAAATACCATTTTTGGGATGCCACTTTTTAAAAATGCCAAATTTTCAAAATCTTTCCAAAAATACCACTAATTAAATATTTTTAAATTCCTAAATCTTAAAGTTCAAAATCTTAAAAAATGTTTTGACGCCTAGCAAACCTTAAACTATCAAAACTAAACCATGATACAACATAAGTAACCTAAAAATAAATGATATATTAAATAAATAATTTTGAAAGAGAGACATTTTTACAAAGATTTTGAAAAAGTAACATTTTTGAAAAGTGAAATCCCAAAAGTAGCATTTCTCAAAAAATTTCCTAAATTTTGTATTTCTTTTTCCAAAAAAAAATCAATTTATAATTCTCAATAATATATCTTTAAAAATGTAACTTTAATTTTATTCTAAATATTTGATAATATTTGTTGTTTTTAATTTGAAATTTGTAAACAAAAATTTAATTCGCGTATAACGCGTGGAGTCAACTAATTGCATCAATAAAATTGAATAATTTTTGCTAACAAGTTGCACTTTAATAAATTTCAAAAAAAAAGTGTTACTCTTTAGTTAGAGTTTGAATCTCATATTTGGATGTTTATATTAATCTCTTAATCACGGAAAACAACTAACTTGTATATAGATTATAGTATGAGGTTACGATCCGGACATGAAATACAATAAATCCATATCCAAGCCTATCAACTCAATAAAATTGAATAATCTCTGCTAAAAATAGCATAATTCACATTTTTATTAGAGTTTGTATCTCATATTTGGAAGTCCAAAAATGTTATTCCCTTACTTACAGAAAACAATTAGTTCATATGTAAATAGATTATGGTATGTCATTAGATTTCAGACAGGAACTTTTAGTTTTATATAAATTTAGTTACTAACTACAAAATATCATATGTGGAATTTTTGATCAATTGGTTGATTAAATGTTTATTAGTTGTGTTTAATCTTTTTACATCCAAAAATATAGATTTAAATTTTAAAGAATTACGATTTATCATCATTTATATAGATCATTGAAAACAAGTTTAGAATCAATAAAATTATTCGTTGTGGAATTGTACATAAGATTGATCCTGAACATAACTAATGAAACATTGGCCTTGGCCTAAATTTAAATGGTCTATTAGCTAAGAAAAATTCATATATATTTAATATATAAATAATTGTAAGTAGATAATGATCGTAAATGTGATGAGTTTTAGATTTCCTTTCCATTTGTATGAGCCAATAAAAAGCATAAAATCGAAAGTCAAGACGAAAAATATCTATAAACAAAAAACTTCTTCATTTAGTTTTTCTTCTATTTTTCATCACTTTTTTTTTTATTTACAAAATCCTAATATTACTGGATTCATTTTTCATTTGGTTTATAGCCCTATTTTTTCTAAGACTGGCTTGATCATACATACAACAATTTTTTATAATTTGTAATAAAATAATAACTAACTAATATTAGAAAAAACTACAAAATATCATCTATTTATGTATAAACTAACAGTTTTGGCTAAACTTAAATATCAATTTCACTGAGTTAAAAAAAAAAAAAAACTTCACTGGTTGTTGCTAATAATAAAAAGTTAAGGATTGGAGTTGGTGACGTCTAAATCAACCATCACGTGACATTTTAAAAATTGATTCTAATATTGCAGTTATTTTTGTAATCGCTAATAACAGCTGATTGCAGTTAATATTTAGTCATGTGACAGCTGATTTGCCAAAAATACCATTGTGATGTATGTTAAGGGATTGGGAAGGATTTTTATTCTTGATTTTTATTGTAAAAAAAATCTGTTTATTTTTTGGGTTATGATTTACATGGTTGTGATTTTAAAAATTATAAAAGTTACAAATTGTGGATTTAAAAAAAAAAAATACTATTACGTAGAACAAAAAAAATAAAAATAAAAAGACTTTGAGAAGTTTAAAGGACTTTGAGTGATTTTAGGAAAGTGAAAGTGTAATTGGCTTTATTCACACTTTTTTTTTGAAAGATACAGCACTCAAAATCCACACCAATCACCCCCTAAGTCTCCTAAACCTCAATGGCGTCGACTGTTTTTTTTAGAAGACTCAAACAAACCAAAAACAAAGAAACAAGAACAAACTAAAACTTACAGAGTTCTGAAAAACTTAGAGTTTCGCAGAATTATGAAAAAACAGAGTAAAATGCAGAGTTGTGTGTGAAGCTTGAAACTTTGTGTGAGAAAGAGATTGAGAACAAGATGAACATAAAGAAAACAAAAGCACACAAAGCTTTAACGAATTCATACCCGTTAAAGAGGGTCGCTACGTCTCGCCGAGTCTATGCTCAGAAACCACTAGATTCAAGATAGAGTTTACAATAGAAACTATTAGTGACTCACTCTAATGCTCTTCACTAGCATTTAAAAATCACTCAATCAGTTTCTATGTTTTAGAAAAAACTATGTAAGCTTATATCGCTACAAGTTTTCTCTCCTCTATCTATCTGAATCTGTAACCCTCTCTTATTTCTAAGTTGTGCCTTATATAAGAGAACACCTTTATGCTCATACATGACCTAAAGCAAACGTGATTCTAATGCAGACGTCAAAGTAGGCTCCTTTAATCGCGTTTGTACCATGAGACAAACCAACTTTAACCATTTAAAATCACAAGAGGGCAACATGTACGTTGCCTTGTAGGCTTTGTAGTTGTTTCCTTATAAGTGATCCCAAAAATATTATTTAACTACAATTTGATTTATTTTTACCGCATTTAAACTTAAGTTATTATAGAAGCTTGTTTGTCTTGGTCAAAAGAACTTAGTCATCAAAGTTTTATCTTCACAATGTGCTTTATAATTTGGGAAAATTGAAAATAAAGGATGATTTTTTTTTAAATTTGTTCATTTATATTTTTATTACTTAAATTTGGTGATATATACTTTAATTTAGTTAAAATTCTATTATACCTTAATCATAATTATTATATTTAATAATATTTTAGAAAGTAATTAATAATAATATTTATTGATTGAGTTGGTTGATGAGTTATAAATTTTTAAGTTATGTCTCAAGTTCGAACCTTCCTTCTCTCTTTTGTTTTAATACTTTTTATTTAATCAATAATAATATTTTTTAATAAAAAAATAACCAAACATCAAATTTATAAATAATGAAATCTAGTTTTTTACCGAATCGTTAAGAAACCAACACAAATTGTTTTTCAATTTGGATTTATTCTTAAATCGTCAAAAAACCAATACAAATTGGTGTTCTCATTGTTTAACATGTTTTTGTTAATGAATTACAGAATTTGAATGCAATTACTCATGCTTTCAATTCGAAACTGCGTTAACAATCTTAATAATTTAGTTATATTTTTGAAATTTCACGAATAATTTCTTATAAAATATTTTTTAATTATTTATGAAGGCCTTTATGAACCATTAAATCTTTTTAAGAAATAGCTAATTACATCTACTTTACGTTTATTTACAAGTTTGCTATTATACTGCAAATCTTTAATCACTTATACTTAGTATATGTATACTATGCATTAGTTACATATATTTGATCATGTTCAAGTTCTAAACACATGAAAAGAAAGAAAATTCATCAGAAAAACCTTAGGTTATATAGAAGGAAAATGAACAATTTACTGAATTCTGAAAAAAAAACAGAATATGTATTCTAAATTCTTCAGAATGTAATCTTACAATATATTTGATTTCTTAAATTGTTAGATTCATTTAAAGATTTGAAATATTTAGTTTTCTTAATTTTCGGAATTATACGTATAGAAAAATACGTATTCTAAATTTTGTAGAACATATAGCAAATATAAGAATACGTATTCTAAATTTTAAAGAACATAGAGCAAATAGAAGAATACGTATTCTAAATTTTGAAGAACATAGAAAAGTCCAGTTGACGTATTCTGTAATTGTCTTCCAAAGTTTGTAGAACGTTAGTGTATTCTAAACTTTTTAGAACATGTACAATGTTCATATTACGTAATCTGAATGTTTTAGAACATGTATAAATTTTAGAAAATGTCTTCTAAACAAACTAGAACGAATTTATAAGTGTAAAATTTAACTTCTTGGTTATTAAACAACAATTGCTCATTTGATAAAAAATTTTATTCAATTGTTTTCACATATTTAACAAAACAAATTTGGAAAAAATTAATTATTTATATAAAAAAGGTATTTAAATATAAATAAAATATTTTAAATAAAAATATAGTTTTTTTGGAAAAAATTAATTATTTATGTAAAAAAGGTATTTAAATATAAATAAAATATTTTAAATAAAGATATAGATGGACAAATTTTATTGAAGATATAGTTTATTTTCAATTTTTCCTTATAATTTTGTAGGTTGAATCATTAATTTGCCAAAAATGATACAAGCAAACAAAAAAAGGAAACAAACATCATCCATATAGTTTAATACAAGATTTCAAGAAACTTCTTCAAAATTAAGCTTTCGTCCAAGTTTCAATGCAACAAAAAAGAGAATATATGCCGTTAACTAAAGCTGCCACGTAATCTCATAAGAACGTGACTGTTGCGGATAAAACAAAACACGTGGCAATAAAACAACCCAAATAGCTCCGTGACGTAATTTTATTTTTGGACGTTAGATTTTGTCATGACGCGTGTTCGGATAGAATTGGATTAAAAGTGTGCAACCGCGTACACGTTGAGATGGAAAAACGCGTAAATGTATTTCCTCCGGACGCGCCGCACGGGTTGCGTTTTGTGGTGGCTTCACATCGACACAGCTTCTTTCTCAAATCATTGTGATTTTGTTGTTGGTGATACTCAAGTAATATCATAACTTCAAATATTCATTAATCATTAATCATTAATCATTAATCATTAACCATTAATCATTAATCAAAAGATCAATCTACTTTAATCATTAAGATGCTCAAGAACAAAATAATTTCAAATGGTTCGTACGAGTTTTTCTTTTTTCTTTTTGGTTAAATATTCGTTTCGTAAAGATGGCATATTGTCGTTCCATAATTTTTTTACTTTTAAAATCATAATTAAGGCTTGATTAATCAAACGATTTTATAGAATAATGGTATATGTTTTGCCATTCGTAAGTTATAAAATTTTAATTGATTTGTAATATTGTCAGTGTTTTGTTATCATTTTAAATCCGACAAAATCTCTTTTATATATAGGTATTCAAAATAAAATAAAGTATGTTTTTCTATTTGATTCAATAAACTTAATACTAACTATACCATTTTTCATCCGTAGAAATATTTATGATGTAGAATTAATATAGTTTTAGTTACAAATAAGTTTTTTAGTTAATATTGGAATTATTATATGGAATTCGAAAGATTTAGTTAAAAAATAATTTAGTTAATACAAAAATTATTATACAAATTTTAGATATATTTGTGTAAATACGCTATGCGCTAGTTGGACGATGGACTACCGTATATCTTACAAATGTATATACAAACGCTTACACGAGGTATATACGGTAGATAATTTATTAATATATATATATATATATATTTTATAGCTAGCTAGTAAAAAAATATCATCACAAATATTATAAAAATAAGCTAAATACATAGTTTTAATTCGAATAGTAAATGACATAGTTGAAAAATTGTTTAAAATAACAATAAATATAATTATATCAATTATTAAGTGAAATGATAACATTTTTATTATGTATATAATTAGAAAATTTTTAGTTTTATTAAATTATTTTGTATATAGAAATGTTTGTTTATCAAGGGATAGAAAAAATATCAAAACCCAACCAAATTAAACTAAAATTCAACAAATCTAAACTCAAACCATATTATATAATGTCGGAACATGTTTATAAACCAAAATCGAGTTATACGAAACTAAACTGAATGAACCAAAAATTACTAAAGATTTTTTTGTCACAAAAAATAATATATATATTGTTAAATTTGTTGTTAATATTTATTACAATTTTTTAGTTGTCCACACAAATTTTTAAAAGGGAAAAAAAGTAATGTATCTATTTTTTTTGGGCAATTACAAAAATGTCATTTTAGCATATACATTTGTAAGAATGCCACATAGGAGTGTCTATTGGCAAAAATACCACTAATTATTGATTTTTAAAGCCTAAATCTTAAAATTATAAACCATAAAAAATATTTTGATCCCTAAACTTTCAAAACTAAACTCAAATATAACATAATTAACCCAAATATAAATGATATAATGAAAAAAATAATTTTGAAAAAGTGGCATTTTTGCAAAGATTTTAAAAAGATGGCATTTTTGAAAAGTGACACTTAAAAAATGGCATTTCTTAAAATTTCTCATTTTGTTGTCCAAATATTTGTCTAATTATATCTTAAAACATGTATGTAAAAAATTTCTTTTACATGCTCACACATTTTCAAAAGAAAAACAATAACATTTATTTTGGTATTTAATTTTTAAAATAGTTACTGTTTGGAATATATGTTAATTTTTTTGTTAACATTTAATGATATATATGGTTAAATATTATAATTTTTGAAATAATTATTTTTGGCAAATTAGGGTTATTTTCATGTGTTTGGCAATTAGAATAAGTGTAATCATAATAAGTAGTTTTGAAAATATATGTGTTTGGTAATGAGTATGGAATAATTAAATAAATAAAAAAGAAAAAGATAGAAAAAAATTGTGGATATGACACATCATCAAAAGTCATCCAAAATATTTTTCTTTTAATATATAAAAGATAAATTTTACAATTTTTGGTTATTTTTGGATAATTCGAATTAAAAATAATTAAATCAAGGGACAATTACAAAAATGCCACTTTTCATGTGTACATTTGCAATAATGCCACTTAGGGGTGTTCATTTGCAAAAATACCACTAATTATAGATTTATAAAGCTTATATTTTAAAATTCTAAACCCTAAAAAATGTTTTGACCCCTAAACCCCCATAAACCCTCAAAACTAAACCCTAATAGAACATAGTTAACCCAAACATAAATAATATAAAAAAAAAAAAATTCAAAAAGTGGTATTTTTGCAAAGATTTCAAAAGTGTGGCATTTTTGTAAAGTGACATTTGAAAAGTGGCATTTTTTGAAATTTCTCTTAAATCAAACTAGATAAAAAACCGGATAATTATGAATATTTTGGATAATTTTTAAGTATTTCGGATAACTTTTGAATATTTCGGATAACTGAAATCGAAACCGCACCCGACTAAAACTGAACCGAAACCGAATCAAAATTTTAAAATACTCGAATGAGTATTATATTCCTAAAACCAAAAATCCGATAACCAAACTAACTGATGTGAAACTGAATGGTTACCTGAATGCCTATACCTAGTCTTGAGACTTGAAAAATAGTTTTCAAAATCACTAGTTCAACTCTACTTGGAAAGAGTAATTTACGCCTTAAACGTGATATTATTAGTGGTTGGTCCCGGATACCGAATTGATTATGAATAAAAATTCGGAATTTTAAGAGTTGATATAAAAAAAAAATTAACAATGGTAAAAGAATGTAGGAGTATAAATTTAGGCTAGTTAATTATCCTTCTGAAATCTAAACACAATGAAATCATTATAATCAATAAGAAATCAAAATAATTAATTCTTGGCTAATTAATTACACAGGACAATGGAAATTTGACTAATGATATGAAGAAGAATTTAGATAAAGCTTCCACGTACGCACTCAAAGATATCAAGATGACGTCATTATACGCAACACAAGATTTTACTTTTACGTACACGTATATACAAATGTACAAAGATATACATACATACACATTTATTATATACGTAGTTCTTACGTGTATATATTAAGACATAAGATTCTCTTTTGCAACATATGTGCCTTAGTCTATAAATTTCATTTTCCTCATTGTTATATCTTTCCTTCTTTATCCGCACCGATCATCTCTCTAACTTTGTCTAAACCTTTCGTGTTGTGTGAGTTTTTTTTCTGTCAACAATCGTCATATATTCGTGCTATCGAATTATACGTGTGAGTTATAAACGATAATTTGATATTTCAATGTCGGAAGAATTTCTAGAATCAGACATTATATTTTCCGACCAGTCCGAGTACAACCCGAAAACTGAACATTTCAACCGCATCAATGACGAGAAGAGCTCGAGCACAAGACGGCGGGATATAACGCAGAAAACATCATCTCCGGTAAGAATTCCGTTGAAAACTTTCCGGTGTACAGAGTGGGAAACGACGGAGGATGAGGAGGAGGAAGAGAAGACTCCTCCACATGTAATACTCGAAAGAAGAATGAAAGAGCAAATTGCGTTTTCCGTTTGTACTCATAAAGGAAGAGACTTGAGTCGTCACCGGAACTCCGTTCTTAGGATAACCGGTTTTTTAGAAGCTTGATTTACTTAACCGGCCGGTTCAGTTTGATCTATTTTAATTAACTGACCGGTTTAATGTGGGGTTTTTAAAAAATTTATTTTGGTTCAGGTGTGTATTAGATAAATCCCCGACAATTGTATTACCTAATTGAATTATTTTAATGTTTTGAATCAATTTGAATTATTTATTTTGTCAAATTGATTGATTTTTGGTTAACTTGAGAAGAGGAAAACGAATAAAATGTATAGGTTAAATACCTAAAAATAGGTTTTGGGTTTGCTAGTGAAGTAATTGGTTTCTTGGCTTACAGTTCTTACCTGAGCCTGATGATTACAAACTATTGTGATTTCCTTACCAATAAAAGTAACTAAAAGTCAATTGGTTCCATAAGAAAATGTTTGACTTCGTTTCTGTTTTTTTTTTGTTTTCAACTAAACTACTAATCGAAAAACATCACTAGAATTGGACCAATTCGACGGTAAGGTATTTATCTATGAAAAATTTAAAAGTTTAAGTATGAACAAAACATACTAAACAGTCCGTCTTTGAACTTCATTTCTATTTATTTTTTTTGTGTGAACAAAACTACTTTATGAATATTGTGTGAACAAAACTACTTTATTATTCATATAGGCCAAAAACTCTTGCAACAATAATGTATCATAAATATTTTACTAGAAAATATTGCATCATCGTACAGACAAGACGGTTCATGACCATGTGGTTCCTGCCAGTTTGATCACAACTGTTCTTTTCGGGATTCTTATAATTATAAGTTCTGTTGAATAAATAAATTCATACAGTACAACTTTTTCATTTTATTTTTAAAATGATAAATATATTTAATTCCTTTACAAATCCGACTTTATATTTAAAATGTATACTTCAAAATTATTGTGATTATACAGCATCTTGATTTATATATTTACAATTGTATAAATGTGTGAAAGTTACAAATTATATAGAGAGGCCACTTGAGCAGATGTTAAAATTCCTTTGGTCTGACAATGTATATATAAGTCGCAAAATGTAGAAATGTAGGTACCAGCTAATACTCTTTAGATCACGATTCAAAGCATTTAAATCGATTTTTTTTTACTCTAAACTTTTGATAGAAGATGAATAAAAGAGAATCTTGAAATGGAACTTGAGAGAAAAGTAAATGTGATTTCTACCACTGAAAGAAAAAAGCTAGCATTTAAATCCCAGAGAAATGTTACAATCAGTAGCTTCAAAAGGAGGACGAAGAAGATAAAGAAGGTTTTTCTTATGCTGCAACAAGATCTGGTGTCTCGGCTTCAACAGATAGCAAAGTTGTGTGAACTTTGTCGACCCAACTGTCCAATTGATCTCTCAATGACTTGATCTGTGGAATCCCCAGTACTCTCGGTTGCGCCCATGACACGTAAACACTTCCATTCACTTGGTCTATAATCCCCTCGATCAGATGCACCTGCATCATTCATTTTCCACTTTAGATTCTACTACAGAATCATAACCATAAACATTCAATCTGTATCTAAGTCAGGAACGAAACGAGTCAAGTATGTTCGAGTTCTCTAAATCAACATTGGAAAGACATATGCAGATGCATACACCTAGAGACATGAAAAGCAATCATGCATGTAAGTAATGCTTTCTATGTTATTCTTTAATCAAGCGATGAATCACTATGTTGGTCACTATACAAAACTCTCTCCTTGGCCATAACAGATTTTCCAAAATGGTAGCTGTAAGTAACGAGAGAGAAAGAGGCAAGAAGATACTGCTACTTACAGAAAGGCTCTTCATGAGAAGGTGCTCAACATCTTCAATGGAAAGTTTAGTACGCTCAGCAATGGCACTCAAAGGAATGGTCCTATCTTCAGCAGGTCGGCTGAAGTATGGTGTAATAGTAACGGAATTAGCACAAGATTTTTTTTTTAAATAAATACGAAATGGCTGTGAGATACTATTGCATAGGTAGAAATTTACCTGAAGATGATCTCGATGAGGCAGAGAATGTTGATCTTTTCCAATAGTTTCTTCTCATTCTCAACAAGTGCTGGTTGGGCAATCAAGGATGCCTGGTGCACACGGCACAGTTCTTGATACTGAACTAAATCACCATGGTTGAATGCCTGGAGAATGTGGTAAAGCCATTCCACATTTGTTCCAAGTAGACTTTTCAACTGTCACAATAGAAATAATACATGTAAGAGAGCCCCATATAATTCGAAGCCAAATTATAACATGAGTGTTAGAAGCTGTCTCCATGTTCACAAACAATTTGGTAACCCGGAGCAACAAAAACGAAACCTGTCACATACACATATCTTGAAGATGATGGAGAACTTACAATGGGATGGGCTAACAGTTCCCCAAAGTTGTAGATATTTTCTCCAAGTAGAGCTGAAAGTGACAGATCAAAAGCCAAATCCTGAAAGACACAGAAATGATCCAATATTAGCAATTTCATCGGTGAATATAGGGAACCTACAGTACTTAGCACTGTTATTCTCCAATTTCCTTTTAACTAATTTTTTTTATCCACTATTGCTAACAGGAAACTTGGTAAACATAAATTAGAACAAGTTACGTAAAATTACAGGGCATACCAGCTTAAACGATTCTGAGAGTTCCTCCACAGATGTATATGCAAGATAAAGTAGAGCACTTTTGTAGAAATCAGAAAATTCTTGCCGAAACTTATAGTACTGAGAAGACACCCAATAGAAGTTGGCATAGACCGACGGATCAATGTCAGTCATACTATCAAGCGAGCTCTTTCCATCGTCCAAGATTTTCTTGCACTCCTTCTGATCACCTTGCTCAAGCTTGAATAAAGCCTTTTGTGTTTCAATATAAATGATTGGTTCAGTTATCCGAGGCTCTTTAGTAGCTCTAAGCTTTTCAATCACTCCTTCAAGATAGCTAACTGCAGCTTCTTTCTCAGGGTACTGTCGAGAGACTACCACAGCAAAATGCGCAAGCTTCAGAAGATTGATCTTCGTCTCAAAGTCAGTGATGAAATTGTTATAGAGCTGTATTAAAGCATCACCAGCCTGAAATGAAAAAAAATTACATTATAACAAGGAAACATAAACTCGGAACCATTCGAGTAACAAATAACGATCCACAAACTCTTTCAAGACATCGTTTAGAGACCAATCAGTCACATAACTAGTAGAAGATCAAACCAAGCGAAGACCAGATTCAATAAGGTATTTAAACCTCTGAAAAAGAGGGTTTTAGATTTCTCTGAGCCAACAGATTCAAGTTAAGTCACGTAAGTGTGAGATATCATTCAAGTTCAACACCAACTTGAATACTCATGAATTCAAGTAAATCTAGAAAAACCCTAACTCGAAATATCTATCTCTAAGATTTCTTCCAATACCCTAACCTGAAAAAAACCCTATCACCGTCCAAACGGATCTCTGAATCCTGTTACTCGGAAGTAAAACCACAACTTCTACCAAATTTCTCGAGATCTATGAACCCTAAATCCACAAGGAACACTACCAAACGAAAGCAAAGAATATGGTAAAAAACCACTACGAAGGAGAAGGAAAATACCTGAAAGACAGCGAGAGCGATGAACTGTTCAAGCTTGAGGGTAAGTTGATGCCATAGCTTTTTCTGATACAGATCTGCAAGGGAATTGTACCATTCACCGAGCTCTGGATGCGCATTTTTCAGAGATTCCAAGTATTGAAGAGCAGCCATGGCGGATTTCTTCTTCCTCGTCGAAGCAGACGAAGATGAAGAGAAGAAACGAGCGTCGAGGAATTCGATCTTATATTCAGAGCAGTGCGATAAATAATCCTAAAAACCCTTTCCCCTTCTATTTTGTTAGTCAGATTTAGGGTGGGCAAACTATCCAAAACCAAAACTGATCCGAATCCGACTCAAAATTATCCGAACTGTACCGTATCCGATTTTCTAAAATACGTGAATGAGTTTTAAACATCTAAAACCAAAATAATGAATCCGAACCTAACCAAAAACTGAATGAATATCCGAATTACCCGAAACATAAATTAACTTAAAAATATTTAGATTTAAAGTCGGATATGTTCATATAGCTTAGGTAATTTCGTTTTGTTTTTCGGTCAATTTGGGGTATCATGAATATAATGGAGTAAAAATTAACTAATTTAGTTATATATAAACTTTACAATTGTTGTTATTTTTTGGATAACTCAAGTTAAAATAACAAAATCGAACTAAATACAAAAAAACGGGTAGTTATGAATACTTTGGATAATTTTTATATATTTTTGATAATTTTTGAATATTTCGGATAACCGTAACCGATCCGAACCCGAAATAACCAATCCGACCCAAAATTTCTAATAACCCGAATGGGTATTATATTCATATACCCGAAAATCCGATACTCAAACTAACCGACCTAATACCCGATTGGGTATCCGAATGCCCACACCTAGTCAGATTCAAAAATCTAATTTTAAAAGAAAACCATCGGGCTGAAGAATAAATATATAAGCTTAAAAGGGCCTTTATGTAAATAAAATATACTTTCAAAGTACGGGTTATATAGCTATCATATGTAATGTATTTATGAGAAATTTGCTAAAATAAGCCATATTGAATTAGATAATGTCTCAATACACTTTTGTCTAACTTTTACCACTTTTTGTTTATACTACCTTTAATGGAAATATAAATAATTCAAAATAAAATGTTTCTAAATCTGATAATTATAAACATATCATGAATAGTCATTTGTATATAATTTTTATTTTTTTAAAGCTAAAAACCATGTTGAAAAATGATTTTAGTTTTTCCTTCTACTGCTGCCACAATTTGGTAGATTAATGATTCTGCCTATTTCACCTCTATCTATCGAGGGTAAAATTTTGGTTCTGCGTCATGCTCTACATTCTACATTGTCGTAGAATGTTAGTTCCACGACTTAGACTGACATCTACCAAACCCAGATAGTACATTCTACTGTTTTCAGTATCTTCTACCGTGTCCAAAATATTGTTTCTACCGCAACGTCTACCACTTTGTCTACCATATACTGATTCGTAGAATGTAGTTTCTGAATATTTTTGTTACCTAAAATGATTTTAAAAATATTTCTTTGTAAAACATGTTTTCACATAATCTTCTTCTTCTTCCTCGCATTTCCTTCTTACAAAACACGTCTTCATGTTTGATTTCTTCATTTGTGGTTCCTTTGAATTTTGTCGCATATAGTTTCTTTGTTTTGGCTAATATGTTGCATATCTATGCGACATGTGGCGAATGGGTCTCCAATGAGGGATGGAGCTTTGCTGTTGACGAAGAAAAAAGTGGTAGATTACTGGCTTTGGAATTGACGAAGGTGGTAGATTACTGGCTTTGGAATCGACAACTACTATTGACGAGTAAAGACTAGGGTGTCAGAAGATTACAGAATTGAGCAACGTGATGTTATGATCGAGTGTAGTTTTCTACCTAGGGATTTGATCAACAAGTTAGCGTCTCCTCCAATTATCATCTCCAATGATCGCCAAGTAAGAAATTTTGTTGCTTACATTAGGAAGAAAGCATCGACAGAGTTGTCATCGTGGAGGTCACAACAGAGCGACATGTGGAAGGCGAAGAAAACAAAGATACAAATTAGTTGAAGACAAAATACGATCGTCGCAAGGACCAAAAGGCTTGAAGAAGCAAAAGTGCAGCTGGTGTCATCGTGGAGGTCACAATAGAGCGACATGTGATATGACAATTTAGAGATGGTTCCATTTGATTTGCTTTTGTTTTTATTTGACACTACTCTGGTTTTTCTATTGTTTTTTAGTTTGAGATTTCATTACTCTGATATTTTGTCATTTCTTTTTTCTTGTTTCTTACTTTAAGGTACGTTTTTGAGTTTTGATTAGAAAACTTTTGTTTTTTTTGTGTCATATGCCTTTGGCGAACACGTTTCTTTGTGCTATTCCAACAAATACATGTAAAATGACCATTTGAGAAAGAAAAAATAATAATTATGATGAAGGAGGGGTTGGATGCGTCGCCCGATCTCACGCTCGTGTACTCTGTCTGGGCCTCAACTCTTTTACGACCTGAGACGTCCCAACACTCGAACTCCCAAATCCCTCAAACTCCCAAATCCCTCAAATCCAATTTGGGATGCAGAAACAGCGCTAGAGAGAAAATAGGTTTTTTTTATCAATTAATTTTTGGGAAATTTGCTAAATTGACTCAGTTTGAAATTGGTTTTGTCCCAATAACCTTTATACATATACCTCTTTGTCCCAATAACCTTTGATATTTCTAAAACCCAATTTTAGCCTTCAATATTAGTATAAATGATTTTTTTTTAATATTTTTGGAATATATAAAATTGGTTTAAAAAATTAAAGGATTTTAAAATATTTTAAACCATTTAGCTAAAATATTTTAAAAGAATATAACAATGTAAAACATTAAAAGAAAAAAACAGTTTCTGTAACTAGTCGACTTTGTCAACTCCGCAAGGTTATGTCGTGGTCTCCGAATAGTGAAGTTGTCGTTAAATTTTTCCGCGGAGAAGACTAGTCATCGTGGCCTCTCGCTCTCTACTTTGTGGGATCCGTAGAATTTCTCTCTCTGTCTCTCTCTTTCGACTTCGTGTTCTCCTTATAAGCCGCCGGTGAATTAAAAACCCTAAACATCGTCTTCGTCCGCTTTAATCGGCGACTGTGTCCGTCGTCTTTGTTGTCGTTCTCTACCGTGAAAGAGAACGAAGTCTTCTTCACAATCGTGTTCTCATATGCAATCGATTCATTATGAAACAACCTTACCCCTTTTTTTATATACATTGGAATCAAATTAATGTTTCCATATACATTAACTCTCAAATTCCAAACAAACCAACAAATCAACCAAACAACATACCCAGCAGAAATCACATAAACCAATTAATGAATTATCCAATTAAACAATTCAATAAACCAATCCAATGACCACAGAACAATTCCAACATGACCAGTTCAACAATTCTAGCAACCTATCCAGTAAGTCTAACAACAACACAAAACAACAAATACGAGACACTAAATCATCTCCTCTTCCCGACCATGATTCCACGATCATACTCTGTCTCTATAATATGCTCAGATTTACCATGAGCTACTCTCTCAAATTAAGAGATCGTAGTAGTACTTAGGGATCGAATCCACAAGGCATCAAATCACACAATCAATTATGAATTCAAATTAGGTTAAGTAAATCAGTATGAATGTAAGGAGAATATCAAAACAAAGCAAGTGATGATGATTAAAGTTCTTAAAATTCAATGAGACAAAAGAGTTAGGTTATGAGTAATTCTAATGAAATCCAAAGAAAAAGACTGCTAGGATTTTATTAATCAGAGTTCTAGAACTCGAACACAAGTGTAAAATCAATCAACTTTCGTTGCAGAGATTATCTATGACTAAATCCCTAAATTTCAAATTTCTTTTCAAATTCAGTGAATAAAACCAAGCATTAAAATTCTAAGTTCAACTGTTCACAAAATCATTAAACCAAATTTCTTTGCGAGTAGATAATTTTGCTTATCTAAGACTAGATCAGGTTGTTAATTCGCATCTATTAAAGCAACCTAGGATTTTCAATTTCAGTTGATCAATCCTAAAATCAAAGTTACAGCAATCTAGATGAAGAACAAGTAGATAAATCCTAACATAGATGATGAAAACATTATGTATGAAATAAATTGCATTAAAAAGATAGAGAGAGAGATACAAAGGGTTCGAAATCGATGGATGTCAAACACATATTTGTCTCCCTAAAGCTCTCCAAATCAATCTCTCTCAAGTCTCAATAGAAAACAAGATGTTCCAACTTTAAAACATAAAATAAAACTATATATAATGTGTCAAATTCAGACCAGGCTTTTTGTATAAACTTCTGGGATTTTTGGGCAAAAGCGGAATTTCTTCGAAACTTGAAATCTTCACGTCAGACATGTGAGTGTCTATCGACACAGTCTGTTGTGTCAATCGACACAAGCTTAAAATTTTTCTTCTTCTCACGTCAGAACCGTGTGTCGATCGACACACATGGTAGTGTCGATCGACACAAGTCAAAAACTTTGACTCCGACTTGATCACTTCGGCTCTTCCTTCCTTGATGCTCCAAAATGTTCCAAAAGCTCTCATTCAGCTCCAATCGTCCATCAACCTATAAAGACTCAAAACAACTCGAAAAATACCAAAAAGACTATGTGAAAAAGGACTTATATCATGGTCGAAAACAGGTAAAAACCATGATATATCAACCTAGAGTAAAAGTGATAAAATATAGGGTATTTCAGGCAGTGTTCTATTGGAAGGGGATGATGACTGAGATCAGAAAGTACGTGGCTGAGTGCCAGGTGTGCCAGAGGCACAAGTATTCTACCATCTCCCCTGTTGGGCTGTTACAACCCTTGACTGTCCCGACCAAAGCGTGGGAGGACATATCCATGGATTTTGTAGAAGGGTTGCCTAAATCAGATGGATATGAGACTGTTATGGTGGTAGTGGACAGACTGACCAAGTATAGTCATTTCGTGGGGTTAAAGCACCCTTTAGATGCAGCAACAGTATCTCAAATCTTCATACAACAAATCATCATGTTGCATGGGTTCCCAAATATCATAGTCTCTTACAGGGACAAGTTGTTCACCGGAAAATTCTGGACAGAGTTATTCAAGTTGGTAGGCACAAAACTCTGTTTCAGTACCTCATATCACCCTCAAAGTGATGGACAAACCGAAGTGACCAACAGAGGTATGGAGATATTCTTGAGGTGTTATGCCAGTGACAAACCAAGGATTTGGTACAAGTATTTGGCTTGGGCAGAACTGAGCTACAACACCCCGTTTCAAGCTTTATATGGCAGGGAGCTACAGTACTGATGAGGTTTGAGAATAGTTCAACCACCGCAGATTTAGAAAAAAGGATGATGGACCTAATTTTTTATATTAATATGTCAGACCAAACATATTAATATAAAAAATTAGGTTGCTAAAACATTTGCTATACAACCTAATTTTTTATATTAATATGTCAGACCAAACAGTCATGTCAGTCTAATCTTTACTTCAAATTATATTATTTGTTATTTTTAATTATCTGTTTTTCTTGGGGAAGTAAGGAACTCTATGACGAACGACGGTTCCAAAATTTGGTTAATCGAGATGCTTCTTAAAACTTATAGCCATTACATATGAAAAGCAAAATAAAATTAATTGCTAGCCTCAGTTGCTAGAGATTATTAGGAGGTTTCAAAATTTGGTTGATCAGAATCTACTATATGAAAGTTGGTTGCCTCTAACTTTGTTTTTACGAGAACATCAATTTAGGCTTTACACTATCTTGGGCCATCTTCAAACAACCCAACCCTAAAACTCGAACGTCTTCTTTTCCACCCTCACCCCAGCGACTCCTAATCAACAGCCTTTACCCCTAATCTAGCTAATTCAATACACTTCCGCTCGTAATTTCCTTGAACGAGAGATCCATTCATAAGACTCTCCTCTACGTCTCGCCTCTCTAGCATGCCTTCACGATTGGCCACAACCGTTTCGAAAAAACATCACACAAAAAACAACCACGCCTCCTCTAATTCATACTTCAAAAATAACCCAAAACTCTTGGTCTGACATCCTCCGAATATCGGTCCGTCGCACCTCCTCCAAAAATGGCCGCAAACGATGCTACAAATTCGCACCATCCGAACTACGTCACCTTCGACCAATTATGCCCTAGTCTGCTGCCTCCTCCGTTGTAGCCCGAATATGGAAACAATGAATTTGTAGTAGGTAAAGGTCGGTGAATTTCGTGTATTGAGGACTGAGCGTTTAAGTTAAGTATATTACAGAGCGCTTCGGGGTTGACAGACCGGACAGACCCGGGCTATCAAATCGTAATCGATAAAAGAGAGAATAGTATTTAGACCGCTGCGGGTTGATTCTTGAGAGAGGGTTTGTAGCTTTTCTCTGGAGAGAGGCGATCTCTTGAAGGGTTCTCTGGAAGAATTAGGGACCCGGGGCGATCTCAAGCTCCCAAAAAGATGTCTTGTCACATCACCTCATTCCTCTATTTATAGTACAAGGTTATGAGGGTACATCCTAGGTTTTATTAACCTTAGGTGCTGAATCTAACTCCACACTTAACCAGACCGCGGTTAAGTGTTGGATTGGGCTTTTATCAGCTTTCTGGGCCTCCAAATCGCATGGACCGCAGGTACAGGCCCAACAGTAGCCCCCCCCGGTCAACGAGCGAGATGGGCCGAGTTTCGTTGTTCGATAGATTCTGCGATCTGGAGCCTAGATGCCACGTGTCGAGATCTGGGTGGTTTGTCACGTGATATTCGCGATTTTCGAGGTGCGACGCTTCAGTTTCCGCTCTAGGTCTATAAAAGGAGGTTTTCGCTTCCTTTTCTCGCATTTACTCTACTCGCTTCTCTCTCTAAGGTAGTTTTCTGCTTCTCACTCTTGTTTTTACTTTTAGTTATTTTATGCCCGTCTCGTCAGCCCGTCTTTAAATTCTCCGATCTATCCTCAAAGAGTCCACAGTGTTCGTCTGCCCTCTGTCTTCGTCGGCTCAATCTGATTCCCAGAATGACTTCTCCTCTCCCAACGCTTCCACTAGCTCGCCTTCAATATCCTCCTCAGACTATCTTACTGCGTCGGGGGACGAGATTGAATCTGAGCCCATCAGATTCCTCAAAGGGGGCTCGACCACGATAAGGCTGGGACCTCCGAGCCTGCCGACGCTAAATTTCGCAAGGCAGGGCGCCAGCACTCTGCTCGCGGTCCACCTAGGGGAGATCGGATCGGAGAGGGAAAGAACTCCGATTCCTTTGATTTATCAGATTTTCCTCAGGAAGAAATGGATTCTCCGGGACCGGGGCTAGGTCGCGGTATCGTTCTGAAACGCTTTGACGATTGTGGGACGTTATCTGATGAGTCCTCGCTGTCGATTATGAGAATGGCCCGGAGTTTGCCGGACAACGTTGAGTTTCGGGTTTTGGGCGACCGTGACCGTCCTTGGTCGCCTCCGGAAGGATTCATGTGTCTATATGAATCCTTCTTTCCAGAGAGCGGGCTGTGGTTCCCATTACCTCGACTACTGGTCGAATATTGCGCCCGACGTGGCATAGCTATGTCTCAGCTATCCCACGCATCAATTCGTAATTTCATGGTGTGCATGATGTTGGCCGCCGAGCATGGGATGGAATGCGACTGTGATTCGTTCGAGGCGATGACTCTTTTTAAATGGCGGAAACCTACGGGTCGTTTTTATATTTCGGCGCGTCCAAAATTTAAATTGATAGACCCGGACTCCCACATCGACAAGTCCGAGAGCTGGGAACGATACTTCTTCTTTGTGAAAATCGATGATGCGTCGGTCGGAAATCCGAGATGGCCCATTCGGGCTGGCTGGAATATTAGATACAGTATGTTTAATCCCCGATGTATTTTGAACTCTCCCTCCGGGCTGACATCTAATCTTCTCCTTTGTTTGCAGATTCGGTTGTCCCTAGGATCCTTCTTCCGCCGAAGCCCGGCAAAAATTTGCTGACCGACGTTCTGAAAAACTTGCCACCTCAACTTTGGCCGGAGTTCCTCGAACAGCGAATTCAGAGGTGTAGGTGTCGGATCCTCACAGGTCGGTGTTCGACTTTTTGCAATGTTTTGATTTTGACCGGGCTGTTTGTTGACGTAACCTAAGCTTTATTGAAGGTTGTTTTGACTTGGAACTCGCTCCTCTGCGTCCTTACACTTATCCTCCAATTAAACCCAAGAAGGTTCGTCTTCCGAAAGAAGTAAAGATGGTAACGAAGAAGGCTGCGTTCAAAAGGAACACTTATACTAACGTGATCGGGGGGTCTGGCCTCGGAAGGTCTGCGGGCTCCAAGGAGGTCGCATCTGTGACCAAAGGGGTCGGTCTCCCTTTGGGTGTGCAGACCGGGGGAGCTGCTGATGCGGAGGTCGGGGCCCGTCTTGCAGAAAAAGTCTCCGGGAAGAAGGTTGCAGCGGCCTCCTCCGAGATCGCAAAAGAAGTCCCAGAGAAGAAGAAAGAGGCAAAGAAAAGAAAGTCCGCGGATGCTTCTAGCGGGCAGACGAAGAAGGCTCGTGTCGAGGGAGCATGGGAAACGGAGGTCGAGGCTGATCCTTCTACTGAAGTCACGCAGGCCTACGATCTGACCTTCTCCTACAAAGGGGAAGAACATATCAGAGAAAACTTACTAGCGTCCGCCGATCTTCTCGCCAGGATTCCCTGTCATGAAAAGCTCGATCTCCCAAATGTGGATGACTTGGTGGAGAAGGACGCGTATCAACTTTGGGCGGGGAGCGCGATGGAGGTGAGCTCCCTTTCATTTCTTACTTTGCAGTTATCTGCTACTTCGTACCCATTTTGCTTATTAAACTTATTGCCGTTCTGTTTTGGCAGATGGTTACTCAGACGAACCTGCTTACCCTAAGGTACGATCGTCGCGTTCAAAGACTTGTTGACAAACTCAAGGGTTTTTCGGCGATAAAGGCGGAAGCCGACAAGGTTGCTGGGCTTGAAGAGAAAATCTCTGCGCAAAACCAGGCCATGAAAGATATGTCCGCGAAAGCCGATGAGGCGAGGAAGAGGGCAAGACTCGCTGAGGAAGAGCTCGAGGAGGCGAGGAAGAGGGCGAGATTCGCTGAGGAAGAGCTCGAGAGAAAGAGTGCGGAGAAGGATTCCCTGCAGAACTTTTGTGATGCTGAGATCGCTCGCTTGCGAGCTTCTCGGGAGTTCGAGGTCAATTAGATTGTCATGAAGTGCAACGACAGGCTGAGAAGAATCAAGAAGTCGATCGCGGACAATGATGAAGTGAACAAGCTTTCGGGCTTGATGAACCAAGCAATGGCGATCAAAGATTACCTGTCCATTTTATCGAAAGAGGGGATTGCCATTCCTGTTGACAAGCCAGCAGATCTCGAGGAGAATTTCAAAAGGTTTAAGACTCAGCTCGAGGCGTTAGAAGTCGAAGAGATAACCGAGGAGGACTATGTGATATCTCCTCCTCGCTTTATGCGGGCGATCCCTCCTCGGACTGACACTGAGGCTCATTTCGATGAGTACAGGACACATATGACCGCTGAAGACGAGGAGGACATCGACCCAATCGGAGGAGATCTCGATGCAGCTCCCAGGGACGTTGCCACGGGTGAAGTTCTCGCTCCTCTTGATGGAGTTCCGGTTACATCGGCGGTCTAAAATTCGTTTCCCTTTTTGCTTATTTCCTCCAGGCCGCTTGTGGCCTTGGTATTTTTTGCTTGTAAGGATTTAAAACTTTATTTTCTGCCCGGACGGGTTCCGAATGAGACTCTGTCTTTAGTTGTTATAGAGTTTTTGTGAGCTCGTAGATTATTGTTTAACTAAGTTGGCGGGGTTTAGCCGGCTTACAGACTTAGAAATTGGTAGGTTGTGTTAAAACTCTTGGTTTTTACAAGTATTTCCCTTTTTGCCTGCGACTCTGAGGTCGGCTTGTGGCAGTGTCTGTTTTGTGACTAAGTGTGCGAGACGGACTCGGCTTAATGTTCTTAGTCATTGCGAGACGGGTTGCGGGTCTGGCCCCGGCTTATATGTCGCCAGTGGAAGTTTTAAACTTCAGATCTGACGATGTGGTTGATCAAACCACTTTTGTTCATGTGGAACGTAATTTGGTCAATTGCCTGGCCGAGGCATTGACGCAGAATGAGCTCGGAGCTTTTCGGGCTGGGAGAATCAGCGCGCGAGATGTGATAAGTCGGAATCATAAGGAAATGAGCAAAGTTTAACGAACTGGATATGTATAATAATAATTTTTTTTTAATATTAATAGCTGTGCCTTTTTACGGGCTGCCTATGTACCCTTTGTGATAGGGATCAAGCCAATCGTAGTTCATTTACAAGAGTAACAAGGTGAGCTCGTAGAGCCCCCTTTTTTTTTTTTTTTTTTTTTTAAAGGGTGCCGCGATCTGTCGAGGCGGTCTTCAGATGTTGTTCACGCCAAGGAACTTGGTGTCGTAGTAGTACCTTTTGAGGCTCATGGAGTTCCAAGATTGTGGGATCATTTCACCGTTAAGGGTCATCAGGCGGTAGACTCCGGGTCGGATGATTTCAGTGACTTGGTAGGGTCCTTCCCAGTTCGCCGTGTTTTCGTAAACTTTTCGAAGGACGAGGTCGCCGACGTTGAAACTCTGGTTGCGGACTCTTTTGTTGTAATACCGCATTGCGAGCTGCTGATAATTCTGTATCCGGGCTAGAGCTTCCCCCCGCTCTTCTTCGATGTGATCGAGGTTGTCGACAAGCATTGTGTCATTGAGGGTGGGGTCTTCGGTCATCATTACGCGGTGCAAGCTATTGACGTTTACTTCGGCTGGTGCCATCGCTTCCAATCCGTAGGCAAGGGAGAATGGTGTTCAGTTGGTCGACTGGCGGGGGGTAGTCCGAAATGACCAGAGCACGCCGTCGAGTTCGTCTGCCCAGAGTCCCTTTTTGTCCTCGAGTCGTTTTCGTAGACCGTCGATAATTATTTTGTTTGATGCTTCCGCCTGGCCGTTGCCTTGTGGATATCTTGGCGTTGATTTGCTTAACCGTATCTTCCACTTTGCACAGAAATCTTCAAAAGTTGTCGAGATAAATTGCGAGCCGTTGTCCGTGACGATCTCGTATGGTAGCCCGTGACAGCAGATGACAAATTTCCAAAAAAATTCTGTACGTCGGTTGCTCGAATCATCGCGTAGGCCTCGGCCTCGACCCACTTGGTGAAATAGTCTGTTACTACGATGATGTACCGTTTTTGTCTTGACTTTGGGAAGGGACCCATGATGTCCATTGCCCAACGCATAAAAGGGTAGGGTGCTGTCGCGGTTGGCGTTGGCACTGTTCGCAGCAACGGGCGTATTCGGCGCAATCTTTCAACATTGTTGGCCAGAAGAAACCGAGACGTTTAATTTTGATCGCTAGGGTCCGACCTCCGGAGTGACTGCCAACCGCACCCTCGTGTGCCTCAGCCATGACTCTGTAAATTTCGTCGCCAGCCAGACATTGGAGTAGTACATCAGCGGCGTTCCATCTATAGAGCTCGTCTTTAATGATAATGTAGTGCGCGCTGCGGGTCTTCAGTCTACGCGCCGCCCACATGTCTTTTGGGAGTTCACCGGATATGATGTATGCGATAATCTCTTGTCGCCAGTCCGTTGTAGATTGACAGGCGGTCTGTGGGGGAGACATTTCGGTGGCATCAGATAGATCGCCGGGAATGATGTTTATGCGGCAAACTCCTTTGGGCAGAGTAATGTTTGGTTCTGCGATTGATTCAATCAGAATTACTCGGCGTAGGTCGGAGTCCGAGCTGGATCCTAGAGAGGCGAGTGCATCAGCCTGAGTGTTGTCCGCCCGTGGAATCTTTGTGACTTTGAAAACGTCGAAGTCTTTGGTCAATTCACGGGCAAGTTTTAGGTATGCCTCCATCCTTTCGTCTTTGGTATCGTACTCCCCGTTGAATTGATTAGCCACGAGCTGTGAATCGCAATACGCGTGGATCTGCGAAGCACCGACCTCCCTGGCTAGTCGTAGTCCGGCAAGTAGAGCTTCATATTCGGCTTCGTTGTTTGATGCTTTGAATTCTAGCCGGAATGATTGTTCCAAAATCTCTCACGTTGGAGATTCGAGACGGATGCCGATGCCCGCTCTGTGCCGTGATGAGGATCCATCAACATGAAGCGTCCACTCGTGACTGATTCCATCAGACTCTGCAGAAACCGGTGGTAGCTCGACGAGGAAATCGGCCAGGACCTGAGACTTGGCGCTCGTTCGATTACGAAACTCTATATCGTACTCACTAAGTTCTATAGCCCACTTCGCCATCCTTCCGGACACGCTCGGGCTGTGGAGGATCGTTCTCAAAGGTTGCGTGGACATTACTACAATTGTGTGAGATTGGAAGTACGATCGTAGTTTGCGGGCTGAGATGATGACCGCTAATGCGAGCTTCTCGAGGAGGGGGTAGCGAGATTCTGCCTCATCAAGAGACTTGCTGATGTAAAAAATTGGTTTTTGCTCACCACGGTCTTCGCGTACTAGCACCCCACTGACCGCTGCGTTGGTTACCGAAACATAGTGATACAGAGCTTCTCCTGGCTCAGGTTTGGCCAGCACAGGGGGTGTAGATAAATAGGCCTTGAGTTCTCCGAACGCGGCCTCGCATCGATCATCCCAGAGGAAGCCTTTTTCTTTGTTTGTCCGTAGCAACTTGTAGAACGGTAAGCTTCGATCCGTAGATCGAGAAATGAATCTGTTGAGGGCCGCAATGCGTCCTGTGAGTCGCTGGACTTCTCTCTTATTTTTAGGCGAGGGTAGGTTGATGATTGCAGCGATATGCTTCGGGTTGGCCTCGATCCCGCGCTGTGTGACGATGTAGCCCAGGAACTCGCCCGAGGTGACCCCAAAAGTACACTTGGTCGGGTTAAGCTTCATTCTGAATTTGTTCAAGACCACAAAGCAGTCTTCGGGGTGGGTGATGTGGTCGTCGGCCTATCGTGACTTGACGAGCATGTCGTCGATATAAACTTCCATAGTATCGCCGATCTGATTAGCGAACATCTTGTTTACTAGACGTTGGTAGGTCGCGCCGGCGTTCTTGAGACCGAACAACATTACACGATAGCAATACGTGCCGCGATCTGTGATGAACGCTGTTTTCTCACGATCGTTGGGATGCATCATGATTTGGTTATACCCCGAGAAGGCATCCATAAAAGAGAGGAGTTCATTACCAGCTGTCGCTTCGACGACTTGATCGATGCGCGGAAGCGGAAAACTGTCTTTCGGGCACGCCTTGTTCAGATCCGTGAAGTCGATGCAGACTCGCCACTTGCCACTCTTCTTTTTGACGACGACTAGATTAGCGAGCCATTCTGGATAGTGAACCTCGGCAATCGATCCTGCCCCGAGCAATTTGGCGACCTCGTCGTTTACTGCCTGGGCCCGCTCCGGACCGAGCTTCCGCCTCTTTTGTTTGATCGGTCGGTACGTTGGTCGACGTTCAGCTCGTGAGTTGTTATGACTGGGTCGATCCCTTTTATATCCTGCATCGTCCACGCGAAAGTCGTAACATTGGAGCTCAGAAATCGGATCAACTGCTGTCGTAACGGTTCCTCGAGCTCAGAACCAATCCCGACCTGTCGTTCAGGGCGTTGCTCATCAATGCTGACTTGGATGACAGTTTCCTGCTTCGGGCTAAGGTTCGCGGGCTCGGTTGGTTGGCTAATGTTGCAGGTGACCCTACGCATTTGTTGCTCCGTGACGAAACACGACCTCGCAACCTTTTGACTTCCGCGGATTGTGAAGACTCCGGTGGGGGTCGGGAATTTGACGCACTGGTGATAGGTTGAGGACACCGTTCGCAGGGAGAACATCCAGGGTGTTCCCATTATAACGTTGTAGACCGCTGGTTTATCGACTACGATGAATTTGACAATCTTGGTAATACCTCCTGCGTAGACCGCCATTTTGATGGTGCCCAGTGTCATTGTCGTTACTCCGTCGAAACCGGTCAGAGGCTTTGGGCCAGGTTTTATTTTGTCAGCCCCTATGTCCATCTTTCATAGTGTTTCGAAAAAAATGAGGTCAACCGAGCTTCCTGTATTGACCAACACTCGAGTGACGTCGCAGTGCTCGATTTTCAGCTCAATGACTAGTGGATCGTTGTGTGGCATTGACACGTTCTTGGTGTCAGCTTCGCTAAAAATGACCGGTATATCGACCTCGGCCTGCAGGCGACAGTCTTGTTGCAAAGATGCTTCCTTCTCGTGCTTCTTGAAAGATCGGACCGAATTGGAAAGAGTTCGAAATTTTCTAGAATTAGCTTCCCGATTTTCCTCCAATGCGATGTAACGCGTCGCTCGGTGCATGGCATCTTCAAGGGTGAGGGGTTTTTTTAGGACCGGGTCGGTTCAGAAGGGTGATTCATGCCACAGGCCGTTCTGTAGAGCGCCGATGGCAGAAGCGTCGTGGACGTCCAACTCTGCCAATATTGCCTTGAAACGAGCCATATAGTCGCGCAGGGACTCTTTAGACCCCTGGGCCAATGCCCATAGGTCGGCATCCGACGCGCCGTCCTGAATGTACATCGAATAGTGTTTGAAGAAAGCCGTGCAGAGCTGGTTGAAACTGTTGACGGAGGATGGTTCGAGCCGAGAGAACCAATCGAGCGCAGACCCGGTCAGGTGCTCCACGAAATACTGACAGTAGGCCGCATCTCTTTCTTCCGGGGACAGTTGAACTCGCCCCATCGCGATGGTGAAAGCGGTCATGAAATGCTTTGGGTTGGAGTTTCCAGCGTAGGTCTGCAGGCGAAGCTTTGACGTATGTCTGAGTGGGGTGGAAGTGATTCGATCCGTGAAGGGTGTTCGCTGAGTCTCTTCCAGCACGCGATCGATCTCAGGCGCCGAGCTGAGAGCCCGGTGGACTTGGGAGTTCACTTCTCGTAGCTTGGCTTTCAAGGTAGCGATCTCGGCTCCTTGAAACAAATTTTGGTCGGACGGGGGTTATTGGCCGAGCTGAGCGCTGATCGGTGTTCGGGATGGTGTGTTTAGGTTGATTACCCGATGGTGAGTCAGGGGTCACCCTTGTCGTTCTGCTGCGTATGAATGTGCCCGCGCTTGTTGTGCTGGTCGGGGAGAATCCAGCTGTTCCTGAATAACGTGGTGTGCGTTGGACAATTCATCCAGGCGAACGCTCGTTTGTCTGAACAGATCGTCCTGCTGATCGAAGCGTCGCATGAGGGAATTTAGCATCATGGTGAAGTTAACTTGTTCGTTCGCGGCGGTCATGGGTTCGTTAATCCTGGGCTCGACCGCGACGGGAGCAGCTTCTTCTTGAACCGATGTTTGAGTAGTGACCGCTCCTTCTGCCATTGTTGAGGCGGGGGTTATTTGACTTATCGATGTGGTCTCTTGAGCTGTTACGTTGTCGACTTGCAGACTGGTCGATGGTTCCGGGCTCATAGTTCCTCGCGTTAGAAAATCTCCAGCCCCTACCTGGCGCGCCAATTGTTGTAGCCCGAATATGAAAACAATGAATTTGTAGTAGGTAAAGGTCGGTGAATTTCGTGTATTGAGGACTGAGCGTTTAAGTTAAGTATATTACAGAGCGCTTCAGAGTTGACAGACCGGACAGACCCGGGCTATCAAATCGTAATCGATAAAAGAGAGAATAGTATTTAGACCGCTGCGGGCTGATTCTTGAGAGAGGGTTTGTAGCTTTTCTCTGGAGAGAGGCGATCTCTTGAAGGGTTCTCTGGAAGAATTAGGGACCCGGGGCGATCTCAAGCTCCCAAAAAGATGTCTTGTCACATCACCTCATTCCTCTATTTATAATACAAGGTTATGAGGGTACATCCTAGGTTTTATTAACCTTAGGTGCTGAATCTAACTCCACACTTAACCAGACCGCGGTTAAGTGTTGGATTGGGCTTTTATCAGCTTTCTGGGCTTCCAGATCGCATGGACCGCAGGTACAAGCCCAACATCCGTTCTTGGGATTCCTCTCCACTCTTTCATATACTCATAAATTTAATATTAAAACCCTCCTCTCTTCCTACATAGAACTCGGACATCAAGGGTTCATTCCACGCACTTGCCCATGCTCACCAATACCACAAAAGACTCTCTCCAACGTTCACCACGTCATCTCTCAGGTACGCATGAAAAAACAAATTCGAAAAAAGCTTAAGAGACGATAGCGTTGCAAAAAAAAACGATGGCAAACATTAAACCTTTTTACATTTTCACAAGCTCGCTTATAGAACTCTAATCGTTACGTATTCTTCCTTCTTTTCCAAATATACTGTATGGAATTGTAAGGAAAATGGGCTCTAAACACCACAATCTCAATCCAATCGTTGAACTCAATTTTCGCGAGATCCCATAAACGCGGGCAGCCGTGGTAGTACAGTGTGTAATCTCTTTCTTCTCATGTCAATGTTTTACCATCTTTCATCTTATTTCTTATTATTTGTTACGGTTGCTATTTTGATGGTGACGACTCGATTCTACGATCTTTGGAGAAAAGATTGCTTTGTGTTCTTTGTTCGCCACTTTACCTTTTTATTTTAATGGCAAGGTGATAATGATTTCTTTCTTGGGATTTTTGGGTGATAGTTATCTTCTATGCATAGGTCGGAAACTATGAACGTGTGTGTGCTTGACTCATCAGTCATCACTTTCGTTAAAAAATCTCATATGGGAGGCTCTGTATGTTAGGAGATCTCGGGGATTATGAGATCGCTTTGAATATATTTCCTTTAGGGGATTACAAGATCACTTTGAATATATTTGCTAACACTAAAACATCTGCCAACCTATTGACGAATTTGCCTCCATCACTTCAAACGGAAAAAATGATGTAGAAGGTTTCGTCTGCAAAGGATCTTGACATACGAAACTCTAAAATAAAGGTTGTGAGATCATTAAAATTTCCCTAAATCCTACAAGGGGAAAATACTAACATAAAACATTAACATCTTTTAATTGATAAGTTTTAGTTTTACTCATGATTATAACTTATAAGAAACTTGTATTTTTTTTTTTTTTAAATACATGCATGTTTGATGGAACAAAAATTTGAAGGCTATTTGGAGCTCTTAGAGTTTCACTTGAATATAGAGGTAATGAATGAATGGAATGTCATGAACTTCACAAAGATCCCAGAAATATTGATCTTGCACACATAAACTTTTTTAATGCAATAAAATTTGGGTGAGAGATACATTACTACTCAGGTTAGTTTGTTGTCTCATTGTACCTTTACTTATAAAAAAAAAACAAAGTAATTTTGAATGCTTTGTAAATTAAACCCAATACTTTCTTTCTTCTGGCAGCCAGAGCACAAGTTGAAGTTGTAGCCGCTACTTTTAACTTATCATTTTCTTCTTTTTTGTCAGAGTGATTTACAAGTTTAAGCAACAGTTTGCGCAACATTAAGATTATCCACAAGGACTATGAAGGGTAGAGGAATTTGGCGCGAAAATTTCATAGATTTGGTATGATTCGTATATGAGAATTTATGGTGGAGGGAAGAATGGAGATGAGATTACAGAAATAAAGGATGGATATCTCTAGAAAATCTAATATTCCGTAAAAAATGTCGTTCTGCTATAAAATTGTTTGGACGTGAGCCTCACAATGCTTCAATTACAAGTACAAAGAAGCTTCCCCCACATCCAAATGAGACAATGTACAAATACCAAATTGTCAGGATCTTGATAGCATTGGACTAAGATCGAATTGTAGAATTCGAGAACCTCAACAATTCTCTCCACGGTTTGGTTGTCCAGTCCGGTTTTGTAAGGTTCCTTCTTGCTATTGATTTTTTCCTCACTTTATATTTTTAGAGTAGCACCAACTTTTTTGTTTGCTCTTAGATCTTTTGTTTTCTAAATGTTCTTATATCTTTTGTACAACTCAAAGTCTCGCTTTGTCAAGTTTGTGGGAGTAAAAAATAGGTTACCTGGCGATCTTTGTTTGTTTGATCCAATAATCTAAGACATGTATTATTACTACTATCACTATCTAAACGTACGCCTGTCTTAATGATGTCGGCAAAAAAAAAAAAACAATATCTAAACGTCAGCAAGTTTTTATGTTTATTTGTTAAAGATGTATATATATCCTTCACACGTGTTTAAGGACATGTTCAATTTATCCTTCATCAAATATTTGGCTTGCATTTTCTACGTCTTCACATGGTATTACCGCTTAGACTAGAGAACTAGTAGCTATTGGATAATATATATATAACCTTATAGATAAATCGCGTGATAAAGTAATTTGGGAGGACTAATGTGTACCGACATTGCTTAAGGCAATATATCCCGGAGTACGTGTATTTGAGGCTAGGAGCAGTGGTCCTTGATGGGAGGCAGGGAATTGTTGATCGTATGTCTTGGAGAGGAACTTGTAATGGTGAGTTTTCGGTGAAATCAGCATACGACATCGTCCGTGCTACACAGGAATCAGGACCGGCATTGGATAGGCTTTTTGGTCGTATTTGGAAGGTATTAGCACCGGAGAGAGTACGCGTGTTCTTATGGTTGGTGGCTCGCCAAGTGATAATGACTAATCAAGAGCGTGTGCGTCGGCATATAGGAGTAACAGCGGTTTGCCAAGTTTGTAATGGGGATTTCGAAACAATTATTCACATTCTTAGAGATTGTCCGGCTATGGATGGTTTATGGAGGAGATTACTACCACCGAGAGAACATGCATTGTTTTTTAAGGAAAGTCTCTTGGGTTGGGTCTTTAGTAACTTGTCAGAGTTGGGTGACACGAGTGAAAATCATTGGCCGACTAAGTTCGCATTGGGCATCTGGTGGGCATGGAAATGGAGATGCGGCAATACTTTTAACAGCAACATGCGGTGTCGGGATAGAGTGGCTTTTATATGCAAGTTTACGAGGGAAATCGTGTTGGTCAAACAAGGGGAAAAAGAAGTCGGTGATCGAAGACAGCAAACGGAATTGATGATCGCTTGGAAAAAACCATCACATGGATGGTTCAAGATTAATACAGACGGGGCTTCACGTGGGAGGATGATGAGGTCAACGGCAGGAGGAGTGGTTCGGAATGAGGAGGGGAAGTGGATTGTTGGATTCGCACTAAACATAGGTATATGCTCGGCTCCTTTAGCGGAACTATGGAGTGTTTATTATGGCCTCTACATGGCATGGGAGCAAGGTATCCGTCGAGTGATCGTAGAGGTGGACTCGCTGCTGGTGGTGGGTTTCTTACAGACAGGGATCACTGATGCACATCCGTTGTCTTTCCTGCTACGGCTGTGCCATGGCTTTATATCGAGGGACTGGATAGTCCGTGTTACGCATATTTACAGGGAAGCCAACCGTCTGATGGGTTGGCGAACCATGTTTTTTCTTTGTCGCTTGGTTTACATGTTTTTAATTCTGCGTGTGATGTTGTGTGTGATCTTTTAGAGAACGATGCTAACGGGTCTTCAGGCCCTAGAATTGTTCGATGTATCTGAAAATTACTTTGTTTTCTAATAAATGATTGAGAGTTTAACTCTCATCGCATTATCAAAAAAAAAAATGTGTACCGACATTGCTAAGATAATAGATAATTTTAAGTGTAACACTTGCTTTTATGTTGCTTTGCGGAGAAACATAGGAGAAAGAGAAGAAATACATAGATAACGTAGACACAGAAAATCAGCTCAACTTGATGCTTTGAACATGAAAACCGGAGGAAACCGTTAAGAGAATTTGATGCAATCTCAGAACCAATTTATTTGTTTTTGCAAAAAGAAGAGAAAAGTTTTTTCTAACAAAGAAATTGATCCATGAAATTATGAAACACGCTCTTATCCACGAATCACGTAATTTTTTTTATTAGACACATATATTATGTAGATGTACATAAAAGATTATATAATTTTTACGAAACAAAAACGAATAATTATGCGATTTTTAAATATAATTAAATTGTCGAGAAATTTTGAGAAATACCATTTTTGAAATCCCACTCTTTAAAAATTCCATCGTTTTGAGATTTTTTCGAAAATACAACTAATAATATATCATTTACTCAAAATATCATTTATGTATGTAGTAACTATGTTATGTTAGAGTTTGTTACAAAAACCTCTTTAAAAGTTAAGAATTTAAGATTTTAAGGTTTAACAAATCCTTAATTTGTGGCATTTTTAAAAATGAACAACTCAAAATGATATTTTAAAAATGACATTTTTGAAATTTCCACTAAATTGTTTTGTTAAACATATTATTATTGGAACATAGCTATGTTGGAAATCAAGTTGTAAGTACATAATATTGGTATTTATATATACATGGTTATCCTCCTACAAGATTTAGAGGGGTTTATTGGGAGTTCGATTCTCGTAGAGTTGATTGATTTTTAAAATAGAAAGATTTGTTAAATTTGTAGAGAGTTGTGCGTATTTCAAAATATTTTTTATAATTTTTTAAGAATCCAATGGTTTTTTAAAGTATTTTGAAAGTTTTGTTTAATGAGTAAAATTATAAAGAATTCATCTTCCAATAACACTACATTTTAATAGAATATAGAATCAATAAAAACTAAATTTTTTGAATAACAAAGAATTTTGAATGGAATTTAAAATTCATCAAACCAATAACAAATAGATTTCATTAACAATAACATAATACACAAACCGATAACAATGGATTCTAAAACTTTTTTTTTAAAACAATCCATCTACCAATAAACTTCCCTTACAATATGATATTAAAAGTTAAAATTATTAACCACTATAAAACCAAATAAAAATTACATAAAACATTAAAAATTTGTGACAATTTTTCCGCTTTTAAATTTTAAACAACAAACAAATACATAGGCGACAAAACCTGCGCGTATGCGCAGATATTCACCTAGTTTTACTAAAAACATCACATTCAACTTTTTTAGATTTAATCTACCCAATAACCACACAAAAAACATAATTAAAAAAGTAACCAAACACCACAAAATTGAAGGGGTGTGATTATGCCACATATAGAGCACATATAGAGCTTTTGGTTACTTTTTAATTATTTTTTGTGGTTACTGAGTAAATTAACTCATTTTTTATCACTTTTTTACCATTATTTGTTATAACTATAATTATTTTATAGTCGTCCATAATTTTCTGTTAGGATCAATTTGGTTAATAACCAAAAAAAATCTTGTTATACTAAGCTTGATACATCAAACATTGTAATTAACATGATCGTGACATATGTTAAATTAGTTGATTATATTTTGACACGTGTATACAACTAAAATAATTATTTTCAATTAGACTTTAATCTTATTTCAAAAGATTTATCTGTTTATATATGTATTTGTAAAATAGTGAAAAGTAAACCTAATTTAAATAGTATTAGGAAAATCTAAACGTAATTAAAATAAGTGAAAAAGATTTTTTTCAATTAGATTTAGGTACAAGTAAAAATATTTATCTATTTATTTTTATTTGTAAAATAGTAAAAAAATAAACTAATTTAAATAGGATTAGAACAATTTAATTATTTAGAAATATGTGAAATAATTTAATTAAATATCAAATAATATAAAAAATAAATATGATAATAAAATAGATAAATATTTGATTGATTTCTCAACAAATATTTTTGTACTAACATTCTCAATTTTATTTTATCACTTCATGGGATAACCCAATTTTGTCTTCTGTTTTGTTTGTGTTTGATTTGTTTTACGGAGGTTATAAAATATTTAGAGACTAAAAATAGTTCAAATACAAATATAGAAATAGAACTATCAACACAACCACACAGTGTTGAATTTAAAGTTCTAGAAAGTACATAGTGGGCCAAACAGTTCGTTTTTAGATTAACTGAAGAATTATAAACATTTTGGAATATAGATATTTGAATAGTAAAATAAAATAGAAAAGTACATTTAATTTAAGTATGAATAAAAAACTAATAATTTAAAAATATGTGATAAAATCTAATTCTAAATTAAATAACAAAATTAATAAATAAATGTTATGCTTTATATTTAGTGGGTTAGAACAACGTTTATATTTTTATTTTATTTACTGTAACAGGTAATTTAATTAATTTAATGTTATAATTAAAAAAAATATTTTACAGATTTATAAACGATTAAATTATAAAACATGGTGACAAAAAGAAATAAAAAAAAATTACAAAACATGCATGCGGATCTTTAATCTAATCTAGTTATAATATAAAATCTAACTAATGGGGCATCGAGAGATAGGAAGGGACAAACTGGTTATCGAATGCATTTTTTTTTTTGTGTGTGTTATTTGTGGTAATATCCCTTTCTGTTATCCCCTAACACCGTTTTAGTTCGGTCGAAATATAGAAAAAAACCTTATTGGGGCCAAAATATAAAGTTAGAAATTTACTAGTATGTAAAACAAAAATTTTATTTTAATTTTAATTTTTTATATATCAATTTGGTATATACGGTAATTGGGTTCCCATATTTAACGGGTCGGGTCATTGCGTTTTGTTGGCTAAGAGCGATGATGGAAGAGCAAGAGGATGAAGACGAGATGTTGATCCAAGTCCTGGATGAAACCATGTACCTCTCTTCTCAGATACCTCCTTCTGCTCGAGCTACTTTACCGCCGGAGATACCCACGATTCCATCGTCTTTACAACCCAGTAAAATCCCACCTTTCATTAGTTACTCTCCACCGAGAGTACTCTCTCAAAGAGTAAGCGTTCCCAATGGCCCTTTCGTCGGTTACTCCAACTCGCCCACTTCTTCGGATCTCGAAATTGATCGGCTTAAGGTTAGGGTTTCTTGTTTTTGATTTACGAAGATTTTGCTCATATCTGTAGATTCTCATATTGTTATTTGATAATACAGAAGGAGCTAGGACGTGTCTCGAAGCAATTGATGGATATGGTTTGATCATAATATCTTTTTGAGTTTTCACTTCATTGAAATTGAAGTTTCAATCTTTAACATTTTTCAAATCCCTTTTGATGGTTCCAGGAACAAGAATGTTCTGTGCTTAGAAAGGGGAATAAAAAAGAGACACAGACCAAAAGTAAAGGGCAATGTGCTACACTTGATGCTTCTAAAGGAACAAATTTGTGAGTGCATATTGTTCTTGTTTTTAAATAAGTTGATTCATTTCTCAAGTACCATAGATAGCCTTTAAGTATCTACTAGTCTTGTTGATTATCGCGTGTGTTAGGGTTCAGTCAATTTCAGTTTTATGCATTGCATCGTTTTTACAAACTGGAAGGTTAAATCGTTTGCCATATTGAGTATAATTTTCAAGTGATGGTCTAATGAAACAGGGAACCAAATGGTGCAACTTCAGTAAATGATCGAGGAACCGACTCTACAACAATGGGGTTAGAGGATAAAAGAAGTATGTGAATGTATATATATTTGCAATAATGAGTTTGAAATCCTAGTGTGTGGATTACAAAGTCTTCAAAACTTTTTTGTTTGCTATTCATTATTTTTTGCTTTGGCATAAGTCAGGTTTCAAGACCACTGGTGTTCAGGCAGATCTGGCCAGTCATGCTGACCTTTCAAAGAAACTGCTAGATATCTGGTGTACCTCAAACTATCAGGATCCGAGAAGAAATTTGATCTCAGAGTTGCTACTTGCTTGCTCGACAGATCTCCAGATTCTCTTTAGCTTTATGCAAACCAGTACGCCTTCCCAGGAAAAAGAAAAACAGGCAGCCAAAACCTCGTCGAACATGCAATCTTCTAAAGGATTAGAATCTGAAAAAGTAAATAATTTGTACTCTGCTGTGACAAAGGTATGGCTTTGAGTTCAAAAATTATAATTGTCGATACATAAACTATTGGTCATACTTTATAATTGAACTGCCTATGTCTTCGGCAGATCAGCTATGGGTTTGTAAATTTGAAGACCTTGGTTGAACCTCTTCTTGATCTTTGTAAAGTGGAAAATGTATGTCTGATTCCGATTCAAGTCTTTATCTGCAATCTGTAGCTTGATTTTCTCCCTTTCTTGTGAGTTTATTCATTCATCTACTCTGCAGGCCGTTCTTGTTCATAGATCTCTCCATGTACTACATGTGCTGTTGGAACATATATCTGGTGATGAAATGAGATTCGAAGGCAGGTATCCACTCTCTCTTTCTGGGGTTAGTTTTCTTGTTTTCTCCAATATTTCTTTGACCTATATTCTTAGGTTTACCATAAACCACTGGTTGTAATGATTTGTTTCATGATCACTTATTATTTCCAGTTATTAGATACCCTAGTATCGTAATTTATAAAATAGGTTTTGAGGTCTCCTGTTACACAGTACAATATGTATAGCGTTCTTATGAACTTTGATTTGATCTTTCCAGTGCTCTCTATCAGGGACAATATCACAGGTGAGGAGGCCAGCTCTTGTGACATCGCCCAATTCCGTGGATATAAAGGTAGAAGCAAGACTAATTTGAGCATTGGAGACTCAGTTGACTCAAGTAATATCCCATTTAGGGGACAATCTGATGCAGAGTCAAGCAAGAAGAGTCACGGAGATACTGATAACGCTCAGCCAAGTTGGGATGCAAACTGGCATTCTCTGTTTAAATTGATGAATGAAATAGCTAGTAGAAGAACCGAAGCGGATGTGAAGCTGGAAGCAGTGTTGATCATGAACATAATCGTGATGAGAACTGATGCTTTTACCGAGAGAGAAACGTAAGCACTGAAATCTTTTTCTTTTCCTGGTCTGTTAACAATCTGCATTCATATAACGATGATTCTACTTTGATCAGTTTTGTCTCCGAGGAAGTGTTTAAGAGCATTTCTTTACTTTTAAGAAAAGAAGCTGGCTTACATGTGCGGAAAGGAGCTATTCAACTTTTCTACTTGCTGCTAAACTGTAAGTACGAAAGTTAATCACTCTGTAATTTGTTTTACATTGAGAACATCTTCCCAAAAGTTGGTTTTGTCTTTCCCTAACCTATTTATTTATTTTCCGTTCAAAGGCCCAAAACTACTAGCTAGATTTGATTCTTTCCATGAGGAAAAGAAATCTCCAGCTTCTGGAAACGACAGCGAAGGAAATCTCTTTTCTTTGGAAGCAGTTGGTATGATCTTTGAAGGTCTAGCAGGTTGTCTGACTTCTACCAGGAAGACATCAGAGGTACAAAAAAACCGAAAAAAAAAACTCTTCATGTCAAGTAGTTGTTTTCTGCAATTGGATTGTAAAAGTTTTCGGTTGATTTGACTTTTCAGGATCTGGAACTATGCCGGAATGTATTAATGATCTTGGCTTTAGTAGCTTCTTCAGGAAACTCTGGCTACGAACTACTCTCAAGTCATAAACTACCTCAAGACACCAATTTTCTTATGCTGATACTTCATCTTTTAGTAGCGGAAATGGACTCAGAAACAACAGGGTTTCAACCAAATGCAGAAATATTCAAAGCGAGGTATTTTTGATTTACGACTAAAAACTGTAATATGCTTTTGTCTCAAAACACTTTTAACATCTATTTATTTAACTGGCACAGGACACTATTGATGAGAGAGATACTGATATTACTAAACAGACTTGTCTCTGGTCCTTCAAGCTCTTCTACTATTCTAAGGGAATTAACAAAGAGCAGAGACATGGCGAGTCTAACTGTTGATGCAGCGACAAGATTATCGCGTAGAAGAAACTTACTTGGACAACCTCAAAACAATGTTCAAAGAATGAGAGATTCAGAAATCACGGATTTAGCGCGCATTTTCAAGAGACGGGTTTTTGCCTTCTTAGGTGACAATACTTCATAAACACAAATCTCAACAAGCATTGAGTTTCCTTTTTGTGAGCATATATATATCTGCAAATTTTGATTGAGAAAGCATAATTAGACCCCTTTTTTGGTTATTATTGTTGGATTCGCTTTTGATCAGAGAAAATGACGAATTAGCAATGCTTCCTCTACCAACTGATCTTTTTCTGACTCATAAAACTGTTTGTGCCAACAAAAAGTCATTCGTTTCATAGATTGTGAGTTGTATGTAAGTTTTTTTTAAAATGGTTGGTTTTCCCGCCAAACACTATCATCTCTCATACTTTTCAAATATACTACTAGAAGAACACATGGACATTTAGTTAGTTTTTCCCGCCAAACACTTTTTGTCATTTCCTGCTTTCGAGACATATACCGACATTTGATTGTTTGTGGCTTCCGTCACTTTAATCAACTTTTACGCGTCGTATAATTTGTTTATAAACTAAAGCAAAGACGTATCACACATCATAACAATTGTTGGAAAAGAAAGAAAATCTAGATTTTTATTTGTTATAGTAGTATATTTTGACGTACCATCAAGACACGTCCAACTTCATTCTTCTCTATAAGAAAATGGCTCAATCTCTTTCTCTTTCGAGACGTCTCTCTTATTTCATCTCTAACACAATTTCACGGTAAGATCCTTTTATTTTTCAATCTTATAATCAATATTTTACTCGTTATATAGTCTACTAGTTGGATATTTAGGATGTTGATTTCATGATGGTGTTTATTTGTCAAATAATTTATGATGATCGTAGAAGAGGATACTCAACGAAAGTTTCAGAAGGAGAAGCTAAAGTGATCAGAGGAGAAGAGTTGAACAAGACAAGTAATAATAATAAGAAAGGCACCAAAACGAACGTAGAGAAGCCAACATGGATACCAGATCCAAAAACCGGTTATTATAGACCGGATACCGGTTTGGTTAAGCTCCAGTTGGCTCAACGTGCTGAATGAGAATCTTTAAACAATTTTTTTTTCTTTTTTTTTTGAAACTTCTTTTTTTTTTTGGTCTCAAATTTTTGAAACTTCTTAAACTATTTTTTTTTTACCCAACGTTTTAGTCTGCGTGTGATTGTGAATCATCTTTGTATAATACAAAGCTAGTACTTGTAAGGGCAAATTAAACTATAGTGGTGGGAAAGAATGTAACCCAAAATATGAAATTTAATCGACATATTTTAAAATAAACCGAACTAAATTGTGTTTATATACTATTTGGTTAATTTTATTGACTCGAAAAAGAAAAAAAAAATAGAAACCAAATTCGAACCCGAACTCAATTGTGTTCACTCCCCGTGGTAGTAATGAGGTTGCGGATAGGAGTGCAAAGGAGAATCTTTCCTTCATGGATCATGTCCCTAAAATGTATTCTACTCCACCTATTTGGATTGTTCAAAGTATAGAGGTTGATAAGTCAAATGTATAAACAATTTGGTTAATGAAAGTAGTTGAAGTTGAACCAAAAAAAAAAATCGAAATGATGAAAACAAAAATTGAAACCAGTTTAGAGTCAAACCTAGGGTTTTCTCTCTCGACTCCACAACCGTAAGAACTTCTTTCAATTCGTGGTTGCCGACGACTGACGTTCGGTGGCTCGTTTAGCACCGTAGTCGGTCGTCCCGTCTACTTGTTTATTTTTTAGTTATTTTAGTATTTCTTTTGGTGATATAATCCTGGCGATTATAAAGCGGAAGCTATGGTGTTTCTAGCAATGGCCATGGGTGGGTTTTGAGGTCGAATGAGAGAATACGGCTCTAGATCTATGGATCTACAGTGTGGTTTGTCTACGAAAGCCTCAGTCTTTTCTTTTATGTCCCATATCTATTTGAGACGAATTTGTAAACCTCTAAAGCTTTTGCCAGTTGGTGTCTTATCTTTTTCGCTTGGAGTTTGTTTTTGTTTTTAGTCGATTTTGTTATATTGTTGGGTTTGCTCTTTTGAGCTTGGTTTCAACCGGTTTAGATCTATCTGATTTAAGTTTTGCATATCAAATTCGTTTAACGATGGTGGTGACCGTAACAAAATTGATAAAGACAATCATGAAAGGAGATAATCTAATTTAAGAGAATTGCTATCGTGTTATCCTAAAAGATATTGGAAATCCGATATGCTATTGTTGATACGGGAACACCTACTTGTTTACTTTGGATTCGGAATCAAGATCGTTTTGGTATCGTTAATGTGTCATCAAAGAAGTTTGTCTTCACTCTCTTTCCAGTGCAGAAAAGACCATTAGTTTCTTTTTGCATTTTATTTGTCAAATTTCTCTTATGATGTAATATGTGTTAAATCAATTTCAATAAAACCCCGTGTAAAAAAAAAATGGAAAACGGTAAATCTATTGTAGAATATTTAAGATATTTTATTATATTTTAAAATTCAATAAAAGATTAATAAAAAATTAGATATTTCTATTAATAAATTTTAATGTGTTTATCGACGTATCAAACGCATATCATAATTTATATCTAAACTCTAATTGGTGACCACTAAAAGAACAAAAAGAATGATGAGAAAAAAGAATGAAAAGAATAAAAAAACAAAAAATTTAGGAATGAGAAAGAATTGTAAAAAAAATTTGGTTTCTCTTGTTCTTTTTCAAATATGATAAGGAACAATTTTGTTCTTTAAATTTTCTGCAAAAAGAATAATGAAGAATCATAAATACCAAAAATTTCTTATAAATAATGTAATTTTTAAAAAATTGAAGAGAATTCATTTTTCCTTTTCATTTTTTTCCTTTTTAGTAATCACCATTTAGAATCCAGTATAGAGTAAATATAATTTATATTTTTTTTGTCGATATTTATATCATTATTGTATATTTTACCAAAACCAAACCGAATTGAACCAAAATTTTATTAAATCAAGCCGAAAGCAAACAAATTTACAAAATTTAATCTGGTTTCGGTTTTCATAAACCGAAAAAACCAATCATTCAGAAAACAGAGCCTAGACCAAACTGTAAATCGATTCTAAAAAGAATATAAGAAACTGGAACAGAGGAAACCCTAAAGAGTTTTTTCAACTAAACTTTTTATGTTTTATCAATACAAAGAGAAAAGGAATGGTTAAAAAGAAAAAGAAAAAACTCTCTGTGCTAATAACACAATAAGGTTACAACAAGCCAATCTCACATTCAATGGAAGATGGCTACATATTCAGATTCACAGATCAGACCCTGTTTTAATAGTCTGATTCTGTCCCTCTAGCAAACTTATTTGTCGCCTGAGTTTCGCAATATGCGCTTGAACCTATCCAACAAAGAATTAACAAAACAAAAACCGATTCAAAAACATACACCGAAAAATGCATATACATATCTTAATCCATCTTTGGTTATTATTATTACCTGTTGACGAGCAGCCGCAAGCTGTAATAACTCATCTGCTTCAGAGAAGCTCGTAAACCATTGTCCCAGACTATGATCTTTAGTATCACCTCTCTTCTTTTTTCCGCTATCTTCGACTTGCACTATCAACAAAAAGGTTGTGTGAGAAACAATTCTAAGACATGATCAACTAAAGAAAAAAACAGAAGAAGCTTAGATAAGAACATCATACTAGGAGCAGGCAAGTTGTAACCAGAGGGTAATCTCGGGAACGTCAAAGCCGGGTGATTCTGAACCCTCGCTAGAAAACTCTCTGAAGGATCAGGAAACACAATCTCATCGTAAGATTCAACAACCACAGGTTTCTTCATTGTCAAAGGACCTGATTCATCCTCTGGGTATAACTTTAAATGATGATATCTGTTGTGTACCCAAAACAAAGTATAACTAGCGTAAGTAACTCTCCAATACGATTCACATTTTCTACAAACAACATGCTATAATAATGGGACTTACAAACTCAATGGTTTGTCACAGACATCACTATGGAAATGCAATGTCATTGCAATCTCAAATTCTCCCCAACCAGATTCCGATACCTCAAATGGCGGTTCCTCGATAACTCTAGTCGGATTATTGAAACTAGAATGAAGCTGAAAAACCACTTTCTTTACTACAACACTAATATCTTCATTTGTTGCCCCACGCACATATACAGCCCATTTGTGAGACTGATACCTACAAAAACATCAAACTTCAAATTCAAAGGACATTTATGAAAAAAAAATATGAACTTTTTAAACTTATGAAATAGAAACTTCAATTACTACAATTGGGGTTTTTTTTCTCATCATAACTAACTTAATAATAAAGTCAAATCTCTATTAAGAGAAATTGACAGGGAACACTTACTCGCTAGCCTTCTTGCCAAGCCAGAATGCAACATTACCATACACAAGTGGAACACTTATCTCAATGTCTTTAAGCTTCTTCTGTCAAATCAAACAAAGACATAGCCACACACAATCAAAACAATAAAAAAAAGAGATGTTTTTGATACTCTCTGTCTAAGAAATGGTGAAGATTTGATTGATCCTCAGACTATAACTGAAGAGCTTAAAACACAAAGTAAGTGGAATTTCTCTTCTGGGTTATGTTAAATTCGATCGATTTAGAGAAAAAAGATAAACCTTTTCGTCGGATTTACTCATCTTTGTTCTCAGCGATTTCAAAGTGGGCTCGCTGGTTTCAGGCTGATCTTGAGCTTGTTTCTTAGATGACGAGGTAGTTGTCATATTTTCTCAGAGATTAATGATTTCATTCGGACTAAATTAAGACCGAAGATTAGAAACCTCTCTCTCTCAGTTTATGATTTTTCTTTTCCGATGGTTGGTTTCGTGAAAACCAGATCCAAACGGCGATACCGAGAAGACGATTTCTTTCTTCACCTTCCCCTTTAGGTTATTTTGTTTTTTTTAAAAAAAAAAAACTTATATAATATTGTAAATTTTTTTTAAACCTAGGGTATGAGAAGTTGCCATATGTGTCATAATTTTTTGGTATGTATTAATTTCCTTTTATTTAATCGATGACATTAATTAATTTTGTTTTGTTTTGAAAATTTGAAAAAAAAACATATAACAAATTAAATATATATACTCCAATTAATAATTATTTTTGTTTATTTCATCTTACAAAAATATTTTTTTCTTTATTTAGTTTAACTCATTCAACAATCTACTATAAAAAGTTAAAATTCTTCTCATAAAAACTGTTTTTAAATATTACTTTTTCACATTAAATTTTGAATAAAAACTGAATTCAATATTAAAATATAAAAAGATTAATGTGACTAATTTTTCATAAACAAAAAAAAATTCATAAACCAAATACAATATGTTTTCCTCTTGTTTTGTTTTTAAACTTTTGTTGTTTTCTATTTTTATTATTGTTAATGTCTCTTACACTTTTTCATATTTTATTAAAGAAAAAAGATTTTTATTTATATGGGATAATTCGAAAAATATAAGATTTAGAAATTAGTTTTATTCATTGAACAGTTTTCTATATTCTAATTTTTTTATTTAATATTGAACTTTTTATAGTATTTTTTTACTAAATATAATATGACAATTGTTGGGGCTGGATTCGTCACTGAATCCGATCCGCTAAAAGCACAAGTCAAAGCCTTTCATTTATTTCATTTTGACCAGATTAAATGGGCATGCGGCCCAACCTTAGGAAAGAAGACAAAATTCGGTCAAAGGTTCAAGTCAGCTCTGAAAGCGCTGGTCAACAAACGCAGAGCTGACGAGTTAGGAACGAGTCAACAGGACGGTTAGCACAGTCGTAGGAGCGAGATTTGCGGAGAATATGCCAAGAACGTATCCGAGATACGCGGAACCGCCCTGGATACGTGGAACTGGATCAAGGAGCTGAATTGAGCTATACATACACAAAGTCCGAGCAGATTTCGCTAACTTTTCACTTAGGCGAGAGCTAAACACTACATTTTTAGTTTGTAACACATCTCACTCGAGATCTTATTGTATATTCGATTCAAATCAACATAAATCCAGCTCCGCTCTACTCTTCTTTTAATCGTTGAGCTTATAGATATTTTTTAGGACCAAAGTTTCTTTTCCGAATTCACATACAAATACTCAGTGCAGAATTCAGCTTCCACAACAATGTTAAACTGATTTTTTTAAAATATAAAAGTTGAATATTAGCTTGTTAAATATTAGCATGTAAAATATGTAATCTTTGATTTAAAAAAAATTATGTTTTATATAAAGATATAAAATTTTATATACAATTTATCTTAAATGATTTTGTTATTTTCAAATTGTCTTGTGTTAGAAATTAATTATTTTTAAGAATTTATATATTTGTTTTTATAAATTTGAAATTTTTTTGTCACAAAACATAATAAAATCTTTGTTAAGTCTTTATTATAAATTTCAGTAAAAATATATTTATATGAAAAAACGTTACAAAACTTTATTGTGAATTTTTTTAAACATTTTTTAATGAAAAACGTAAATATTACTATAAATTATTATTTTATTTTATTTTGATTTATTAATGGAAAAAATGTAAATATAATTAAAAAAGATTTTGTAATAAAAAATGTTGCTTGATTCATTTCTACTATGTCATAGTTTTTTGAAGTTATGTCATAATAAAATTGGTGAAAGTAATTTTTGTGGTAACATATAAAAAAATTTGAAAACATCACTTTTTAAATAATGTATAAAAGACTTTTATAATATTAAATAAATAAATAGTCAATAAACTATAAATTATTATATACTTTACCATGTTAAATTTAAACTCACACACATAAAAAGTTGACAATCCCTAGTTTTATATATTTTAAGGCTTTTTTTAATTTTCGCGGAGTAATTTACTCACGTGTAAAGCCCAATTTTGTTTAGTGGCCCAGTTTGATTTGTTTTTTTCTTTAATTAATATTAAACTTAAAAAATATAAACAAAATAAATAGCATCAAAATTTAATTTAACAAGAGTTAGAGAAAAATTAACGTTCATTTTTAATCGATATAGGTAAGTACATACTAAAATATCAAAATACAATTTTAGTGAATTTAGTGCCAATTATTTTAATTGAGATATTTTTAACACGTTATAAATATTGAAAATATTAAAAAACAATAATACAAAAGAAAATGATATATAGATTAACTCAAGCATACTTTAAGCAAAACTAAAGCATATACTAAGCAAAACTCAAGAAAGAAAAACAAAGAAAGCAACAATTGAAGAAAAAATTCTTATTTGAATTTTATTTCACATATATTTTGTGAAATACTTAAGACTTTATTTTCTTAATTACGTATTTATATGATTTTAAATTAAAAAATTCTCACAACGCGCGTATAAAAATCTAATAGTTTCTAATTTGAAATTACAAGATACAAAGAAAAAGCCCAAACAAAACAAAACCAAAATTTAAACCAAAACTAAAATATAGACTTGACAAAAAAAAAATAACTAAAACATAGAAAACAAAATGATCGAGTCACATGAAAGGTGTACCCAGCCAACACGGCGACAACACTATAGCCAACGATGTGTACCCAGCCACTAACACCCGAGCTTTTGTTTTTATATAAATATAATTAAACATCGTTTATTACCAATAAAACAAAAATATATTGAATGAAAAATGGCAATACATTGTTTTTACTATGTAAAAGGGCTCCTACATGTAGGACACCTATTAGAACTCCATCGACTAATACAACGTAAATGGAAAGCATGTCCACACATTGTATTAACCAGTGGAGAATCATCAACAAATGGTTCTAAGCAGATTATGCATTCATTTTCTTTGAAAATGAATACAAAATCTTTTTTTGGAACATAAGTTAGAATAGGAACAACCTTCTGCTCATTATTCTCAATCCCTACATCTAAGACACCTAAGTGATGAAGATAATGATAATGCATATGCATTTGCTCATGAGACGATAATGTAGAAATAGAAATACATAAAATAAAAAACATGCAATAACATAAGATTCGGAATGGGTTTCCTCCCACGGTAAAAATAGTATGAGAGTTAGAAGAAACACATGAAACGAACAGAAAATGGAGCTAGCAAAAGTTCATTCGTTAAAATAATTAAAAAGTATTTATTTCTTAACCGTTATATAATATTATTTATATAACAACTGTACATATTTTTCCACAAATTTTAACAGTTGCATCCACAAATTTTAACAATTACGCTCATTTTACAGTGTTTAATAAAACAAATTGTGAGTTTATAACCTTTAAAAATATACTAAAAAGTATCAAAAATGTTTCACCATTACATAGAATAATATATTTAAAAAGTGATCATATTAATTTTTTTTTTTTTGATTTTTAAATACCACCAACTATGTCTTACTACTATTTTCTAAAACTATCTTTACCAATGGTTGCTAAATATTTTACAGTTTTGCATAATCAATTTAATTGTATGAATTAGTGAGTGTGACATAAGTTTTAAAAATGATAAAGGTTATACTTATGCTAGCTCCCAAACACTCCCTAAATCATTTCGCAAAATCGCTTCTCCACCGAAAACCCAAACTTTGACCAAATCTTCTTTTACAAATCGGAAGCAACTTGGAGACGACAATGCAGAGGTTTTGCACTAAGCTACGTTCACTTTCTCTTCAGTCAAATCGGAATCTCTCTTCTTTCGGTGCTCCTCACCGTCTGATCCACCATTCTCCGAGTTCTCACTTAACCCTAGGTTTCCCCACCACGACCAAATGGAGCTTCGTTCCCACCGCCTCGTTTAAAGGAGTTTCTCCTTTCAATGCTACCTCCATGGGTTCTACCTTTGTTCCTCATCACGTAAGTTTCTGGAATTCGATTCCTTCGTCGCGAAAAACGCACTGAGAGTTTTCATGCGACTGTGAGGTTCATTTTTGTTTCAATCAGGTTAGGGTTTAGCTGCAATTGCTTTAGGGAGGACAAGATCTGACCAGCTAGATAGTTTGAATTGGGTATATAGTTTTAGTTGCTTCTGTAGAATCTAAGCTTTCAATTTGTGTTGTGTGAAGCTCTTGTTCTTGTGGGTTGAATTTGCAGTAGGGAAAGAGATGATTTTTTTCCTTTTTATCTTATATAAACAAGTTAGCTCTTTGATTTTTGATATCATGTTATTGAACCCAACTGGTAAAAGTGGGTGTTTGAATACTATCACTACCTGCAAGTGTAACATCACTCAAATCTCGGATAGTGCACGCATGTGTTCTTTGGAATCTGAACATTCGCTTTGTTGTGTGAAGTTCTTGAATTTTGCGTTCCCTTGTTTTGTCACGGCAAATAGAATCGTCATGTGGCTTGAATTTACAATAGTGAAAGGGATAATTTACAATAGTGAAAGGGATTATTTGTTCATAGAAATGTTAAGAACTTTGATATTATGCTCTCTAAGCCAAGTGAGAAGAGAAGGTAGCGTGGATTGGATATCAATCATCACTACCAACCGTGGAAATGTCTTATGTACACACACATGTAGTCGAAAAACTGTAGATATGTTGTTGGACCAGTTTTGGGTTTACAGGTGTTACACGAATCTTACATATAGCAATCACAGTTAACAAAACAAAAATCCTATGTTTCTTCCTACTTTTCAACATCAATTTATGTCTCTCAAGGCTTATTTTTTATTTCCGACTTTGATTCTCTCTGCATTCAGTTTGTTCAAGTACGTAATATCACTACTAAGGATAAAATGGCAAAATGGAAGAAGAAGTGGAGACCTAGGACTCCAATCACATCAAAAGTCAAGAAAGTCAAGATAAAGTTCTATTCGTACGTCCTGATTCCAAGATTAGATATCATTAAGGTTTATTTTAGGTGGAAAGTTTTGTGCATCTCTAATCGACTTGTTGAATCTATATCTCAGGTCATACAAAGACAGGTTTAGACCACTGAGTGATGGTACCATCCGTCGCTGGAAAGAAGGCAAGCGCCACAACGCACACTTGAAGGTAACTAACAACACCTTGTCCCTTATTCTATAATATGAATCTCTGAGTTTATATATTCTTTTGGCCAATCTCTCCTGAAGAACAGTATGATAATAACTAGGAATCTATCTGATCAGAACTTGCTTACAACTGCTTAACATAGGAAGTTTGAGTGAATTAGTTTTAACTTTGAATCTTTTGGTGATTCCTTGTTGAATCTAGACAGATAAATGGTAGGCAAAGTTTTATTTTACAATACTGTATCTGTTCTTTGGTTTCTTCGGGGTTCGGTTGTCTATAAATGTGGAAGATATCTGAATCAGGTTGATTAATGTTGAGGGTAATGAATTTGTTACTTGATGCAGTCAAAGAAATCGAAGCGTAGATTAAGACAGCCTGCACTAGTACCAGCAGCATATGCCAAAGTCATGAAGAAACTCAATTTCTGCAATTGAGAGATAGAGAAAGAAAAGAAACACAGTTCAGTATCTTCCAATTTTTCCAGATAATTGGTCACTGGTTACTCAAAAATTTTAATCAAACTTTAGTTCTTTTTTTTTTTTTTTGGTCAAGTTTTAACCTTATCACCAAGTAATAAATTCGCATTTTGGTCCTTTTCCTCAGAGTTTTAAAATCTGGTGAAATTTTTTTTCTTAGTTTCTTTTCTTTTGATTGAATGTACCATCTTATGAAGATTTTCCTCAGTTTTGAGTACCTTGTTCAATTAAACCGGAAAATACTGGGTTTTTTCGATTTGGTCCGGCTATACGTAATCCGGTTAAAAGTCAAACCGTACCGAATGTATGAAACGAGTTGAGAAATGAGAAGACTCTGTATTCTGGTTTATGACAATAAAGAATCTACTCTCGAAGCGGCCATCGAGCCACGTGTAGTGTGTGTGGGTCCCAGTCCAACAAACGTGAAGACAAAAAGACAAAAGAGCACGTCCACGTGTTCCTTGTACATTTACGATTATGCCCCCACCGTCGAACATGTGACTTTCAGATTATTCTATTCTCCTTGTCCACCGGCGAATATTCCACGCTGGCAGTTTACGTGACATGCTCGTCCCATGCACTTTGCAAGATTATGTTAAAAAAGTTATTACAATTTGATTATTCTTATAAAACTGATCCAGATTTCATCAAACTGGCGCAATATATATCATTTCTATAAACATTACAAAAAAATTCGATGTCATATATCCAGTGGCGGATCTAAAACTATTTTCCATGGGGGGCATAGTATATAAAAGCAAAAATATAAACGGGGCATAATTTTTTTTCCGATAAAAAATACAGCATAAAAAAAAAAATCATCCGGAGCAACTGCCCCACCCTTTAGCAATGTGTCTCCGCCCCTGCATATATCCGACAACACATAAAAATATAAATCTATATGATACCTAAGCAAAGGACCAACATGGAGAGACATTTGATTGTTTGAGAACAAGACAACACCTTTAGTCATAAGTTATTTGAATTTAAAATTCCTAAATCTAACATTTAATTATTCAATTTTAAAAATAATTCCTGACAACTACATCGTTTTGACGTTAATCATCTAGTAGAAAACAAATATGCATGATGCGGGCATTGTTTCTCTCATGAAAAACAACAAATTTAGACCCAAACAATTGCGTCGTGCCGTTTTAGACCTAAACTTTTGCTTATGGTTAATTTAAATGTGAACTTCAAATAAATTCAAATATTGAACCTGAAACTAACATGTTTTATGTCGAATTGTATTTTGACAAATATTCTGTTAATCAACATTAACGGAATATTGACTAAAACGATACGTGGGTTAGGTGGCTCGGTTTCGTTGGCTCAAAACGACGTCATTGCATTGTTTTAGTAAAACAATGTCGTTTTCATTTAGAAAAAAAACTTGAAATCGAATCTCTAATTTGATAAAATAACGTCGTTTTCATTTGAGGATTTATCGAATTAATGATTCGATTTCAAGTTTTCTCTAAATAAAAACGAAAACAACGAAACGACGTCATTTGAGCCAACGAAACCGAGCCACCTAATCCATGTATCGTTTTAGTCAATATTACGTTAATGTTGACTAACGGAATATTGGTCAAGGTACAATTCGACATAAAACATGTTAGTTCATGTATTAGATTTGAATTTATTTGGAGTTTAGGTTTAAATTAGCAATAGGCAAAAGTTCAGATCTAAAACGGCACGACGCAAATTGTTTGGATCCAAATTAACCCTTTTCCCGTTTCTCTCACCCATGTTACGACGCTAAGTAAAAATATACACATTCATCTTTTTTAGTCTATCCTCAAAAGAAAAATCCATTAAATCTTACCGAGTTCGAGCAACTGTCAAGACTGAAAATTAACCAAAATCTGCTCGAACAATATTATATATGATTGGTTTCTCCAAGTAGGGGTGGTCAAAAAAACCCGAACCAAATCAAACCAAATTGTAATTAAGTGTTTCGGTTCGATTTCGGTTTTATCTATAAAATCGTTTGGTTGCTATTTTAAAATTATTTTGGTTTCGGTTTCGGTTTAAAATCGTTTGGGTTTTCGGTTTTTTCAAAAAACTTTAGTTTTATAGTTTTGCTAAGATTGGTTAAGTTACTAAATTACCTAATAACTAAGTAACACATACGTTATAAAGTGTCATTTCTAATAAAGTTTTCACTTTTCTCATGTTGTTTCTTTTATTATCTTCTCGATTCACGGTGCATAAATCTCTCTCACTTTCTCCCCCTCTTTGTTTGTATTGGTAAAACATCTCTAATCATCTGTTCGTTTTCGTAATTTCTTTGCATGCTTCAAATTCATCTAATCATCTGTTTGTCTTCGTAATTTCTTTGTACGCTTCAAATTCATATGTTCCATATAATAACATTGGTGTATATATTTATTGTAGATGGTACTGTTTTTTAGATTTTTTAATGTTTTTTTATTCATGTTTGTTTTAACTTTTTGATAATTTTGATTTGATATATTGTTTTCTTTTCTAATATCATGAAATAAACCGAAATAATCTGAAACCAATCCGGATCGAAATACAAACGGTTTATATATGGTTTGAGTATATATAAAATCGATAACCGAAAAACAGAAGAAACCGAAATGTAGCCAAACCGAATTACAAACGGTTTTTATATGGTTTAAGTTTTTGTAAAACCGATAAACCAAAAAACCGAAGAAACTGAACCGTAATCGGACCAAAAACCGAAACGCCCACCCCTATCTCCAAGCTTATAAAAGCAAATATTTACAAATCATTCAAATTGCTAACACCAGAGTAGTTGAAGGTAGTTAAATTATTTTATACCGTATGTTTTCAGTATTTCAAATGTACAGTTTTTCTTGCATCGACCACCACTGAAGACAAACACAATCACTTATTTTAGCATAGACCACACCGAATCACACTATTTTTCTTTGGAAATCACTCGAACTCTTATGGACTACATTCAACAAACGATTTAGATTCATTTGGATACGCTTGATGTTTTTAAGATTAAATATGAGTTAAGCAAACCTCCATTTAAAATTTTGGATTTTGGAGCGTTAAATTCACAGAAAATTAACTTCAAACAAAGTGTAGTTATTTGGACTTTTGGATTTCGAATTATGTGTTCTATCTAAAATAAATATGCGGAAAAATCATATCAAGATTCCTATTTACATTCGGACTAGACGAATATGATCAAAATATTTATGCAAAAGAAAAAGAAGTAGTTTTTGCATAATTAGAGTGATTAGTAAAAAGAATTATTGTAATTTTAAGAAACTTTATTAACAAAGTTTTTTTTTTTTTTAATGTTTATAAACGCCTTCTCCGGTGGCCAATTCCACCGCGGAAAAGAGGCCGGCAAATTTAGTACCTTTTTTCTTTAAGAAGTGTCGCCCGTTTGTAGCTTTTGAATATATTTTTATAATTCTTGTTGTTATTACATTCATATATTTATTTGAAATTAAAAAAACAAAAAAAAAGCAAAGGTTGACGTTAAATGACGAATCATGTATCCACTTCTCCTCCTCCACCATCATCATCAACGCGACGACTTTTTCATTCTCTCTCTCTACATCTTTCTCTCTCAGATTTTCCTGTAAATATTTCCATCGCCATTTTCTCATCTTCTTGATTTGATAGGAGAAATGGAGAGAGTGAATCTTGGAGGTTTAGGTTACGAAAATGGCGGAGTAATGATGACTAGAGATCCTAAACCAAGGCTCAGGTGGACCGCCGATCTTCACGACCGCTTTGTCGACGCCGTCGCTAAGCTCGGTGGTGCAGACAGTAAGCTCCTCCTCCTCCTTCTTATAACCGGTTTCCCATTATGATTCCGGTTTGATCGGTTAAGTTTCAACCAGTGTTAAATTAATGTAGTGACACATGTTCTTGATTTGATCTCTGCAGAAGCAACTCCTAAATCGGTTTTGAAGCTGATGGGATTAAAAGGCTTAACATTGTACCATCTTAAGAGCCATTTACAGGTCCAATTTCCACACATATATATAAATATACGAATTTTGAATATATAATAATGTCATTGTGGGTCTTTTTCACATATTCTTTATGATGTGTATATGTATGTGTAGAAGTATAGACTTGGTCAACAACAAGGGAAAAAACAAAATCGAGCAGAACAAAACAAGGAAAATGCTGGTATGTTTCATTTTTGTATGTACGATCATATCAATAACACAAGAGATTTATAATGTAATTTAGAAAATATAGCTATATACACATATGATGGATCTTAGGAACCATATTTTACATGTAGAGGACGTTTAAGAGAAACCAAAATATTCAATTGTTTTTTATTTATTTTTCATTCACAGGAAGTTCATATGTGCATTTTGACAATTGTTCTCAAGAAGGAATCTCGAATGAATCAAGATTTGATAACCATCATAGGTATCATTACATATATGTATATGCCACTCTTGATCTCAATGGATTTGTTGTGAACTTGGTTTGACAAAAATGGTAATGAACACGCATACGCAGACAAAGCGGGAATGTACCTTTTGCAGAGGCGTTGAGACATCAGGTCGATGCGCAACAGAGGTTTCAAGAACAGCTTGAGGTAACAAGAAAAGGAATAATCTTTTCTTTTGGTCTCTTAAAACAATTAACACAGAAATTTGAATCAAGGTTTTTGGTTTTGTTTTTCGGTTTATAGGTGCAGAAAAAACTTCAGATGAGAATGGAGGCACAAGGAAAGTATTTGTTGACATTACTAGAGAAAGCACAAAAGAGCATACCTTGTGGTAATGGAGCAGAAACAGAGAAGTGTCAATTCTCAAATTTCAATCTTGCACTTTCAGGACTTGTAGGAGATGATCAGAAGATCGAAAAGGCGGGTTTAGTTACCGATATCTCACACATTAATGGTGATTCGTCCGAAGATTTTCGGTTATGTGGACATCAAGAGAAAGAAGAAACCGGAGATGTAGGAGTTAAACCAGAATCCGAGTTTGTGCATTTCGATTTGAATTCGAAAAGTGGGTATGATCTTTTGAATTGTGGAAATTATGGGATTGAAGTGAAGCCAAATGTGATTGCAGATAGACATCAATAGGTAAAAGAGACAGTTTCTTTAATTTATTCTTCTTCTTATTATAGGATGTTAAACATTTATTGGCTTCATGTTTTGTTCACAGTCAAATATCAAAACCTCTTTGAAGGTTGATAAATACAAAATATTGTTTTAAAAAAAAAAAACTAAATAAATTATGCTAGCTTAGTGGTATTGACCATTGAGTTGTGTTAGTCGAGGTTGTGGATTGATACTTATATGGAATGCATCGAGATTACTACGATACTCCTTATGTTTCGATTTATAAGATGTTTTGGATGAATGAGCGGTTTTCGTTTTGTAAAATGTTTGGGTGAATGTGTAGAGATTAAAGAACTACATAAATTATTTTAAGCGAATGAAATATTTGTTTCATTTCTAACAAAAAACTAAAAAAAGGTAATATAATAAAGTTAAGTCATCATTTAAAGCAAGGGTTCATATTCAGTGAAGTTAAGTCACTGGTGTTTTCTTTAATAGATTAGTGGAAAACCTGAGTAGCAAATTATACTTTGTATGGAGAATACACTATTTTAAGTCTTTAATCCATATGCTACAAAGAAAGAAAACTTATTTTAAGCTACTTAGGCAAAAAAAGGAATATTAAGATTTGTTATTGTTGGCATGCATTCTGCTTCAAATAGATTTCTCCCCATATTCCATGAAAAGAATTCTAAAAAAATAATCGAAATGGAACAAAAAAAGGTGGACACAATAGACATTATATATCTTGCATTCATGTTTCTTAATAATTGTATAAAGTTTTAATGATGACATGCTTTTACTTTTCTTCTCCTTTTCTCACTATAATGTAACATGAAGTGAAAAGAGAGAAAAAGGGAAGAGAATACAATAGAGAGTGTATAATGAGACCAGACCAAACATGAAGTACTGATGTAACGCTTTTGAGTTTGGAGAGAGAGCTTAAGGGCTAGTCTGAATCCAACTTGGGAACTATAGCCGATGATAGCTCTATATGAGAAACTCTCACTGCCCCGATAAGCCTCTCCGGTAATTCTTCCGGTGTATTCGCCTACAAAACGCAACATCCAAAAGAGATTTCACGAGGAGAAGAAGCAATATTAAATATATTATCATAAGTTTTAAACTCTCAGTTTTGTTAGATTGATTTACCTGTACAAGGAAAGCCATTTCGACAACCAAAGATGTGATTACGCCAATGACAAGACCGAGAACTCCGTTTGCGACAGTGGATGACCCGATATCTACATCTATCTACATGAAGATGAAAGTGTTTCTTTTGAGCTACTTTATAAGTATATAAGAGCTTTTTAAAAAGCTAACAAAATGTGGACTCACTTCTAAGTATGTTGGACCGCGGATGTAGTTGCAATCCACTGCTTTCCCGAGGAGACACGGGGTGCTTCCCACGCTTTGCCTTACTATCCATGAACCCTGCATGATTTGGGTAATATGTGATTCAATTAGTGTAATATGTGATTCAATTAGTTTTACAGTTATACATAAAGATAGATAGAGAGAGCGAGAGAGATAGAGACCTTGGGGACTGTAGGTATAAGCTTGAGCCTACTATTACGAAATTCGTCATCACCATCAACAAATCGTTGGAAGAGAGACCCAGGTACAAGTTCTTTGGTCACAAAATAAAATACCATACTGTAGTGCGTTGATCCAGGAACCTACCAAAGCGCCGGTTTAAACATTGATCAAAAACTGCATCTGTAGTTTGCACATTACATTGTAGTTCATGGGTAAAACTTACTTGAACATTTACTACCATTGAGAAAAGACCCTTCTCTGCAGCAACCTGAAACAATTATTAATATATTAACTGGAATTTTCCAACTGAAGAACAAGAGAGATCAAAGATAGAGAACAGTAACGGAGAACGGTAATAACATCTCCGTTAAGACTAACGAGGAACTTAAGCAACAAGAACTAAGTTGATTGTATCACTTACTTGTGCCGCACAGCCCTTTCTTCTAACCACATGATCCATTCTTTTAGTGTCTTTGAACCAATCAACGGCGACGAGATCCATTAGATGCTTCCCAGCAGGAATCTTCAGTAAAATGTTTAGTGATCAGAATTGAATAAGTACTCTGATGTAGAAGAATAAGGATCTTTATAATTTGTTGAAACTAACTAGGTGAGAGATTACTAACCTTCCTTTTATCTTCACAGAAACTCTTTCCACGGACTTTGAAGTTGTTCCCATCAGAAATTCTCCAGCAGTTACGGGCATTTTCGTTATCATCGTGTCGTAAATTACCCGAGAAGCAAGACAGATCAATGTCAAGAGCAGGTTCCTCTTCTGAGGTTTCAAATGACAAGAGAATTTCATAGTAATTAGATACAATTTCACCGTGGCTCCGGTAGAACTTATCTAGTAATGATACGATACAACTATCAACTATCAATTTCACCTGTTTTCTTGGAGACGGTCTCTTGCTTACTCGTTTCAGGCTGAAAGAATAGTTAATTGTGAAGAAAGACTTAAACTTGATAAAATCTGTAGTTAAAAATAGAATGGTTGATAGACCAACCTCTTGTTCTGACTCAGCTAACTGAAACTCGTCATCGTCATCCGAGTCTTCATCCAATAGCACAGAGTTTCTGCTGGCCCCATTTGTTTGATCAATAGAAAGGGAAGACTTATGATGAGACTTTCCACCTTTACCTAAGGCTAAAGAAGAAGATGCCATATTAACCATAACAGGGATCCTAATTGGATGACCTCTATCATCTGTCTGCGAGAACCACTCGCGCAAACCTGTAATGAACAGGAGCTAATGACTTAGAATGGTAGACGCGCAAATTCGGTTTCAAGAAGAGCAAGTCATTTTCCACAGGGATCTCAGTGGTAATGAGCACAAAAGAACTTACCAGAAACGCTGTTCAGCATTTGAAGAAGACAATGTTGTTGAAATGCTGGAAGATAACCTGCACCCCAGCCTTTAAGATCAATTTGTATTAGATGTTGCACTTGTGTTCTGGGCCTTCCATTCCGAGGCTTTAGTGGGGCGATGTTAAATCCTCCACCTAAACAAGAGAAAGTAATCTCAGTTAGATAGTAATACGTAATAGAATAGAAGATTTTGGTGGTAAATGACTTAGCACGAAAGAGACAGATCCTAAACTTACTCTCAAGATGAGCCCGAACAAATCCAGGTTGTGGACCACAATTCTCATGCTCTCTAGAACGAAACAATACCACTTCACAGAAAGAGCGTAAATAAATAATTAAAACTAGATATATAAAAGAGGGTATCCAATTTCTAGCAAAAGTAAAAGGGGAAGGAAGATACCATAACTTCCATCGTCATTTCGACGCCAGTAACGTACATAGCAGAGGTCACGAGGCCACACGACCCTGCAGCCATTTCAATAGAATGAGTGGTATAACCAGAGCTTCTGGAGACAACCAGGTAATATTCTAACTGAAACCAGGAGGATCGCAAATAGGAAGCATTCTTATAAATTATAATGGTAATTCCTTTCCACCGTTTTTCAGCAGCATGGAATTATGGTAAACAAAATAAAAACATATCCGCATAAACCTAGAGCCCCCAAATTAACTGGTGTATTCCGTTGAGAATGTAACAGGAGATTTAGTTGATTTTGAATTAAACTAAATGATTATTTTGGAAGCAAATGCGAAAATGATGAGTATTACTGAATGATTATTTTGCAGGTGCAATATTACATTGGAAACCAGTCGAGGAGAAGTCTGTGATAGAGTATTGCTGTGTGACCATCCACCTCTTCTACTAATCTCCCATACTGAAAACTACAGTCCCACCTGCCAAACCATAAGAAAAGAGGAAGACAGAGAGCTTCAGATACAGACCAGAACATGAGAAAAACACTTCCGCTTACATAATATTGACAGACATTTTGGGCTACACATTATCTGCGGATGTGGAAACAGAAAAAACATAAAGACCCAACACTAGTGACAATGTATTAGTGGCACAAAAATTATGTAATCCAATTAACAGAGCGTCTAACTACAAGAAATGAAGAAAAAGGAACACTATAAAAATGCTCTCTTATAACTGGAGAATACAGGAGCTCGAGAACACCTACTCATATCGAGTGCCGTCCATGCTCATCACAAGCTCGAATATTTCCTCACATGTGGCCTCCACTACACCAACAGCCTTCATTGCCCTGCTGCAGCTTCGTGGCTGCATGCGTAGCACTGTAAATGAGGGTTCTTGACTAAATAAAATTAATATGTGATCAAAATGAAAGTATGCCATAAATATGACAAGCTATCCATACAAGATAATCAACTTCAAGTAGCTCTTCAAAAATCCGTAGGCCTGCCAAATGTATTAAACAGAGAGAGATTAATCCCAAATTCAAGCTTTATCATTGAATATTATATGATCTTCCAGATTGTATAGCAGTGAAAAATTATTTTGAAGCAGATTACAGACACAAGTCTTACCGGCCTTAAGAGGGAATTAGAAACCATGCAAAACCACTAACCATTTTGGCACTGAAGGAGACGCCAGTGTTTTCTCGAAAATGCTTGGTTGCTGGAATTATGGTTTGACAACTCCGCGTCAAACTCTTTAGTCCAGTCAAGTATAGATTCCGGAGGGCCTGCATGTTTTCTTGAAGTGATGAGATTACATTCAGAACTGCAGCTGACAGTTTAGTTCATTATAAAGAATTGTATTACGAAAAACCATTTCCAATAGTTGTCCTCCTCAATAAATCACGTCGAGAGTCATCTTCATCCTCCAGCGCACTGAACCTAAAGATATAATATAAAAGTCACCATTAAGAGCCAAACCTCAACCGAAATAATGTATTACACAATACTGGTCACTTTCCACATGCAGCACTACATTAGCATCTTCTGGCATTAGTAACATTCTCAGAAAGATTCAGAGCTAAAACAACCGAATTGAAAAATTCATACTAGATTGATGATTAACTTTATATTTAGTATCTAGTAGGATTAATGATCCATATTGTTCAAGTTTATTTTATGATCATACGCCATAAACCACAGCCTCCTTTTGCATAATAAGGATCACCATCGTCAACACAGCTCAGATTTACTCTCAGTAAAGAAGTGAATAGTACTCCATTACGATAGCTTATAAGTATGGAAGCGAAATCATATGATCAAGAAACCTATGCAAGTGAGTTGTTAGCAAATACATCAAAATGTCAATTATGCACTCACGGGCTTTCATGGTCTGAAGATGAAGCAGTCCTTCCAACATCCATCCCAGACTTATATTCAAAAGAAACATATTGCTGACCACTTGGAACTAAGGAATCTTGATGCTGCAACAGTGCAAACACAAAGCAGAAAACAGATAACCATCAATTTTTAGATTTCAAACGGCTACTGATAAATAACGCAGGCACCTACAGACAGCTCCTCTTTTGCAAAATATCCACAATATAAAACAATGATAGTTACCCTATGGTACCCAAGTTTGTGATTCAGGGATGCGAGACAGACCTGATCTATGACATATTCGATTTTCTCCTTCCACATTAAAGCTTCCTGGATGTTGAACGCTGCCATCTAGCAACAACATACTCCACATGAACTAACAAGAAGCATTAAAATGCATACTAAGCACGAAAGAAAATATAGTTATCTATTCTCATCAGAAAGAAAAGACAAGATACCGTGATTCGATGGTTTTTTTCTTTTTTGTTATAAATAGACAACACGTAAACCATCTGCAAAAAAAGAGTCAAGAAGATAAGAAATTACAAAAGGCATAAGTGACAGTACATTTAGACACAAAAACCGTGACATTACAGTCAAGGATATAATACGAGCAAATTGATTCTCAACAGTTATTATTAGATGCACTGTTCCCATTCAAAGATACAGTTCTCATGTCGAGAAAAGATTTAGAACAGACACGCACCATTCAGAATCACAAGAGTAAGAAATCAGTAGAAAAGATTCAAAAGTTGTGACAAGAGCATAAAGCAGAGTAATTTTCACTTTACAAAACCACATTTTACTGTAGATGAAAGCACACTTGACACTAGATAACATTAACACTCACATGTCCATGATGCGTCTTCAATCCACGATCCTCAACTCTACAGTTTCCATCAATTACCATTGTCTTGATAGGAAGCTACGTCAAACATGTAGAGAAATAAAACATCTATTAGGGTTAAGCTCATCACTCATGTGAGAAGCTTCTATAAACAGTTTACACGTTCGGTATAATCAACACAAGACTGATCTTAACCCAGAAACAGAAACAGATCGATTCATAATGACGATTCACAATTCTTCAGAGCAGCAACAAATCAAAAAACAGAGAGAGAGAGAGAGATTCTTCACCTGATTATCCTGTGGCTTCTTCTTGTAATAAGCTAAAAGACGAGGTTCCAATACGAAATACCTCATATGAATGTACGATCTTCCGATCTTCCTTCTTCCATACCTCACCATCCATCCTTCATACACAACCTTAGACATTTTTTGTCCCTCACTCACGAAGACGAAGAAAATCAAAAATGTCCCAGAGAAATCGGAATCTTATAGATCCAAATCGAATAAATGTAATTCCGCGGGGGGATCAAAAGACTTGATTGATCAACATCGGCGCTCCGGCGCCGGAATCTGGTCAGATTCAAATTCCGTAAAATCGAATTTTTACAAACGACAAGGAAATTCTAACTTTTGACAGAAACTCGGAAGCTAAATTAATAAATATAGAAAGGGAAAAAAGGTAGAGACTAGAGAGACGCTTGTGAATGTGTCGTGAAAAGTAAATTAATTTATTTATCAAGTAAAAACAAATGTTAAAATTAATTAAGGATTTTTAATACAGTAATTTGTAGTCATGCTTTTGCACATTTCACGTTCCATTCACAAACATAAATTCATGTATTAATGATAGTAACAAGTGTTAGATTCGATATGCTTAACGGTAAATATAATTCATCATTAAATTAAAAAAAAAAAAATTCATTAAAATAATGTAAAGTTCCTTTTTCTTTCACATGAAAACACATGAATAAAGGCTAGTCAAGATCGAATTTTTTACACAGCAAACGTAATTTTTTACAAAAACAAACAGAGAGAGAGATTTGTAACTTAAAACTTCTTACCATTAATTTATTATTACTTTTAAATCTGAAATTGTGTTTTGCTCAATAAGGCGAAATGATAGATTCAATGAGATCTTGTAGAGGCGCCAGTTCTTTCTTATCAATGAGCCCAAACTCCTGCAAAATCCAAACCACATACAAAATGATAAACGTTAGTAAAAATTAAAAAAAAAAAAAAACCATCTTTCGAATAAGAATGAGAGAATTAAAAATGATACTTCGAGTAATCAAAAACGAGAACTCACATGAGTAAAGAGGATGAAGTGTTTGAAGCAAGTGTTGAGATGAGCTTCTTCTTTAAGGCTAACGATTTTCTGGAAATGAGAGTGGTAAATATGAGCGTAAACACGGAATAATCGTTTAAAGATCGTCTTCACCACATCCTTGAAGTTCTGAGGAAATGGTGCTCCTGAAATAAAATATATAAGTTCACCGGAAATTAGTATTAGGAAGTCGATAGTTTTGTTGTTGATTGATCTTATTTAGATCTCATGAACATTGTTATTACCAAGCCTTTGAGGAAATAAGGTTTCATCATCGAGTTGAGTCTCGATCCAATCCATCAAGTACTCGACATACTTTGGAGCAGAAACCTCGATGGGCTTCTTGATCTGTACACCATCTGCCCATCTATACTCATACCTGCAAATTTCCCGGCTGTAGTTAGCAAGAAGTATGCCAAACAAAACAAAAAGATCCATAGCAAATGGGTTTTGATCAATAAGAACATCAGCCATATTATTGGTGTGATTGGGTCAAATGCACAACAGAGAGTGATAAAGTAGTAGGTTCATAAGTTGGCAATATTCATTGCTAAAATAGGTAAACTCTATCTAGATTTTGAAGTCATTCTTTAACCGAGGAGCAAAACAGAAATGGTACATTCCGAACAAATAAAATTGAGCATATACCTTTTGCATGAAAAAGCACTTCATTAGAAAATACTACAGAGATCCAAATTCTAGTTTTCACAGTTGCAAAGACAGCATAACTAGTTAACAAGTTGAAGACCCAAAAATATAAATATATATGTTTTGAAGCTGTTAACAAGTTTGTTTCTTTTCAAGAAAATGGAACTTTAGAAAATAGAACGCAGGAAGATTTCAAGCATTTGTTTAAATAACACATAGAAAAATAGGTGAGGACATACTTAGGGCCAGCAGTCATTGTAGGACAATTATCTGGTGTGCAGAACTCGGTAAGCGTGCCATATAGCAAATTCACTTGATTAAAGAAATCCACAGCTGAAATGGAGGAAAGGAAATTTATCAACAAAATATTTTCACTTTATATTCTATCTCAATAAAATTATATGTGCGATCTGTACAAGTAAACTTCACAACTGTAAAAGCATACAAAGATCAGCAATAATGACCAATTCCTGCAATACATACCGAAGACTAAGCATACACTAAAGTAACCATGAGAGTGGTACTCACTGTTTACAGCAAGCCATTCATTTGCATCCTCTCCTGGAGGAAGTCGTACAGCTTCTCTCAAGTTCCCACTTCCTAAGGTTGCATCTATATGTTTTCGAAGCTGTGCACCCTATATATCAGAAAGAAACAACACGTTCAACAAGAAGAATCAACCATCAGATTTCATGTCAACTAACGAAAGCTACAAAACATCAAAACCACATAATTTCAAAGATTTCAACCACATAAAGAGGACGGTCGAATATTTTTACAAACCTTGCTTCCTGAAGGTGCGCTCTTTTTAGGACGGAAAGTCTTTTGATTTCTGTAAAGAAAGTACCCAAAAAAAAAAAAAGGAAGAGATGTTATCAAACAGATCATCAATCTTAAATCAAGATCCGGATAACTACATGTAAAGGAGGAAATGTAGAAAGGGCTACATAGTCCAACACAGAAAAACAAATCCAGTATTTACAACAATCTCTGCATATGACAGGGGATTGGGTTCCATTTATTTGCCTACAATCACAAAACTCAGAGGAATCAAACAAATCTGATCACCACTAAATGCTTAGTAATATCATTTTTCCAAATATGGGGAACATGAATATGAAGCATCATAGTCAATATAAGATCATGAAACGGATCCAGATTCCCAATTCATAAATTTCGATCCAAAAAATGTAAAACACACACACACACTCGAATAATCAATTCACAGCAAAACTTCAACGAATTACCCATAAGCTCAAAGCGATGAATCTGAAATCAGCAACCAAATTAACTAAAGGTTCATACTATAGATCATAATAATTTCTGATTCGCTCTTCACAAAAATGACAAATGAAATCAAATCAATTCGAAATCAGATAAAAATAAAAGCAAATATATAGACGATTCCGTGATCCTTGCACAACAAAATGTAAAATCTTCCCAACGGATTGAATTCACACAGAAGAAACAAGATCTGAGAACAAACAATCATAATTGATCATAAATTAGGCATAGAAACAAGATATTTCACCTCCCTAGCCCAAAGAGACTCATGGCGAAAACGCAATCAAGAGAGAGAGAGAGAGTCGAATAGCTTTTTTATTCTTCAGGTGGAATCGAGAAAAGACTCTGAAAGACGGGAAAAAAAGTGAGAGAGTATTTATATGATGAAGACGAAAAACTCGTTGATTCTCTCTCTCTTCTTATTAGCTGGCATATTTTATAAAAACCCCTGAATTCTAGGAATGTTTAGAGTTTATACCCTCAATTTTCTCAATCATTCAATTGTTTTAGCTGGCGAGTTTGGAGTATTGGAATTGTCTTTATGCGCAGAAAACTTGCTTCCTCAGTGTCAGTGACATCTTTATTATATAGATCTCGATACAATTGGGAATAAAAGACAACGTATATGTTTTGTTTTACCAACGTTCATGAAACTATTGGAGATGAAAAAATGAAACTATATTCATGGCTGATTCCTTCTCCTCTTCCGACAACCAAAACCAAAACATCTTTGTATCAAGAAAGCTTTTAATGTTAGAATCAGAAAACAGAGAAAGTTTATCAAGTTTCATGTAAAAGCTTTTAGCTTTAACTTTAAAGAAGCTTAACAAATAACAATCTCAGTGTCTTAAGATGTACATATATGTGTGTATGTTCCATGTGATGGATATAGAGTCGAATTTTCTTTTCTTTTTTTTTTTTTTTTTTTTTTTTTTTTGAATGAATTTTCCTTTTTTAGTAGTTAAGAAAAGAACAAAGACGAGGAATAAAGAAAAGAAAAGAGAAAGATAATATTTGATTATAAGCAAGGTATAACACTGTACTCTGCTAGTGTAACACTAACACTTGCTAGTCGTTTGTTTATATTTCAAGTCTCAAAACAACATATAAACAAAGAAACCCATATCGAAAAAACTTAAAACTTTATGTGGAACAACATTCACTAACCTTACCACTTACTGTAAACATCCACAGTGTGAACCAAGAAGAAGAAAGACAAGATGGGTGAGATGATTCCACCACCTGTGAAGAAACTTTGGGACAAATGGAACATTCGTGGAGTCATAATACTCAGTCTCTTCCTCCAATCAATCCTTATATTCTTTGCACCGAGCCGAAGACGCACGGCTAGGAAGCTCTTCCTTGTGCTCATATGGTCAGCTTATCTTCTTGCCGACTGGGCAGCTGATTACGCGGTTGGGCAGATCTCAGACAGTCAAGAAGAAGAATCTGAAAAACATTCCAAGAACCGCGAGCTGTTAGCCTTTTGGTCACCATTCCTTCTCTTGCACCTTGGAGGTCCAGACACCATCACAGCACTTGCCCTGGAGGATAACGAGCTTTGGGACAGACACTTGTTTAGTCTTGTCTGTCAAGCGGTCGCCACTGTCTACGTCATCTTGTTATCTATACCGAATAGGCTTGTGATTCCAACGGTAATCATGCTTGCGGGCGGAGTGATCAAGTATGTGGAGAGAACAGCCGCGTTGTTCTCAGGGAGTCTTGACAAGTTCAAGGATTCTATGCTGCAGAAAGCTGACCCTGGCGCTAATTACGCGAAGCTCATGGAGGAATATACAGCTAAGAAGAAAATGAATATGCCAACCGAGGTAATTGTGGTGGAGGATCCAGAGAAAGGACGGGAAGGTAATACTTCAGTTAGGCCCGACGATGATCTGACAGCCCTTCAAGTTGTCCAGTATGCTTACAAGTACTTTAACATCTTCAAAGGTCTTATTGTTGATCAGATCTTCACTAATAAACAACGCAACGAGAGCAGGAAATTCTTTGACTTGCTGACCCCAGAAGAAGCTTTACGTATCATCGAAGTCGAGCTAGGCCTCATCTATGATTGTCTGTTCACCAAAGCAGCTATTTTGCATAACTGGACTGGAGCTGTGTTCCGGTTTATAGCTTTGGGATGCCTTGTTGCGTCTCTCTGTCTCTTTAAGATGAAAAAGGAAGATCAATATGACGGATTCGATGTTGCCCTTACTTACGCGTTGCTAATATGTGGAATAGCTCTTGATTCCATTGCTCTTCTCATGTTCTGTGTATCTGACTGGACCATCGCTAGATTGAGGGATCTAAAGGAGGATCTGGACGAGAAGGACACCTGGGTAGACAGAGTTCTCAACTGGATCCTTGGTTCCAAGACACCGAAATGGAAAAGGTTCAAATGTTTCAAGGATGGACACGAAGTGCTCAACAGATGCTTCCTGTTTCGCAGATGGTCTGAGTATGTTCATGCTTACAACTTGATTGGACACTGCTTGAAGATACGTCCCAAGAGAATCCATCATACCAAGGGTAAGATACACAGTTTCTTTCACAAGATCACCCGTAGAATCACACTTGGTTTCAGAGCCATGAACAAAGGAACTTTCCAGCTTCGTAATGACCGCTTTCTAAGTAATTTGTCGAGGGAAAATCGGGTAATCCGTACAACTCTTATTAATCCTCTTAGATTGTTTCTCCGTTACTTTTTTGCACTGCCTCGTCTCCTCAGTAATTTGATCGATATCCTCGGAATTTTGATCAACGAAGTCCTAAAATTTTTCGGTATTGAAGAATTGGTCGAAGAGATAAGATTCACAACCAGTGATCGCCTCACCAGAGAACTATGGGAGTTCATATTCAAAGAGGTGAAACGCAAACACCGGTTTGCTGAAGACCAAGAAAGTGCCAAAGGTATATCTTCAGCTAGAGGAGACTGGACTTTAGCTGAAACACCAAGCAAAAAGACCCGAGATGGACCAGACCATGCAAAACTTCTGCGATACGTGACAGAGAAGGATTACGATCAGAGTGTTCTACTGTGGCACATTGCCACAGAACTCTTCTACCAAGACCAAATAGACGAAGTAATCACGGAGAAAGAAGAATACACTTACCAAGAGTTCAGCAAAACCCTTTCTGACTACATGATGTACCTCCTCAAAACGCAACCCACTCTGATGTCAGCGGTTTCTGGAATATCAAAGATACGTTTCAGAGACACGAGTGAAGAGGCAAAGGAGTTTTTCAAGAGGAAGCATATCAAGAAATCAAGCAATGAAGAAGAAAATCTAGTGAACCAAGCCAGTCGAGCTATTCTCAATGTCAACACAAAGACTGATCCTATGAGAGTGAAAGGAGACAAAAGCAAATCCGTGCTTTTTGATGCAAGCGTGCTTGCAAAGGAGCTGATACGGTTAAAGCACGGAGGCGAAGAAAACATGTGGGAGGTAGTGAGCAAAGTGTGGGTTGAGTTACTTTGCTTTGCAGCAACTCATTGTGACTCTAAAGAACATGCTTCTCAACTCAGCAAAGGCGGTGAACTCATCAACTTTGTCTGGCTACTAATGGCTCATTTCGGACTCGGCGACCAATTCCAAATCAATAGAGGTGATGCAAGAGCTAAACTGATAGTGGCTGAGTGAGATTGTATCAATAAAAAAACCACTCAAACTCAAGAATAAATTTGGTTTTTTTTTGTTTTCCTTTGTGTTTCACATTTTTATTACTTGCTTGAATAATCTGCACTTGTAAGTTTGTTATCAATTTAAAACAGTAACCACACAATTCCACAGACCCTAAAACCCCAAATCTCGATTAGATTACGAATCAGGAATTCACGCGATTCTTCAGAAACCATAAAACCCCAAATCTCGATTAGATTATGAATCAAGGAACTCACGCGATTGTTCAGAAACCCTAAATCCCCAAATCTCGATTAGATTATGAATCAAGGAATTCACGCGATTCTTCAGAAACCCTAAATCCCCAAATCTCGGTTAGATTATGAATCAAGGAATTCACGCGATTCTTCAGAAACCCTAAATCCCCAAATCTCGGTTAGATTCTTCACCACATAAACTACTTATTGAAACAACTTCAGCGATTTGAAGCTTTTGTGATTGATTTACCATTGATCATGTCTTTGTTCTCTTCCTTGTTCTTCTGATTTTGGCGCGTGATTCTGAGTCCTGTCTGTGTTCTTATTTTGTTGGATAGAAAGAAAAACGCGAGACAATATCATCGATATATGAGCTGAGTTTGGGCTGAATTATTACAATGGGCCTTAATTATTTTGGCTGAGCTATTAGAATATGGACTTGGGCTACCACTTTCTGATTTTCTAACCATAATTATTTACAAAATATCCATTCTCTAACCATAATCAACTTTTACTAGTTTGATTACTTTAACATTTGTCTCAACCAAAGTGTTGTATTATAGCAACGAAATATAAGTTGTTTTAGCTAAAAGCGCGATATTAAAAAATTACTTTTTTATTAAAAAGTATTATTTAATATATTCAATAAAAATAGTTTGACCAATCACACAAAATACTGCAAAAAACTAGTGGTCAAATAATATTTAATAAAGTTAAAAAAAGTACCTAAGATTATCAAAACAACTTACATTTTGAAACAAAAAAAAACCTCCAAAACAACTTATATTTTTAAATAATATTTTATACTAATATTTACGTTTTTTATTAACAAAATGTTTTAATTTTTTTTTCATAATAAAATTTTAAAACACTTTTTCATATAAATATATTTTTACTGATATTTATAATAAAGACTTAACAAGTTTTTTAAAGAAATTTTATTATGTTTTGTGACAAAAAAAATTTCAAATTTATAAAAACAAAATATATGTATTCTTAACAAAAAAAAAATTCTAACACAAGACAATTTGAGAATAACAAAATTATTTAAGATAAATTGTATATAAATTTGTATATCTTTATATTAAATATAACTTTAAAAAGAATCAAAGGTTATATATTTTACGTGCTAATATTTAAAAAGCTAATATTCAACTTTTATATTTTAAGAAAATCATATTAGCATTGTCATATTATATGTAACGTTTAGTAAAAACACACTATGAAAAGTTCAATATGAAATAAAAAATATCAGACCATAGAAAATCTTTCAATGAATGAAATTGATTTCTAAATCATTTTTCTATAACAGAATATAAAAAAGTGTAAGAAACGTTAACCATAATAATAAAAAAAAACAAAAGTTTGGAAAACAAAACAAGAGGAAAACGTAGTGTACTTGGTTTATGTTGTATGTATAATTTATTAATTTTTTTTGTTTACGAAAAGTTTCTCACATTAATCTTTTCATATTTTGATGTCGAATTTAGTTTTTATTTAAAATTCAATGTGAAGAAAATGATTTTTTTTTAAAAGATGATCAAATAGGGAATTCAATCTTTTAATGAGAAAAATCTCAATTTTTGATAATATATTGCACAGTCTAATATATTAAATTATTATATATTTTATGTGATATGTTTACTTATATAAAATAATGGATTGGTAAAACTAAACTTCCAAAAATTTATATTATTAACAAAAAAAATTACAACGATATATCAACAACAATGTCTCTAATAAAAATAAAAATTATAAATACAAGCCTTTAAAAACAGGGTAAAATTATAAAATTCAAAATAATAAAAATTATAAATAAATTATCCGCGTGTACGCGGGAGAGTCACCTAGTAACAATTAAATATGTTCAATTTATATTCTTTAATTAAGACATATTTATAAGAAAAGTAACCATTATAGTAATAACATAGGATCTGCAATGAAAAGGAGTTTTTCTACGTGATAAAATAGAAGAAGAAAAAACAGCGGGTTGATCATGGTGATTTAAATTTTTAAATTTATTAGGTCTTAATCAAATACAGTCACGAATATCTCTTGTTTAAAAATATTTTTTTCACTTCACACCGTGGAAAAGTTTGTTATTTTGTGAACATAAACAAAACCAAAACCCTAATAAAGAGAAAATTCTTATAAAAGAACAAAAAGTGAAAAATTCTTGCACCATTTTTAAATAACATGTGTACAAGACTAAAGTGTGATTTTCATGGTTTTATTATCGACAAGGAAAGAATATTTTATTCTGAAAAAAAAAACCCTTGTTTAAAGAGCTACCGTGGAATATAAGAAAGGAATGCAAAATCTGATAACAGTAGGAGAAAATGATTCACGTGTTATGTCAAATAACTTCATTTATAAATTTCCGGTTAAATAATTATATATTCACAAGGAATTATTCTAATGTATATATACCCTGAGTAAGAGAGCATGAAACATCAAATTTGATACTTCAGACCAAAAAAAAGAGTGACAACAAATCACAATGCATGTGATTCCACCACCAATCAAAAAGATCCTAGACAAATGGAACATCAGAGGACTTGTAATACTGTCTCTCTTGTTCCAAACGTTTCTTATCTTCCTCGCGCCACTGCGAAAACGCACATCGAAGAAGTTTCTTGCAGCGGTTATATGGACCTCGTATCTCTTAGCGGATTGGACCGCTAATTATGCGGTGTCTCAAATCACGAAGAACCAAGGGAAGGAAGTGAAACGTGATGATCCTCCAAAGAACAAGAAATTACTTGCTTTGTGGGCACCGTTCTTGTTGTTACATCTTGGTGGCCCGGACACAATAACTGCGTTGGCCCTCGAGGATAACGCGTTATGGGCACGTCATTTGTTTGGCCTCATCTCGCAAGCACTTGCAGGTAAGTAACGGGTGAATGCTATTTGGATATCCGAAAAACAAATACTATGGTTCTGAATGATTACGATGTATAGAACGAAGCAGACAAATCGTATCAAATATTGTTTTGATACGCTTTGTCAGCTACGTAGTAACCACTCGAACACATTCAAATTTATATATGTGCATTGTTTACTTTCTAAATTTTGTGATACTACTTTTTACCAATCGAATTCTTATTAAAACTAGGAAAAAAAATGAATGTAAATATCTATGAAAAATGTTTGCAGATTCTACCATTTTGTTGATTAAAATAGATATCTCTTCATTCTTTAGCGGCTTTGCAGCTAAATCAGGCTTTGTTATAAATGATTTTGCCATTCGAGTTTACAGTTTTTGTTTTATTCTCTACGACTCTATGCTATTCCATAATGTTATGAATCGAAATCTAGGCGACTATATAATATACGTCTATTAAGACTATAACTAATGCACTTTTTATTTCTTAGATAGATTTTTAGTAAGAGAAGTAGTGTTTTCTTTTTTCTTATAACTAAATGTACTAAATCAAAGCTCTAGAATACTGGTGAGACATGCGACTACTATTTGAATTACCCAAGTGAATGAATCCAATAGTAATGAACAATTAAATCTCATAAACAAAATCGAATTAAGAGTACGAAACCAATTAATTACATAATTATATGTTATCGTTTTATGTTTTCAGGTGTTTATGCGGTGGTGCAATCACTGGAAAACGCCTTGTGGCCACCAATAACATTACTATTCATCACCGGAGTGCTAAAATACACCGAGAGGACACGCGCACTATATGCAGCAAGCTTAGACAAATTCAAAGACAAAATGCTTGACCCACCAGACAGTGGTCCTAACTACGCCAAGCTCATGGAAGAATACGATTCAAGGCTAAAGTCGAATCTCCCAATGAAAATCGTCCTCACTGGGGAACCAGACAAGCACGAGAGGCCCCCGAAACTCGTTAGACCGGATCGAGACCATTTAACCGATCTTGAAATCATTCAATACGGTTTCAGATTCTTTAACATTTTTAAAGGACTTGTTGTTGATCTCATTTTCAGTTTCCATGAGCGAGACGAAAGCAGAGATTTCTTCAACAAGTTGGAACCGGAAGAAGCTCTTCGGATTATCGAATCCGAACTCGGTTTTCTATACGAATCCATGTATACGAAAACCGCGATTCTTCATACGAAATGCGGTACTCTGTCTCGGCTTATAGCGTTTGGATCGCTACTTTCTGCCTTCTTTGTGTTTCACCGTAAACCGAGTAAGGCGACGGATTTTCATGGAGCAGATGTTGTGATTACCTACACTTTGTTCATCGTTGGTATAGCGCTTGATCTCGCGTCTATGGTCATGTTCTTGCTCTCGGATTGGACATTCGCGGTATTGAGAGAGCTTAAGGATGATCCCGAGGAAAACAAGAGTCGAATCGATGGTTTGCTCAACTGGTTACTCTGGTTTAGGAGACCGCAGTGGAAGAAGCATCAAAAATGCAAAGGAGACCGGACTCACGAGGTGCTCACGACGCGGTTCTTGTTGCGGAGATGGTCAGGGACGATCTACGGATTCAACTTCATCGGATACTGTCTGAAAGCCAAAGTCTCAAGAATCCATCAGAAGACAACCTACAACGTGTTGAGAAAGTTAGTGTGGGAATCCGTGGTTTCGATGTTCGATTACGTAATCAGAAGAATCCAAATGCTGTCTGGAAGCATCAAGGATGGTAATAGATCAATCGGGATTGCGATAAGGAGATGGTCTAAGAAGAACCAGATGATCTACTGCACGGTTTATCCGTTATACCTCGTGTTCTTTTCAGGGATTCCTTGGGTTTTCGGAGAACTTTGGGGTTACATTGATCGAATCTTCAGTGTCAAAGCACATCTAGACGAGATCAGATTCCTATCGACAGAGCCTTTGCCGAAGAATCAGTGGGAGTTTATATTCAATGAGCTCAAACATAAGTCAGAGTTTGCAGAAACACCTGAAATCGCAAAGAAAGTGTCATCGGCGAGAGGAGAATGGGCTTTACGGGACACGAAGATGACGGAAATCGAGACATTGATGCCTTATGTAGAGAATGTTGATTATGATCAAAGTCTTCTCCTTTGGCATATTGCTACTGAGCTCTGTTTTCAAGAAGAGGAAAAGAACCTGAGTGGAGAGAGTTGCGATGACCGCGAATTCAGCAAGATTATATCGGATTACATGATGTATTTGCTGATAATGCAACCGAAACTCATGTCGGAAGTGGCGGGAATCGGGACCATACGATTCAGAGACACTTTAGCTGAAGCTAAAAGGTTTTTCAAAGGAAGGCATATCAAGAACAGAGATATGAAACAAGCGAGCGAGACGATTATATCGGTTGATAACAACGATATTGAGCCGGTGAATGTGAAGGGAGATCGAAGCAAATCGGTTCTTTTCGATGCGAGTATATTGGCCAAAGAGCTTAAGAAACTGGGAGATGGTAGTAGTAATCATGGAGATGGGAAATGGAGAGTGTTAAGCAAAGTATGGGTTGAGTTGCTATCCTACGCAGCAAGTCATTGTAAAGCTACGGAGCATGTGGCGCAACTTAGCAGAGGTGGAGAGCTTCTTAACTTTGTTTGGTTGCTAATGGCTCACTTTGGTTTAGCAGATCAGTTTCAGATCAATGAAGGAGATACTAGAGCTAAACTCGTTGTCGGAGATTCTTAGTTATTATTACCCAAAAACTAGATCAAATCTTTTATTTTTGTGTGTTTATTTGTAATATTTTTGTATTCTGTTTTATATTGTCAAGCAATGTCCTTCGAATATATTTTGATTCAAATATTTATTAACGACATGGATTTGTTGAACCCATTAACGTAATCAAGCACAATAATGATCCGTTACTTTAACCATATAAACCCTAAAAGCATGTAAACTAAACCCTAATTCACTATATAATCTAAACAAAATGGTCCAATTTTAAAATTGTAAAAGATTCACTCCTTTATGAACACGTTTATTTTATTGTATATCTTTTTCTTAAATTCTCTATGTTTATTATATACTAGGTAAATGACCCATATGCGGTTTATGATAAAATCTTATTATATAAAGTATTTTATAACCCGTAGAAAGTCAAACACGAAAAATTAGAAAAAACAAAATTAAATCACTTATAAAAGTAAACAAAATAAAATTGTAAACGTTGATATCAATTAAATTTAACAACTACATTTATCTTATTTGATTTCCAATTAAAATTTGATCACGTCTTTTTATGTTAATTAGTTTTTTTCTATTAATGATTGAAGTAATTTAATTTTTCATATTGTTATATAAATATTTTAAATTTTATAAATGTTTTATAACCTTTGAAAATTCTAAAACACAAAAAGTGTAAAATTCTAATAGAGAAGCTTCACCGTTATTAAGTTGGTTTGACTCTTTTTATTATATTATATTTTTCAATTAAATTTGTTACATATTTCCAAATAATTAGTTTTTCTCTCTTTATTCCTAATTTAATTAGGTTTTTAATTATGTAGCTACTTATATATTTAATTTTCTAAAATCTTAACTAATTGAATCTCCAAGAAATAAATGATGCACAAAATCCTGAATAGTATTTTTCTACGTCAAAATAAGGGTGAATTTGGTGAATAACCAAAAAAAAAAACATAACCCAATAACTAACCAAAAGTGCATCATGTGGCAAAATCCAAGCCATTAAATCTTAAGAAATTAGTTAGTTATTGAATTATAATGTTTCTGTTTGGTGCCAATTTCTCAAAATAATATAGTATTGTATTAACACTCTTATTGATATAAAATTTAAATATACTAACTTATTCATCAAGTAATAGAAAATTCATTCTTGTAAGCTCATTATTTTCTAAAAAAATTCTTACCTCCCATTTTTTGGATAAAACTTAATATAGTATGATGATAAATACGTTTTTTTATTATTGAGTAATAATCATTGATGTGATGATATCTATGTTGTAAATAATAATATAAAACAAAATATAGTTAGATTTTTTTTTATTAATCTCACAAACTAAAGTAGATTGTCATATATCTCACTTATCGAAAAAGAGAGTAGTCGATATTATTTTTCTAATAAAACAGTTGAAATAAAGTTTGTGGAAGAGATTATCGAAATTTAAAATTGTTTAGTGAGAAGATTGAGAGAGCACAAAAATTTATTTTAATAAGAAAAAAATCATAATCTATAAAGAGTTGGATATGTAAACCTAAGTATATTTGAAATCAAACAAATTTTATGTGTGTATTAATTAATATTCTTATGAGAAACTCTTAAAATCTATTTCATCTAAAACACGTAAAAGAAGAGAAGAAAAAAAAAGAATGGTTGTAAGGGGAAAAAACCAAGAAATATAATAAAAAAATAGTTTAAAAGAATAAATCATACTTATCAATTAATTATTTTGATGAATTATTAATTAGAGTTTAGTTGAAATTTTTGATATATGTTGATTTTTATAATTTACTTGATAATTATAAATATGTAAATTTTTAAAAAGAATAAGATTTGTATGATATATATAGCAAAATCTAATTGGAAACAAATTTAAAACTTGTCAAAATTCCGAATCGACTAACTATATGTTAATGATTATGTTTGACGCATTAAGCTTTATATAATAAAATAAGATGAGTAAAGAAGAAATTCTGATTCGCTTGAACCTTGTCACACAAGGAATAATCTAGGTTTTAGAAAAACTCGAGATTTTTTTTTCCAGATTTCGAGAGGGTTTTTAAAGCATTTAAAGAAAATGATTAGAAGTTGATAAGATTGAGTAATTTTTGGTGTAACCATGAAATCATGGGTGAAGTGTTTTACATGAATATGGATACTTTGCTTTTTACCACAAAGAGTTTCTTCTTTGCCTAATGTAGAAACAAAGAACAATTGTCTTTCTTCGTTTTTGTTTCAGCCTGCAAAGCTAAATTCGATGCCTGAGGGAAGTTATATAAAGAAAGATTTCTTGGGTTATTTTTATTCAGAAACAGAAGATCGCTCATAAGTTGTTCGATACAATGCCTGAATGATCACCTTTAAGACAAAAGACTTTTGTAAGGTACATACAACATTTTACCTTTTCTTTATTTGGTTTGCATATCATTGACGTTAACTTAGGATGGAGACTTTACACTGCTTCACCTACAAAATTACGGTGTAACCGAATCCGAGTTTTGCTTAGGCAAAAATGTATAAGACCATAACTTAGGATTCTTTATATATTTGATTATTTTCCCCTGCATATAATTAGTAGTTCTCTAGTGTTTTCATAAGGGTTAGTAGTACATGGGAAGAGGTTCGTTGCGCTTCATTGAGTTAATTTTTCAGCATTTTGTGCATATGCTTGAATGAGAGACCTTGTATTGGTTCTTCAAATAGTCCTCTGGCTTGCAAATTAACTAACTCCATTGTCTCTCTGTTTTTTTGCTTTTGAAGAACAAGTACTTAACATAGAACGCACTACGCGTCAAACGTAGAAAACACATCAAATCTGCATTCTTTGCAGGGAATTGCAGGCATTCGGTAGCTGTTCGTTACCATTATGATCATGACGCAAGATTGTACTATCGATAAGATTATCCGCGGTCTATCTGATTTAGAGTCTCAATTAAAAGTCGAAATCCAAGTCATACCCGCATCCAAGAAAGCTACTGATAACAACAATGTACAACCAAGTCAAAGACCAATCGCGGAGAAAACATCTTGGTGTGATCGGGTTAAAGAAAGAGTTAGAAAAATTGGTAAGGTGAAGAAGCAGGGTTCAAACCATGGAACCGATAGTGGAGGCAGTCACAGCGGAAGCAGTCGAAACAATGGAGAAGCTCAAGAAGTTTTAGACCTCGAGAAACAGAAATTGCAGAGTGACATTCGTCAGATGAAGGCTGCATTTGAGAATCTGACTCAGTTTCAAAACAAGATGAGCAAGAGGTTGGAGCCTTATGTTACTACAAAAAACCTTGAAGCAATACTAATGAAAGCGGATACAATCAGGTCTCGCTCTGACGATCTCAAGGAAATTAGAAAAAAGATCTCTGCTTTGAAGTCTGAGATCCCGTCATTGCTTTACAAACAACCATCCAGAGTATTAAGCACAACGGAATCTCAAACAGCAGAGGAAAATGGTCAGATCAATGAGACCGGGAGCGACATAAACTTACCTGGCCTCCAAGTTTCTGATGATTTCAAATCTTCCTCAGCTTTTGTAGAAGTTGCTGAGAAATTTATAGGCCTTGAGGATACTCAAAAGCAGCAATGTTTGTTGTCTTTTGCTGTGTTCCCAGAGAATAGAGAGGTCAAAAGGACAATGTTGATGTACTGGTGGATCGGGGAAGGTTTCATCAATTGTGATGATCCTGAGAACTCAGTAAGGAGAATTCTTGATGATTTCTCAATGAAAGGATTACTCGAGCGAGTCGAAGATGAGAGAAAACTTAAACCAACTAGTTACAAGATGGAGCCTCATGTGCATTCTGCAGTTATTCACTTAGCCAAAATTATGGATTTGTTTGAACTCTATAGCGAAGAAGGGAAGCTTATCATGACAAGATCAAAACAAGGCCATGTCTGCTTAGTAAGAGGTTCCTCATTGGAACGAAAGGCAATAACATCTGCAATGAAACCGCCAAAATCTCTGAAGACGATTTTTAATTCCTGTGAACGGTACCCTGATTTCACATTCAAGTGGTTTAAAGAGATGGAGTCTCTAAGGGTGCTTTATCTGGGAAGATGGGAACGGACTGCCAAGCGCCACATTGAAGTTGAGAGCACGGAGTTTCTTGACAATATGAAGAACCTGAAGAATCTCAGGCTTGCAAGTTTTCAAGGGATCTCGAGGATCGAAAATCTCAAAAAGCTCGTTTGTGCACTCCCGGAATTAGTGATCTTGGATCTTAGAGCATGCTACAATCTAGAGGTTCTTCCTGATGATATAGGCTCACTTGAGAGTCTGATTTACTTGGATGTTTCAGAGTGCTATATGCTAGATCGCATGCCTAGGGGAATTGCATCTCTCTCCAAACTACAAGTCCTTAAGGGGTTTGTGATTAGTCAGACCGATTTTGAACAGAATTGTGCAATTAAACACCTGGTCAATCTGAAGAGGCTAAGCATTACCGTAAACAAAAACAATTTCACAGTGGAAAATCTGATGGAATCATTGAAAGACCTCAAGCAACTTGTGAGTCTGAAAATTTCATGGGGTGCTCACGAGGAGAAGAAAGAAGATGGAGAAGAGAAAGTTAGGCGACAAGTGGGACCAGTAGATGGAAATAAGGAGAAGGTTGATCAAGAAGATGGAAAGAAACTCGAGGGAAAGAAGAATACAAGTCCTTCCCAAGAGTCAACAAAGACGAACCAGAAAAAGCCAGAAGATCCGAAAGGGAAAAGCAAAGTGGAAGAGGGAAGAGATGGAGACAGTGGGAAGGTTGAACAAGAGGAAGGAAAGAAGCACGACGAGGTAAAAACAAAGAGCTTGAAATCTGAGAAGGAGGCAAGTTCTTCCCGAGAGCCTGATGACCAGAACGGGAAAACCAATGCGGAAGGAGATGGAGATAAAGGAAAGGCTGATATACAAGAAGGAAAGAAACAAGATGAGTTACGAGCAGAGACATCGAAATCAGACAAAGGTGCCGAGGGAGAGAAGAAGGCCAGTCCTTCCCGAGAGTCATCAGACACGATCCAGAAGAACCAAGATGATAAAAGCCAAGAAGGAGGTGGAGACAAAGGGAAGACTGATCAAGTTGAAGGAAAGAAGCAAGATGAAGTAAACGCAGAGAGCTCGAAATCAGACAATGCTGTTGAAGGAGTTAAGAAGACAAGTCCTTCCGGGGAGTCAACAGACACAATCCAGAAGAAGCTAGATGATACAGGCAAAGCGGAAAAAGAAGAAGATGGAAACAAAGGGGAAGGAAAGAAGCGAGATGAGGTAGAAGCAGAGAAATCAAAATCAGACAATGGTGTTGAAGGAGTTAAGAAGGCGAGTACTTCCGGGGAATCAACAGACATGATCCAGAAAAAGCTAGATAAAGAAGATGGAGAAAAGGAGAAGGTTGATCTAGAAGAAGGAAAGAAGAAAGATGAGGTAAAAACAGAGAGCTCAAAGCCAGACAAAGTTATCGAGGGAAATGAGAAGACAAGTCGACCACAAGAATCCAAAGACACGATCCAGAACAAGGCAGATGCGCACAAAGAAAACAGCAAAGTGCAGGGACAGGGAGATGGAGAAAAGGAGGAGGCTGATTTAAAGAAGCTTAATGGAGGAGAAGAAAAGACTCAGAAGTCAGACAAAACTAAAAAGTTCGGTAAGAAAGTGAGTTTTTCTGAAGCTCCAATCCAGAAGAAGCTAGATGAACCGAAGAGAGACGATGCAAAAGAAAAAGAGATTCATGAGACAGCATCATCTTCCAGATCTGAAAAGATAGCCCCCAAGGAATCAAGATCAAGTAAACCAATATGGTGTATGGGAATGGGAAAAGAAACCAAGAAACACCAAGGAATTACAGCAATAGATACCTCTAAGCTTCCTTCCAACTTAAAGAAGTTGGAGCTAGAATGTTTCCCTGATATGGATCCTCCGAGTTGGTTAAACCCCAATAATCTTGCCAAACTTGAAAAGCTCTCCATCAAAGGAGGAATGCTAAGCAGTATCAGTGACAAACCTCCAACTGGAGAAATCAACAACTGCGGCGTTCGGACCTTACGTTTGAAGTATTTGCATGAATTCAAGGCTGAGTGGAAAGATTTGCAGGCGTTGTTTCCGAAAATGATACTGTTTGAGAAATTTAAGTGCCCGAAAGTCGGATTCTGTCCCACGGATGGTAATGGAGTCTGGAGGTCACAACCACAAGAATCACCAGATACGCCTACATAGTGTTGTGTCTTCTGCAACATCGACGGCAAGAGCCTTTGTAAATTCGTCAGAGATTATGTATCTGTTTCTGACACTCTGAATAAATACACATTCCTGATTGTATAGTAAAATCATCACATCTTTCAAATAAAAACATCATATAATGTTTGAGAAAAAGAAACAATAAAACAAAGGTCTTATTCACCCAGACAAGAACAGAACACCATGCCTGGGATTTTACTGCAGAAAATATTTTGAAACAAAAACAGGAAACAGAAAGAAAAAAAACCCGGTAAGATGATGTTTCTAAGCCGGTCGTTGTTAAACACGCAACGTTTCAGACACGCAGAAAGAAAAGTAGGTAAATGATTAGAGGCAACAATCCAGATGCTTAGTGCCGTCTAAAGTAGATCTTGCTCCAGCTACTTCAGTGATCCTCAACCTTGAGGTGGTCCGTCACTGCGAAGTATCACACCCCAGTCCTGCAAATACACGCAATGTAAAATGCTAAGATGGACTTGAAATGAGACAAGATTTGGTGCAAGACGACTCAAGCAGGTACGACCTGCAAAAGAGAAAATATATGATGCAAATGATAATTTGACAATTTGGATTCGGAAGTATTTCTCTTCTAATTAAGTCTGAAGTGTGTGCTAGAACGTTAGACATGCAAAAGATAGCTACGAAAGTTCTTTTCTCAGGAAAAAAAAAAAAGAGCAAGAGAGGCATTGATGGTCCCTGGTCCTAAATGTTCACAGGAGAAGTGATAAGAGACTAAGAGTGAAAAGTTGCAACTTACCGAGCCAACAGAGTCTTCCTTGAAGTTTGGACAACTCTCCTCTGTCACAACCAGATTAGTGAGACTTGGCAATCTGGCTCCTTCAACAACTTTCTCCAGCTTCTCACAATACTTTATATTCAGGACTTCTAGGCTGCTAGGCTGAGATGCTTCTGGGAAAATCGTCTTGATATTTGGGCAGCACTCTATGGTTAGCTTCTTCAGATTCGTGAAGCTACCACCACAGCTTATAGTCTCCAACAATGGAAGATTTGTAATTGACAAAGTCTCCAGTGATCCTAAGCGTTCCACATCCACACCAGGATATTCCCCCTCCACACCAGAGAAAAGGTCTTTTATATCAGTGCACATCCTTAGCCAGCAACCCTTCACCGATATAGTCTCGTTATAGATAGATGTGAGCCTTTTGGAGCTACAGTCCACAAAAGATACAAACTCAGCATTAGCTAGGGGTTCCCCACCCAGGTCTTTAGATTCATGGATCTCCCTGACTTTCTGCTGACTTTCAGGATCGAACTTTTTTAGTGTAGTCTTATATAGAGTCCTCTCTATGGGGACTTGTAGAAGACGTTCCTTGGTGACATCTCCCTGCTTGGTACAAACACTCGTGCGGGGTTCAGTCGATTGAATCTCAGATGTAACAACTGCACCAGAGGAGCTGGCATCTTCAGGCTCCTTTTCTGATATTTCTTCGGATTCAACAACTGCACCAGAGGAGCTGGCTTCCTCAGATCCCTCACTTGGCATCTTTGCCTTTACTTCGTCCCAATCCTTACCTTTAATGCACGTTCCATCTGCCAGAATTATACTCTTTTGACAGCAGATTCTGCTCTCCGTTGGCAATTCTGGTGACTTCACTTGGGTTTTAAAGAGATTTACTTCACGCAAGTAAAACATCTTCTCAAATGATCCCTCAATCTTATTCAACTTGGTAGAGCCAGAAACATCAATGACCTCGAGATTTTCGAGTTTTGAGATGTTGGGGATAGCATCTAGGTTGGTACAATCCTTTAGTAGGAGTTTGGTGAGACTGGACAGCTCCTCAATGGTGGTAGCCAACTCGCTAAGATTAGTGCCCGAGAGATCAAGAGATTTGAGTTCATTCTTATTCTCAAAGCACACTTCAAGCATTTCCACTAAGCTCGTAGTGCCAGAAAGATCAAGAATTTGCAGACCTGACAAGGGCTTCAGACTAGGCAATCTTCTCAATTTGCTACAGTTGCGCAACAAGAGTCGAGTCACGGAGTGAAGAGGTTTGCCTTCTGCAGAGTCTTGAAATATTGGTAGTCGCTCTATTTGGCTCTCCGAGAAGTCAAGGAGTTGAAGTTTAGTAAGATGATAGAAGTTTTTGTTTTTGCTTTTGTTTTTCTTGTCGCCGGGTGTGTTGTCGAAACAAGTTTGAAGTCCACGAGCACCAGAAATATCAACAACCTCAAGCTTTACTAGTTCTTGTATGTCTGGCAAATCTTTCAATAAAGGGCAGTCCTTGATGATGAGACAGTGAAGATCCGTCAGTCCAGAAATGCTGGAAGGGGAAGATGTGATCTGAAGCCCAGAGAGGTGAAGACTTTCAAGTTTCGGCAATGACGTAAAGAAGTTGTCAGGGATTTCCTTCAGACAGCTAGCGCCAGAAACTTCAAGAGCCTGTAACTCTCGAAGAACCTTAAGCCCCTCAATATCGTCCAGTAAATCACAGTCCCTGATCACAAGAACCCTGAGTTTATCTAGTGTTTTTATACGTTCCCTGAACTCCGTTCCTTTTAATAAAGACGGGACAAAAGGTTCCAGTGTGGGTTCAAACATGCCAAGTACTTCAAGACCATCCAGCTTCGCGAAGTACTTTTCAGGAGTTACACGACGCAGACGATCACCACTAACCAGAATCGTAGTCATCTTGTCTCCTTTCTTTGCCTGCACTGTTTTAATCATATCATCTATCTGGGTGATTTTTCCTAGACCTTTTTCCTTGTCACCACGATAGACTCCAGAGAATCTTAGTCGTGATCTCCCGAAAAGCCCACGACATCGAGGATCGATTAAATTGCTCATCGCCCTCTCTGGTACCACCACATTGTTTTCTTGTATCTTCAGCATTCCACGGTTTATAAGCTCCATCAAGATTAAATGACCGTCCTGGTACGCCTTTTCGACAGACCTAACAGGATCAAAGTAGCCTTCAAGTATCCATTGTGTGATCAGGTCACGGTAGTAAACACAGCCACAGTGCTCAAAGAAGTCCAAGCTATGCCAAAAACAATCCAAGACGACATCCTTTAATCGCTCATCATAGATTTCCAACAGCTCATATGCAAGATACAGGATTGGATTGATAGCGTTATCAGAAGAACTTGGTTTCACCGAGAGAACCTCTCGTATCTTTTTGTGTATCTTTTCTTGTAGTTCCTTTTTTTCCAAAGTTATTCGAGTAATCCGCTCTAGGGACTTGGCTAGCACAACGATCGCAGCTGGAGAGTTCCTGCTCTTTGTCACGATGGCAGTTCTCAGTTCCTCATCAGTCTTCCAATCTTCCTTGACAAGAGAGAAAAATAAATCCTTCAGGTTAGGCTCATCGATTGTCGCAAGCAAATCCTTAGACGCATCTGTGGTATTGAACACGATTTTATCATAACACTTGGGAAACACCTCCGACTGGGGGGCAACATCCCCATCAGGCTTTCTAAGCTGTGCGTCGTCCGTGACTTGGGGATCAGGATTTCCCTCATTAACATTGTCCACTGGCTTGATATCTTCATCTGCAGAACCCGAGGGGTCATTTTCGTTGTCTTTATTTCCCCCCTCTTCCTCTTCCTCGGATGGAGACCCATCTCCCTCCTCGCTCTTTGCGACTGTTGACTCAGCTTTATCATCAGTCTTTGTAGGCGCCTCGTCTCCTTTTCTTTCCGTGGTAATAATTTTAAGACGGTTGTTATTATCTTTAAGAAAGTCTTGACCTTTAAGAAACTCCTCAAATTTCAAGTCCTTCATCACCCAGTCTTCACTGGTCACCTCACTGGTAACCTTCACCTTGTCTTTATTGGTCACCTTGTCTTCATTTGTCACCTTTTCTTCAATGGTATCCTTGTCTTCATTGGTCTCCTCGTCTTTACTGGCCACCTCGTCTTTACTGGCCACCTTGATTCCTTCATCATCAAGAATCAATAGAAGATATGGCTTGACCTTCTCTTCTCCAGTTGACTTCGTATCAGCTACGTTTGGCTTGTCCTTTACGACAGCTGATGGATTCGTAATTCCGGTATCTTTAGCATTATTCCTAGCCTTCTTATCCTCCTCGGCCGCCTTCCTCTTATTTTCTATTTCCTCAGTTATCTTCTTCTTCAAATCAAGCAACAAGGCATCCGCATCCTTGTCTTCCTCCTCATCCTCATCTCTATCATCAACTTCAGTCTCTTCAAAATCGGAGTATACACATAACTGGGAAGCAATGTTCTCATAAAGCGACAATTCATCAACGAACTTCTTGTTAAGATGCACGCAGATGGTCAGAAAGCAAAGGCGGTTATCGGTGACATACTTGCCTACCATCTTTGCCAGCCTCGTCTTCCCGATTCCAGCTTCACCAGCCAACAAAACTCTCTGAGGGCCATCTTTTCCCAGAACTTCCACTATCGCTTTACACAACCTATGATCCTTTGACTTCTGATTCTCCTTTGCATCATCTGGGATATAAAAAACTTCATTAGAGCTTCTTGCTTGGAGAAAAGAATAAACGGAACAAAATAACAAAATAACCGAAATGAAACTTGGTACTAATCTATCTATCACTTTTTCCTCCTTTTTATTTTAAACCCAAGAATCAATCAAACACTAATCTAAAATCTTCCAGTTCTTGCTATATACATCATCTCTCTCGGCGTTTGGATGTTAATTAAGACTAAATAATTGTCAAGTAGCTCGTACAGATTCATACAGATCTATCTAGCTCTAAGGGATAATGATTTGCAGCAGATTCAGACATTTGTTGGGCAAAATAATCGACAAAACGAAGAAGATGAAGGAAGAGAGTAGTAACCAAAGGTAATCGCCGCCATGATCAGAGGAGAAACAGATCAGATTTCTTTCGATCTAGAGACTCTTCAAAGCCAAGTCAACCTCTGCTCTTCGCTCACTTTCTCTCCTTTTTCTTCATCTCTCTCTCTCTCTCTCAATAAATCCTCACCTATTTATTTCGTACTTTCCAAATAACTTTGTAATTGTTGGAATAAAAACAAAAAACAATTTTGTAAGTTTATTACTTGTAGAGTAGACGATATTCTTCTTTCTACCATGTAACGACTTCTTTTGCCTCTAGATTTTGCATGTTTTTTCTTTTATGCAGGTTACAAATTCGAGTCAGTTGTTTGCACTTTGGTTAAATTAAATACACAAAAAATATTCAAATAATTACAAACAAAAGAAATTCTTTAAATAATTTATCATCATTGTGAATATTAACTTTAATAAGTCTTTTAGCCCAAAGAATCAATAGATTGTAATTTACTTATTCAAGAACTCAAAGTTAAAATGTTCAAAGAAAAAGGAACCCAAGTTTATCAAATATGATGTTATGGAATTAATAAAGTTTCAGAAGTTAAAAAAAAAAAGTTTTAAAAGATGTTGAAATTAATCCAAATATATATATATATATATGATGTTAAGAAATTAAAAAATGTTATTAAATAGATCAAAGAAGTAATAGATAAATATGTCTAAATGGTATGTATCGAGAAATTTTAAGAAATGCCACTTTTCAAATGTTATTTTACAAAAATGCCACATTTTCAAAAATTTTGTAAAAATTCCACTTTTTCAAAATTATTTTTTCATTATATCATTTATATTTGAATTGACTATGTTGTATTATGATTTATTTTTTAGGGTTTGAGGGGTCAAAATATTTTTTAGGGTTTATAATTTTAAGATTTAGGCTTTAAAAATCTATAATTAGTGGCATTTTTGCAAATGAATACCTTTAAATATTATTTTTGCAAATGTACATACCAAAAGTCGTATTTTTGCAATTGTTCCAAATGTATTTTGATCTATTTTATGACAAATTTCTCGGTTGTCATTTACTTTCAAACAGTTAAACTAGTCATTCTATCATCTTATGTTATGTTGTGCCGTAATTAAACAAAAAATAGACTATGGTAGAGCGTTATAACTCTTTTTGTTTTTTTCCTAAACAATATGGACGTTATAACTTATTCCCTCCACTTCAATTTGTTATTATTTTGGAACTTTTCATACAAATTACAAAAATAATTAAATGTTCTGTTTTAGCTCTAATTAATGTATTATTTTATTTGATATGTGTAGTTAATAAGTTTAAAAATAGGGATAAAAATAAAAAAAATTGTAATAATTATGCATTAAAATTGTAAAATGACAAATAATATGAAACAAAAAAATAAGTATAGAATGATAACTAATATGAAACAGAGGGAATAAAACTAATAAGTACTATTTATTTACAAGTTGAACTAAAGAATCCCATGTACCCTTGATATATATTTTTTTTTGTGTCGTTCTTTATTGTTTTGGCTATTTCTCTTATCATTTGTTATTAAACCTATGACTTTTTGTCACATTAATTAGTAAAAGACTTATTCTAATCGAATGTCTCTATAGAGATTTAGTAAAAGAATTTAATAGTTGAAAGCTATTCCATTCCATTGATTGATAATTTCTTATTCCGAATTGGGTCGGTTCAAAATTAACAAAAATGAATAAGATAATAAAATAACAGAATTTAAATAAATTCTATATAAATATATGATTCTATTAATATCATCAATTAATATTTAGTATATAAAAAATTATACGAAGATAATTAAGACATATGATTTTAGTGTTATTTGTTATTATTTTAACATTCAAACTTTTTAAAACTCAATCATTATTAGATAACTAAACAAATATAAAAAGAAGAAAACGAATTTTTTTTATTTCATACATTTCGTATACACCAACACAATAAAAAGATAAAACAAAAAAAATCCAAGTTAAAATAATATGAAAAACTTTTAAAAATGTGAACAATAAAACATAAAAACTTTAAAGAAAATGAAATTTAAGAAAAATATAGCTTAAAGTAGAATTAAAACTTCAAGTAATTTTTTAAAAATGATTATGGATTAATAAAAAAATTGAGTTTTCAATAGATTATAGTCCCAATATTATTAGTTTGTAGAGTTTCTAATGTAGGTTGTTTTTATTAAATACACTACTTTATAATTTTATATTGTGTGTCATTTGTAGATTACAAATCTAAAAAATTAAACAATGTAAGGCTTCCATGTGGGAAAATGGTATGTTCTAAAAAAAAATGGTATGCAGATCATGTTAATATTTGTATATCATATCTTACTAGTTGTAGAGTGGTATACGATTGATTATTAAGACGTGATTACTTTTTTGTCACCACATGTAAGACATGGCTATCATAAATGGATAAATGGATTGGTGATATAATTCATGTCAGACTCAATTTTAAATTGAGTAAAGCTCTTATAAAATCATATAGAACACACCGTCAAAATATTAGTGCACTTCAAAGTCTTCCCAATTAAACGTTAGAAAAATGATGATTATTCATGTTCTTTTAACATCTTTATATACCCAAACAATATCACAAAATTTAGATATTCTTGGTTATTAAAAAAAAAGAAACATTTAGACATTCCAAAATTACCATTAAACATTAAATGACATATAATGTGTGGGAAAAAATTGATTTATTCCCTAACTATTTGCAATTGACAGTTTTACTCCCCAACTATAAGGGTTATAATTTTATTTCTCAACTAATCATTGATTCTATAAATTGGAGATTAAAAAAAGTAAACGTTAACCAGTAAACAGAAATCGTTAAAGTCTTCTTCAAATTTTCTTTGACAATTCAGTATAATCACTTTTTCCCAATTTGACAAAGAGAAGATGAACCCTAAATCAGAGAGGAAACCAATCTCTTTAATTGATTCGACCAAAATCGAGCTCAAAGCTTACCAAAATCGAATTCAAAACTTCATATCAGTTTGTGAATAATAACTAAAAGTTTTTCGTTATGTTATTCATCGTCTGACTTCCTGATTTTTTCTTCTGATTTCGAGTTTTCCTTTAGCAAATCGCCTACACACTACATAGAAATTAGTTTAGGGTTTATGTTTTATATTTTGGGAAAAACATCGAGCTCATGGTTATTAAAACGAAACCTGAAAAATTAGACTGATATTAAATTTAACGATTTTTGTTTAATGTTTAAGTTTACTTTTTTTTAATCCTTAATTTGTGTATTTGACGATTAGTTGAGAAATAAAATTGTAACCCTCGTAGTTAAGGAATAAATGTGTCAATTACATATAGTTAGGGAATAAATCGACCTTTTTCCCTGCAATGTGTATGGGTTTCTACAAACTAGAGGATATTATTTACATAGTATTACTATAGCCTTACAAAGTAGATTTACTTATAGTTTTCGTCGTGGTCTCGGGAATAAAAACTAGAGTTTGTTTATACTCGGTTTTGTTTTTAAAATGTCTAAAGTATTTGCACACAGATTTAGTTTTAAAGTAAACCTTTTTCTCAAAAAAATTAGTTTTAAACAAAAAAAAACATTACTGATTATCTACATAAAATCAATAAAACAAACTGCATAATACAATAGTCACAGTTAATAAAATAAAATAAAAAGAGAATCATTTATTATGATTGTATGTCTTTGTTATTTAGCCTATTTAATGACCAAAAAAAAACTATTTAATTTATTTAACAGCATTTAGTAATGATAAAAATCTTCTCAATATTATTAGAAGACATTTTGTTGTCACTATTAGAAGACCTTTATAGAGTTTCTGTATTTAAGTAATCAATAAACGTAGTATTTGCTGGCATTCTGTTTTTATTGGTTTTTGATGCAGTTTTGTATTTTACTAATCAGTAAATGAAGTGTGTGTTTGTGAAAAAAAAATTGAAAAAAGGAAAGAAAGAAGAAGACCATAATAATTTTAAAAGAATGGGTCTTTATATCTCATCTTAACTCCCTCGGTCTTTAATTAATCAAATCAAAAGTGGTGCAAACTTAACAGGTAGAAACCATGTACTTTCATTTTAAATTATATGTCACTTATAAATTATTAGTATAAAAAAACGTGTGATCTGAACAATTCAATGAGTTTAAATGGTAATAACATTCGGCAAATTCAGACGATTCAGAAAATTTCGCAAATTCCGTAATTACCATTTAAGTTTGACATTATTCATCAAACTCCACAAGAAATCATTCAAAGTCATCAAATTCTGCAATTCAGCAGAAATTCTGCGGCATCAAATGGTAACAACATAATTTGAAGAAAATGAAGAATATAAAGAAAGTGAAAAATGTTGTTACCATTTGAAAAAAATGAAAAATATGAAAAATGTGAAGAATATTGGAGATTTTAGAAAAAAAAATATTGGTATTCTTTAATACTAGGCGTGGACATACGAGTATTTGGATCGGGTGCAGGTTCTGTCGGGTCTAGAAATTTTATACTCATATAGGTTCCTATAAATTTTCGGGTTGGATACATCTTCGGATTTTTCGGGTCGGATACAGATTCGGTTTTTTTGGATCGGGTACAGGTTTGGATATTCGGGTTTAGTTTTTATGTTCCGGCCTATTCAATACGTAATAATTTGCAAACAAATATTTGTGGAAAATATCATTAAATATAGAAAATTTTAAAAATGTCATTTTTCAAAAATGCCACATTTTCAAAATCTTTACAAAAATGCCACTTTTTCAAAATTATTTTTTCATTATATCATTTATGTTTTGTGTTAACTATATTGTATTAGAGTTTAATTTTGAGAGTTTAAGGGTTTTTAGGGATCAAAACATTTTTTAGGGTTTAGAATTTTAAGATTTAAACTCTAAAATTTATAATTAGTGGTATTTTTGCAAATAAAATACCCATAGTGGTATTTTTGCAAATATACACACCAAAAATGGTATTTTTGCAATTGTCCACTTTATATATATTTTTAGTGTGATTAAATCTTACTAAATTTGCTTGATAATTCTAAAATAATATTGTAATATTTTAAAAATTAGGTTTAATAAAAAATAATTCAATTTCAATAGCAAAATATTATATCATAAAATTATGTATATAAATTTGTTTTATTAATCTATTAATTTATTTTAGGAGCAATTGCAAAAATGCCACTTTTGGTGTGTACCTTTGCAAGAATGCTACTTAAGGGTATCTATTTGCAAAAATGTCACTAATTATGGATTTTTAAAATCTAAATCTTAAAATTATGACCCTTAAAAAATATTTTGACCTCTAAAACTTTTTAAACTTTCAAAACTAAACTCTAATACAACATAGTTAACCCAAACATAAATAATATAATAAAAAAAATTTTTTGAAAAAATGTCATTTTTACAAAGATTTTGAAAAAGTAATATTTTTGAAAAATGATACTTGAAAAGTGACATTTTTTTAAATTTCTCTTTATTTAATCAATTTCTTTTTCAAAAATTCAGTAGGTTCAGCAAATTCTGGAGTTACTATTTAAGTTTGACATTAAGTTTAAATGGTAACAACATTCAGCAAATTCTGCATTTACCATTTAAGTTTGACATTATTCAACAAATTCTGCAAGAAATCTCTAAAAATTCAGCAAATTCTGCAATTCAGCAGAAATTCTGCGGTTAATATTTACACCCACTGTTTTCATGTGCGTCATGGTGCATACAAAGTCTTCACTCGATTAAGTTAAGAGTTAAGATTATATATTTCTTTTGTTTCTTTTATTTGATATTAAGATTATAGCACACAAATTAAAAATAAATTTAATTTTGTGTTTTTTTTTAATAAAACATGTTTTTTATAGATTTTAAAACAATTCAACCAATAAAAAATTAATCTGTATAATTCAAACAGTCAAAACAACAACAAAAAACTCAATTAATTTTACATAGAAATTTAAAAACATCAAATAAAATGAAACAAAACAAATTTTCTAAAACATCAAATAATATAAAAAAAACGGAGGGAGTATCAATTTATGTTTTAACGAGTGTGTGTGCAAGATGTGTAACAGCTAATTAAGTGTAGATAATTAATCATTTCATTATCTAGTCAATGTTGGTATTACAGCTGAATACCTTATTTTAACCAATTTAAAATTCACGGGTCTTTTTTTATATTAAAACTCAACAGCTAGAAATGATGTTTTAGTTTCGTTTTCTTTTTATTAATCTATATTGCAAAAAAATTAAGCATCTGGTTGATACAGAAAGAGTATTATATAGGAGGGTTCCTCTTAACTATGGTGAGAACTTATAAGAGAAGTGGGAAAACATTAAATGCCAGCCAGTGTGCTTCTTAGATTAGTATATTGTTGATCGAAGTCAAACAAAAAAATGTAAAATCTTAATCATGTTTACATGTAGTATTAACAAAGAAAATCACGTCTCCATCGAAGTCCCACACATATTTTACATTTATTTTTTGCCGGATAATCATTTCAAAACCAAAAATAAATATCATAACATTTAAAAGATTCCAAAACATGCATTACTCAACGTTTAGGAAGAGTCCCCACAAATTTAATAACTGATTTCAGACATTTTGATTTTCCTAAAATTTATTAATTTCCTCCGATGCTCCCTAAAACATTAAATATTGTATATATATCGTAGATCATACTACTTACATAATTAGCCTTTCAGGCTTCTACAGACTGTATCATACTCCATTTACATATATTACCTTCATGACTTTATACAAAGTAAATTGACAAAAATAGTACAGAAAAATCGTTTTCGTGATCATTTACTAATTACTACGATTGTATTTTTTTTGTTATTTAGCCAATTTATCCTTTTACTAAATGACGTAGTACTAGTACTATAAAAAATTAAAAATATCCTCACAGTTTTTAGAAGACTTTTTTTTGTCATTATCAGAAGACCTTAATAATTTAAGGGGGCGAGTGGGTCTTTTATTTTATTTATACTATTATCTCCTCTTTTTCTTTTTGATAATTTACTACTATTATTTCCTACGGTCTTTATTTAATCAAATCAAAAGTTGTGCAAAGTTAACAGCTTGAAATCATGTAATTTAATTTTTAATAGTTATATACGGTTAAATATTTTTAAAAATCAAATTAATTAAAAATTTATTATTTTGTAATTAAAAATTACTAATAAAATTTAATTTTTTTTATAAAATAATTTTTTTTTTCATTTATTAATATTAATTTCATTCCATTCATAACATTGACAATAAATTATTTTTTGATTTTTTTATTGTCGACTTCCATTTACAATACAAATAAAAAAAATTGAATTAGTTTTTAGATTCAGTTTTATATCATAATAACCAAGTAACATTTTGTCTTTTCTAAAAGCTTTTCCATTTGTATTGATATTGTAGTGTCGATTTTGCCGTTAACATATTGCGTCAAACTACTATTACTACTACGAGTGTAAATTTTTCTATAGCTTAGAAAATTTGATATTTTTGTTTAATCAATTGTGTATATATAAGATTACTTTGATTGTGAACATCATACTTATCTCCTAAAATTATTTTTAACAAAATCAACATAAAATAATGTTTTTTGGTATAATTATGATTAATGGCTACATAATTTTTTTTAAATTGTCGATTTTAAAAGAGTTAAATTATAATAAAAAAAGAGTTATTAGTGGACTAAGTAATTAAGCATAGAATGATCGATTTAGTAGATTAAATAATTATAATTAATGGATTTAATTAAATAATCAAATTGTCATATTATATTTTATTAATATTATATTATAATAAAAATAAAAGAATGTTTATCTAAAATAATTACTTTTTTATTAATATATAAGTGATTATGTGTCGCTTATAATATTATTATAGAAAAGACGTGTAATCCGAACAATTCAATGTTTCCATGTGCGTCATGGTGCATACAAAGTCTTCTCTCGATTATAATATGTTAGTATTTTTAAACGGTGTGTGCAAGACGTGAAAAAGCTAACCTCAGTTAAGTGTAGATTTCAAATCATTCAGTACTAGTCAATGTTGGTATTACAGCTAATTACCTTAGTTTAAACGATTTAAAATTCACGGGTGTTTGTTTATTAACAGAATGATATATTTATATATATTATAATTAATTATTAGTACATCTAAAACGATTCAATCCGTAAAAATTTAAAAAATTTCCAATTTCGGATTATTATTATCACAAATAATAATCCTCAACGGTCAAACACAACAATGCGGAATTCACACTCAATTAACCAAATAATATCATTCAATAAATTTCATATTTATTAAACACTAAACCAAATCTAATTCAACAACAACCAATAACCATAATCAAATACACCGAATTCGCTAACAATCTAGCAATTCTAACAATAATATCCAATCAACCGAGACACTAGATCATCTCCTTTTCCCGGCCATAATTCCACGATCACACTTTGTCTCTACCTGCATCACATGGCAAAAAGAGATGCGAGAGTATTATCACAAATACTCAGTGAAACGGTCATCCCATCTACTTGGCTATACACACATGCATAAGCAAAAAATACAATACCAGGATGAGCAATCAACAACACAAGCACAACAATCAACACATGTTCGCCCAAAACAGGTCATGCGTCGATCGATACAACCACCGTGTGTCGATCGATGCACAGTGTGCACAGAGCAACTGCGTCGATCGATGCAACATCACAGTACCCAAGATCGAACCTATCCTCTCATGGTTCGATCTCAGAACGCATCACATCGATTCATGCACACAAATCAACCAAAAACAAGCACGAATCTACACAAAACAATACAACAGACGCATCCTATCCATTTCTTTGCCCAGATAAGCCATAGTCACACACTCACCTTAGATCTGGAGAGGAAAAGGAAAGAAAAGCACGAAGACCGCGAAGAACACTCCCCAAGCATCCAAAATCCTCTCCCAAACGCGATCAACGAGCACCAGCAACGATCTCCAGAACCTCCTAAACGAATCTCCTTCTCACAAAACTCTCCGAAAAACTCTCTGGAACTTTCTGAAAATCTCTGGAACTCTAAAACCCCTCAAAAATGCGACCACACCACTATTTATAAGGAAACCCTAGGGTTTCCTCTTAAACCGGCCCGCAAACTGACAATTGCGTCGATCGACGCATGACAAAAATCATGATTTTGGTTCGCGGTCGTTACAACTCTCCTCCACTAACACGGATTCGACCTCGAATCACGCGACACCATCACACTACAGTCAACACACCTAATGTCAGCCCTCTGGCCCAACTCGGCCAGCTCTAATGATATCAACACTTCAGGCCCCACCCGGCCAGCACTACTGAGATCAACACCCGATCCCTGAACTCCACTAGTTTCATACTATAATCCCATAACACCGTCTCACTACGGCTACCATCCTGACCAAACCTGGTCAGCACCACCTGAGATCCACTCCGATCCCAGAAGCTAATCTAGTATCACACTTACAAATCACATCCAGGCATTGTTTCTCATCACTCATATACATATACACCCCTCACACTCTCAGGATCGTCACCCATTGAGCTCTCAGTGCATAACATATCCTTCCCACCTTCAGGACCACCGTCCATCAGGCTATCGGTATGTTCCACGCCCCTCCCACTCTTAGAACACACAGTCCGTCAAGCTATCGGCGTGCAGGGAACCTCACTGTCCCCTGGAGAGATCCCTATCCCTCGAGGTATATGCAGGGAAAATCACTATCCCTTGAAGAGATCCTCACTGTCCCCTCAAGTATATGCAGGGAAAATCACTATCCTCTGGAGCAATTAACACTGTAACGTGCATCATAAGCACTTGTCACCCAAAATTACTTCCCGTGGTTCCACTTACGACATTCCCTATCTCGAAATATCACTACATCTATGACCAATCACTAGGCCATCCAAAATAACTCAATCACTAGGGTGTTTCCACCAGAGTCCCTGAAAAAAGTCAAGTTTTAATTCACATAAAACCTCTTTTTCCAGACTCCCCCTAGGAAATAGACAGGTTCTAACTCACATAAAACATCTATTTCCCAGCGCCATCTAGAGAATAGACAAGTCCTAACTCACATAGAACCTCTATCCCTAAATACTCCTCCTAGAACATGGACAAGCTTTAACTCTCATAGAACTTCCATTTTTAGCCTCACTAGAAAATAGAAAGTCCTACTCACTTAGAACTTTTATTTTCTAGCTCTCTAGCCGATAGACAAGTTTTAACTCGCATAACACTTCTATCACTAGACTCCCATCAACCTCATGACCACACTAGTCATAATAACACGTGACTCCACCAGTCATACCATAAGAACTCAAGTCTTATACACGCATTAATAAGAAAAATCCATCTTATTAATCTCAAAAATGTATAATCGTTACATCACCAAACGAAAAATACATCAATAACTCATAGCCATATGCTATCACAGACACTGAAAACCAGAAAAAGACAACTCAAGCCTCCACTTGCTTCTCGAACCACTTCGAGAACTTTGCCTTCATCTTTGCTTCTGGTTCCCAAGTCTCCTCCTCGACACTGTCACAGTCCCACATGACTCTCACCAACGGTATCCTCTTCCGGCGCAGAACCTTGACTCTCATTTTGAGAATCCTCACAGGTCTCGCCTCCAACGTCATGTTGGGCTGAAGATCCTTCGGAATCATAGCCAACATCTCCTCAGACGCATATAGACATTTCTATAGCATCGACACATGGAGTACCTTATGAAAAGCCTTCATACTCTTATATAACTCCAACCAATAAGATACTGGTCTAACCCGTTCTACAACCTTGAACGAACCCATAAATTTCGAACATAGCTTATTCTCTGAAATGGATATGTTAGGACCCCTCAACATCGTTGCATTGAGATACACCAGATCTCCCAACTCAAACTCTAGCTTTTTCCTCCTCATATCGGCATAACTCTTCTGCCGATCCTGAACCTCCTTCATGTTCAGTCTTAAGACACGGATCTTCTCTGTTGTCTCCTGAACGAAGTCCGTACCAAACATGCTCTTCTCCCCCACTTAAGTCCAGCATAATGGTGTACGACATGGCCTCCCATACAGAGCATCATATGGAGCCATCCCAATACTCGCCTGGTAGCTATTGTTATACGCAAACTCTACCAGGTTCAGGTGATCCGCCCAATGACCACCGTAATCCAGCACACACATCCTCAGTAAATCCTCAAGTGTCTGAATCGTCCTCTCATACTGCCCATCCGTCTGAGGATGATAAGCTGTGCTCATATGCACCTTAGTGCCCATCTCAACCTAGAATGTCCTCTAGAACTATGAGGTAAACCTTGGATCTCTGTCTGACACGATACTCGCTGGCACCCCATGCAGCCTCACTATCTCTCACACATACCTCTTAGCCAACACCACCATTCCATCGGTCTTCTTGATGGCAAGAAAATGTGCTGACTTAGTCAGACGATCCACAATCACCCAAATAGCATCATACGTCTACGAAACCAGCAACCCTGTCACAAAGTCCAGGGTAATCATGTCCCACTTCCACTCTAGAATGAGTAAACTCTGCAACAACCTGCTCGGAACCTGATGCTCAATCTTCACTAATTGGTACACATTGCACGCTGCAACCCAGTTAGCGACATCCCTCTTCATCCCGACCCAGTGATAATACCTCTTCAGATCACGATACATCTTAGTCGCTCCCGGATGAATCGACAACATGCTCGCATGAGCCTCTCTCATGATATCCTGCCTCAAATCCTCATCTTTGGGTATACACTTACTCAATACCAATGGAAAGTAACTCAATTTAATTTTTCTATCTTTATCTAGATGAATCTTCTTCATTATACTCTCCACTAAAACAGAATATGTTACCTCCTCCACATGTGTTCTAAATACTAATGTATGAAGTTCATCTTCTCTTGAAATCCATTCTAATTTCCCCCATACTCAAAATATATTATTGTGAAATGGTTTTTATTCATTGTCACCTGGATCGCAGTCAAAATGGATTCACTCAAAATCAAATTCTCAATATCATTATTTCAAATTAAAGATCCACTAAATTTATCTATGAATCCATAAACGATTCAAAACTTATAGCCTAATGAACTCTAACGCAGTCACAATCGGATACAATCTTACAATCTATACCTATAATCCATCAATTCACAAAATTACAAGACAAACACAAATTCATAGAAACCAAGACAAATCGATCCAATCTCAAATCAGTTACTCCAATCAGTATACTCCCATTTCGATAATTTTAATTAAATTCGACTGAGATGTACCCGATTTGCAATGGACACAATGACGTAGCTGCGAGAAAACGGCAATAGACCTGCGATGTAGCTGCGATCCACCCGACAATGCAGAGCTTGTGGAATGCGACAGCGTCGTATACTCCCGGCGGCGACGGCGATTACGACATATACTGATGATGTTCTTTGTTCCTCTCTTCCGACAGATTAATGGATTTTGATTTTTGATCGGAATCTTTACTTTTCTTCAAGCTTTAAATAAAAAAAATCCAAAAAAGAGATATAAAGAAATTTATGATTGGTTGGTGTGTACTGAATTTTTATTGGATCAGAATTTAGTTTGTAATCCGTTTTTATTTAAATTTAAAACTTGAACGAAAGGCAAAATCTGCAACACAATAAATGAAGGATAAAGAGAATAGAGAAGGATACAATCGAACACAGCTCAACCTATAAAGCTATAAGAGAAATTGATCCCATAGAAATTGGAGGCTCGTTCCTCCTACTTGTAAAATTAATTATGCCATTTAATGGAAACGAGATGAGATTCTTTTTAACTATGGTTAAAACTATACTAATAGGAATGAAAAAAATAATAATATTGAATGATAAATGTATATGTGTGATATGGAGAGGTAATTTTATTTGTTACTTGTAATAGACATGATTAAGATTTTACTTTTTTTTTTTTACTTTGAATAATATTTTACATTAACCCTTAAGAATAAAATATAAGAAACATACTGGTTATCGTTTAAATGTATCATTTAGAAATTTTTCATCATTTTTATTATAATCCAGACGTTATGGACTAAAATACTAGTAAACTTGTGCATTCTATAAACCAAAAATAAAAGCGAATTAATGTTTGTCTAAAAAAAATTGAATTAGGATTTTACTCTTCTATGTAGAACTACTAATCCAACCTTTTTTTGGTTAAACTAGTGGTTGGACCGGTAGCTCCTAACATTTTTTTTTTATTTTCGTTGTTGTGGGTTCTCCTTTTTTATAGATAAAAAAGAAAAAGAAAAATTGGGTTGTATAACAAAAAATTAGAGGTAATTAACAAAATAACAAAATCATTTGCAAAATCATCTATTGTTTTGCAAAAGAATCCCATTTTTTGTTATTTTCCTAATTTTCTTATAATTATTTGTTATCTAATCTCGCTAACTTTCCCTAAACAAAAATCGAACAACTTTTCGATTAGAAGATAATAGGCTCTTATGTATATATACAAATTGTCTTCTTTTTTTGACAAAAAATATATATACATATTTGTCTTATACTTGTAACTTATAAGTATAAGATTTATGCAAGTATAACATGATATGTAGAAGAGCCTATTTTTAATAACTTAGCTCTCGAACTACATGATTTTCCTTTTTCAAACCTTGTGTTTGATAGCTTGAGTTGAGTGATATCTCTCTACTTTATCGATAAAGAGAAGTTTAAGATAAACCTTAAGCAACTTTATCAACTGGATTTGGCCCGAATCAAATATGGGCCTTAACAGATAAAAATGATTCCCTATTGAGTTTAACAATTAAAGAGATGCCTGATGAACATGAAGATAAGAGCAATGAGACTTATCATATGTATAATGTCACTGGCTCATTGATCGTGCTAACTCTTGTTAAATAATACTAATTGTAATAATGCGTGAAAAGTATACTCTTCATTTTATATTTGTCGCATTGAATTGGTCAAATAAAGCAGTAAATCAAGCCAACAAATATTTTCTATTTTTATCTGAAAATAAAGGAGAACACATGGGATACCATTATTGCTGTTTGTGCAAAGGGTCCGAGGAAAACAGAAACATCTCCCTAAAGTACTTAATTACTAGTACTTATTGGAGTAGTAAATTAATTAGTCCACTACTACTAATTAAATAGGAATAAGACAACGCAAAAAAAAAAAGGGAATAAGACAAAACAGCTATCTATTCCCAACTAGTATAATAAATAATGACTTTGCCTTGCTGACTCAAGTAAGCTTTAACGACTTGAATAATTTTTTTTTTTTCGACCAAAAATAAAATAAAAATTACGAATGGGTCTTTATTTAAAATTAGACTTTCCCTCGGTCTTTTAATTATTGCTACAAATTACAATGAAAAGTCGTGCATTAGATATCAAGTGGAGTACTTATTTTTTAACAATTCAAGAAGGCTTGCATGTGCACACTAGCAATGTGTACAAGGTCTTCTCTAGATCGTGGTTAAGACTACGTGGATAATTGGTTGGTTTTTAAGTCTATTTTAAAACTTTATTCTTTTAAAATCATCATATTTTTATTAATCATGTTGTAGTTTTATTTTTTAAAATTACATATTTTTTTATTATTTTTACCAATTATAATGTAATTTTTTTTTTCAAAGTTTTTGCTATAACTAGTCAAAAACGTAAAACCCTATTTTTTGGGCTTTAAAAGTTGTGATTATAAAAAACACATATATTAGATCAACTCAACATGTAAATAGAATTATCGACATCAAGAAAATGAAAAATCAAGAGATAAATAAGAGAAATACCTAATTGAAAGAACTCATGAAATTTTAAACTTTGTTTTAATTTTAGGATTGTTGGATTTTTTTAATGATGTTACTTATTATGAATGATTCATAAGTTTATTATTTATTATGTTGAAAACATCATAAATTTTCTAAATTATAACAATTTTTATTTGCATAAATTAATTTAATTAAAACTACAACATATATCTTATAGTTACCAATCGTGTTTTTATTTTTAATATAGTTACAACTACAATTTTATATGTACAGCAAAAAAGTCTGCAGCAAAAAAATTTGTAACCTAAAAAATGTACAACTACATCCATAACATTTACAACAATTAATCTATAGTTCCAACCGAACCAATCACCTACTATATTTTTCTTTTTTTCCAACGGTTATGATTATTGGAGGTAAGACGTGATACTTTTGTTGTCATTGAATATTGTATATTTTTGTAAAGAATAAACGTATAAAACTCGTCCGTTCAGTATTGTAAATGAACAATTAAGAAAATAAATCAATAAATAGAATGAGTAGGCTGTCAAACAAATAAAAGAGGAAGAGAATGACTATAGCTTCTTCCAAATACTATTTTCTTATAATATTCTTCAAAATAACTTATACAAATATTTATTTAGAAAAAACGAATAATAACCTATAAGACAACTGTCATTTTTTATTGCACTAAAAATAGAGGTGGGACTGCTCCGGATCCATCCGTAATTTTCGGATATCCAGATTCTAGATCCAACCAAAAATCAGGATATCTGCAGATATTCAGGTCTGAAATTAATATTAAAAATAATTAAAATAATTAATATATAAATATTTAAATGATATTTTTTCATAATAAATATAATATATTATAAAAAGAACTAAAATCAATTTTTATATACATATAATTATATAAAAATAGCTTTATATATAATATATATGTTTTTAATATATTTAATGCGTCCGGATCCAGATCTGGATATTCGGATCTTAAAATTTTGCTATTCGGATCTGGATTCTTTTTTTCACGGATCCTAGATTTTACTATTCTTATCCAAATCTAAACTTTCCAAATATTCTAATTTTTAGAGCGATTCCGAGCGATAATGGATCCTCAAAAATATTTTTACTAATTTTGTTATATAAAAATTACTAGGTGAGAGATGACTCACTATATGAAGTAGTATGAACTACGTGCAGAATCTACGCTACGCGAGTGTAGATTATCAAACAATTATTAGTTATCTCAATGGATGCCGATCGATTATATACAATTGTTTTTTGAGTAATTTTGAAAAATGTTATTTTTGAAATACTACTTTTCAAATATATTAATTTTAAAATTTTTTTGCAAAAATACCATTTTTCAAAATTATTTATTTATTATATCATTTATGTTTGAGTTAACTATTTTGTATTAAAGTTTAGTTTTGAGGGTTTAAGATCTATTAGGGGTCAAAACATTTTTTAGAATTTAGAATTTTAAAATTTAGGTTTTACTCCCTCTGTTTCAAAATAGTTGTCATTCTAGGTTGTTTCACACATATTAAGAAAACATATTAAAAGTCTATTTTACCCCTAATTAATACAATGTTTTATTTGATATAAGTAATTAATAAGTTTAAAAGTAGGGATAAAAATGGAAAAATTAGTCATAAATGTGCATTGAAATTGCAGAATGACAAGTATTTTGAAACAAGAAAATAAGGCTAGAATGACAAGTATTGTGAAACGGAGGGAGCAAAAATCTATAATTAGTGGTAGTTTTGCAAATGGACAACCTATAATGATATTTTTAAAAATATACACAACAAAAATAATATTATACAGCTAATTAGCTTCTACATTTAAAGGATTTAAATGTCTGGAGATTTCTTTATTACAAGTCTAGGGGTGGGCATTCGGTTTTGGGGTTCGGTTTCGGTTCGATTTTTTGGTTTTAGATAAATTGAGTCCATATGAAACTGAAATTGTTTCGGTTTGGTTTACTTCGGTTTCGATTCGGTTCGGTATCACAAAATAGAGGTCCATAATATACCGAAATCCTTCGGTTTCGGTTTTAGTTTTGGAGAAGTTTAGATACTACACATATAAGTTTGGGTAGGGTTAGGTTCGGTTGAAGAGTAGAATATCGGTTTTTGAATATAGAATTTAGTGTTTCGGTTTTGCTTTTGGTTTTTCGGTTTAAACCGAAACGAAATCCGTGGATTATAGATATTGAAGTACATTCGCTATAATCCGACTAACCGAAACCAAAACCATACCACTTTTTCGGTTTGGTTCGGTTCAATTTTTTGGTTTTGAGTATTTTTGCCCACCCATAACAATGTCTGACCAACGATGACAAATCAAAATGGTTTTTCTAAAGGAGAGTTCTGTCAAAAAAATTCTAAAATGTTCGACCAATGACGATAAGTTGTTATCAAATTAGTATCAAATTAAACGAAGCTATTTATGATATAAGTGTGAGAAGTTAATAATGAATCTTACTCATATTTATTTATCAACGACTTTACTTGTCTATCTAGAAATTAATGGGTTGGGACTCGTAATTAGAAGACAGAACCCCTGACAGACGACGGTTTCTCTTAACCATGGTTAGATCTTTAATAAATATTTTATCCGTTACATCATACGTACTCTCTCTATTTTTATTTATTTGATGTTTAAAAGAGAATTTTTTTTTTTAAAATGCCACATGAATTGTGTGGTATTTTTAAAAGGGACAATTATAAAAATATTATTTTTGGTGTATTAATTTACAAAAATATCATATTAATTTGTTTATTTTAAAAAATAAATAACTAATTATGGATTTTTAAAACCTAAATATTAAAATTTTAAATTCTAAAAAATATTTTGTTCCTTAACAAACTTTAAACTTTCAAAACTAAATCCTAATACAATACAGTTAACACAAACATAAATATTATAATAAATAAATAATATTGAAAAAGTGGCAATTCAAAAATGTTATTTATCAAAATTTCTCTTTTTAAAAAGTCATTTAAAAACAAAAATTGTGGATATAAGATTTCACATCGAAAAGATGAGAAGGGACTGACTAATATATAAAGAGGTTGGGCCTCTTTATTTATGGCCAATTGGTTTTGAGTTGAAAACCCATAAAATTTAACATGATATCAGAGAAAAACATACGTCGACCCATAAATTCGGCCAAGAAAGAAGCCAGATCAAGACTCACTAATTGATAGCTCAAAAAGAGGTTTAATTCCTCGGGATAGCTAGAAAAACATTATTTCGAGGAGGCTTGATAGATTATGTCGAGATTAATGATTAGAAAAACCATTATCTCGAGGGGGCATGTGAAGAAAAGATCCCATATTATAACGATGAGAAGAGACCGACTAATATATATAAGAAGATTGGATCTTTCCACTCATTGCCAATTGGTTTTGAGATTGAAGCCCATGAGAAAACCCAAATTTAATATGGTATCAGAACCACCCGATCATTGGACCACTCCGTGAATGTTGTTTCCATAATTGCACATGCACGCTTCAGATGTTCATGTCCGAATGTGAGGGAGAGTGTTAAGTGATATTGTTCCACATAATAAATTAGATAAATAAAATAATGTATAAAGAGTTATGGCCAATCAATTCATTGTTAATTGATTTTGAGTTGGAAACCTATGAAAAATCTAAATTTAATAAAATTATAGATATAAACCATAAAAACGAATCTCTCCGTTTCAATTTAGTTGTCATTCTAGGTTTTTTTATACAAATTAAAAAACAATTAAATTTTCTGTTTTATCCATAATTAATACACTGTTTTATTTGATATACATAATTAATAAGTTAAAAGTAAAAATAAAATAGAAAAATTAGCCATAAATTTATATTGAAAATACAAAATGACAAATAATATGAAACAAGAAATGAAGCCTAGAATGATAACTAATATGAAATAGAGGGAGTAAATCCTAACTTAAAATAATTAATACAACCATAAATGATATATTGAATAAATAATAAAATTTTAGTATAATTTTTTAAAAATATTTTTAAAAGATGACTTTTTTTTAAAAATAGCATTTTTCCACTTCTCAATAATGAATAATTAGAGAAAGACTTTTTATTTGTACGTGAAAATTTCCACTCCATAGACAAGTTATTTTATACCTTAGAAATCGCACACCAAATCTTTTTAAAAAAAGCAGAAAGCAAGCCCTGTGTTTCACCAATTCCTCACTCTGATTTTCTTTGACTGTAGCCAGACTGGATATTAGAATTAATAGAACTCAAGCTTGCACATCTGTGTTTATGTGCAAGCTTTATTCTGTCGACAAGAGTAGCATCGCTTTTGAATCCGGTTCAAGATTAAGACGAAACGTAACTAATTCACATGTTGGTAAATTTTATAATTTTTTATTTTTTAAGAGGATGTCACATATCAAACAAAACACAGACACAAAGATGATATTTGTTATGTGTTTTAGAAAGATCTTAATGTAGTGGATCACAAGACTTAGACTCTGAATGGAGAAAGCGGATCTGGCGTTGCAGATCAAGCGAATCAGATAGATCCAGAAAAACAAAAGCAAAATTAGCGGATCAAGCGGTACAAAAGCGGATCTAGCGGTTTAAAATGTTTGTGTGAATGGTAAAAACGGATAAAAAAGGTCCAAAGTACTATATATATTTATTATTGACAAATTTTGAGAAATGTCACTTTTGAAGTGGCACTACTTTTCAAAAATTTTGCAAAAATGCCATTTTTTCAAAATTATTTACTAATTATATAATTTATGTTTGGGTTAACTATGTAGTATTAGGGTTTAGTTTTGAGGGTTTAGGGTTTGTTAGGGGTCATAACATTGTTTAAGATTTAGAATTTTAAAATTTAAATTTTAAAATCAATAATTTGTGGCATTTTTGCAAATGGACAATCTATAGTAGCATTTTTGAAAATATACACACCAAAAATAGCATTTTTGCAATTGTTCGTTTATTATAATATATATGAGATTTAAAAAAATTATATTATTTTTATATAAGTAAAAATAATAACTTTCTAAAACGTATTAAATTTTTATTTATCTCATATTTATAATATAAATTAAAAATAAATTTTTAATTTAAAAAATAAAAAATCATAGATACGATAATTATAGTTGTGATAATAAAGAGAAATTTCAAAAAATGCCACTTTACAAAAATGCTACACTTTTGAAATCTTTGCAAAAATACCACATTTTGAAAATTATTTTTTCTTTATATTATTTATGTTTTGGTTAATTATGTTATATTAAGGTTTAGTTTTGAAGATTTAGGGGGGTTTAGGGGTCAAAACATTTTTTAGGGTTTAGAATTTTAAGATATAGACCTTTTAAATATATAATTAGTGACATTTTTACAAATAAATACTCCTAAATGACATTATTGCAAATGTGCACATAAAAAATGATATTTTTGTAATTGCCCCGATAATAAATAAGAATGAATATTATATATAAAATAAAGTAATACAACACACATGTAAGAAAATAATATCAAACACTGATTTTCTCATGACATATATATTATAGATCACAGAATATGAAAATTGGCTTAGTTGGTAAAATGGCTTTTACAAACCTATTTTTGAATTATAAATTAATATAAAAATTCCATCCTACTTGAAACACACCAAATACCCAGTATAGTTACTATTCAAAGCGGATCATGTGTTTTGTTCATGGTTTTGAACCACTTGCGGTTCAAAAGTTGAGTTCTATTATTTTATAATATTTTTAAGGTATGATCCACTTTTTAAAATTATTTGGTGAATGGAACTGGCATTACGGTTCGTCCCATTGTGCGTAGGATCTGCTTTTTGTTCCGTTTAGTCTAAAGTAACACAAAACGAAAACAAAATTTCTCGTTTTAATTCTCTCAGTATATAAATTACATATTAGAAATTATTAGTCTGATAATTGAGCAAATTGGAGCTAATATATTGAAAAAACCTGGTTAGAACTTTTTTTTTGTTATGTGTTAAATATAAATATGTGAATATTCGTATTATAATATGAATATTCACATATTTGTATTTTATTAAAAAATTGATTATATTTTGTCAACGATGATATAGTATAATTATAATGAGTATTCAATAATAGTTTTATTTATAAGTAAATAATAAAAATCTATATTAGAAAAATCAAATCAGTTAGAAAATAGGAGCCGCATATGGATATATGGCAATAACTTTATATATATATAGTAAAAAGGTAATACTCAGTTGTTGGTAATCAGTTGAATTTGATGAAAATAAAAATGTCTAAAAAAAATTTGCCAAAAAAAAAATTGTTAAAAATAGGGTAGACTACATTTCGAATTCAAATTTTGACGATAGAGGAGAAATTGATTGACATACTCTTGTTACCTATCCCAAGACCATAATCATTTGAATCTCTATAAATAAATTTGTTACATTGCAACCACTCACTGATATTGGTTACCATTAAAATTTGCTGTCACCATCAAATCAATATTTTTTCCTCATATTCCACAGTTTGAAACCTGTGTGTTTTCACTATTTTTACTGATTTTTTTTACCTGACTTCACTTTTTAAAGGACGAAAGTTGATTAAACTGACAAAGTTTAACAAATTTGAACCATAGAAATTATCATTGCAAACAATCATCTCCCAGCTCACTTAACTCGATCAATGAGTTATATGTTGTTCACACAATCTCAGCTATTTTCCAGTCAGATAGATCATAGTGCGTAGTTAAACTTATGTATATTAGGCTACCAGAGTTTGGTTATTGAATCAAAATTAACATTTGACCACACAAAAAAAAAAACTTTGACCAAAAAAAAGAAAAAAAAAATAATCAAAATTAACAAAGCTTACAAGTTAGTTTTTTACTCCTCATATCTATATATCAAACAATTACATTGTTAAAATTCTTGATTAATCGTTGATTAAAAAGGTTTATCAAATATCGACTGATAAAAAAAAAATCTTCATTTAATGGATTAATAATTGTACATTTTAGATTACAAAAGCTGACATTGAAAAAGTTTTTTTTTTCAAAATTTTGTATATATTACACTCCTAAGATTATTATAATTTGATATCATAAATCATCTATAAAGTGCAAATCTTATATGTGAATCTACAACCGAAATTTTTAGAGAAATTTGCTAAATTGACTCACATTAAAATTGGTTTTGTTCCAATAACCTTTGTCTTTTTTGTGCCAACTTTTTCGTACATTATCCTTTGATTAATATTGAAAATTACAAATAAATAATTTTTATAATTTTATAAAATCAGAAAAATACAAAAGAGTAATGTACAAGGCATATAGATTCATGTTTATATCTTTTTCAAAAAAAAACTATGACAAAAAGTTATTTATTTTTTCCTTCTACCATGGTCCAATCTACTAATAGATTAGGTGTTCTGCGAATTTGTATAAATCTACGAGTAGTAGAAAGAAGTATTCTACTAATTGTTCAAGGTTTACATATCGCAGATTGCACATTCCACCAATTTGCTTCAGTACTACCAACCGCAAAATACTATTTATACCAATGACTCTGTCTTCTATGATACGTAGAATACATATTCTACCCCTTTTATCTACCATTTTTTCTATCTTCTACCAAATAGTAGAAAAGATATTATACCAAAGTTAGTTTTAATCCCCTAAATCTAGGACCATTAAATTGTGAGTTATTTTCTTTCCAAAAACGTATTATTCGATAAATATTTCCTAAATCTAATATTATCCTTCCTGATTGTCTTGAAAATATTTTAAAAATACTCTCTTTTTTTTTAAATTCTAAAAATATTTTAAAATTTTTTTTTTATTAATATTGAAGGTTAAAATTGGGTTATGAAAATATCAAAAGTTATTGGGACAAAATGATATGTGTATAAAGGTTATTGAGACATTCCCAATTTCAAACTGAGTCAATTTAGTAAATTTCCCAAATTTTTAGCTAGTAGATTTAAAATTTTCAATAGAATAAAATTATTTCTGAAAATAAATTTTGCATAGAAAAACAAGTTATTAAACCCCCAAAAATAAAGTTATAAAAGACAAAGCACAATATTTTTTTATATAAAAACCGTTAAAGAGTTATTTTTCTTCTTTGGTCTCATTTATTCGCATTTGCCTATTTGGCTATTGAGTGAAGTTGCAGAGGGAGGAGGAGACCCAAAGTTGCTTCTTCTCCGGTGAAAACAGGTAAGAATCGATTCCTCTATGAGAAATGTTTGATCTTTCGATTCGATTGTTAAAAAAGTCAAAAGCTTGATTGAGAAAAGATCGAATCTCTCTTACCGATCATCATAGGTTGATTAGTAGTGGTTTGGTTGTGGAGTCGCTTCGAGGAGGAACTTGATCTGTAGAAATTTTGAAAATCCATTACTGATTAGCCTAGCTCATCGAGTGTTCATGGTCTTTCCTTCTTAAATCCTTGATTTTGACTTGAGAAAGAGAAAGTGGGAGTTGCATCTTGACTTATCCTTTGGGTAAATTTATTGGAAAAAAGACAACTTTATCATTTTTGTTTGTTTCCTTGGGCCAATTTGCTTCCAAGATTTTGCAGATTTTGTTTCATTTGATAGCTGAGATCAGAAGGTTTGACCACTAAGAAGGTGTCATGGCTTCCAAGAACACCCCGCAGCTGCCGAACCTAGAGACCAAGTCCGAGCAAAATCTGGAACAGAATTCGGATCAGAAGAAAGGAGATGGTCCAGAAGATTCAATCATACAGATTCAAAAAATTGTGGAATCTTTGCATAAAATTTTTCCACTTCAGCAGTCAGCAAAACTAACGCAGAGTCAGAGCACTGTTGTTCTTCCTACTCAGAGTAACCCTCCGCCTCTGATCAAAGCAACAAGTGCCCCAATTACTTTGCCAAAAAATGAAGAATCCGAGAATTCGATTCATAGGCTAAAACGTAATCTCTGTCTGCTAGAGAAAGATGTGATGAAGATTCGAGAACTTAACAATGACGTTGCAGATGAGGTGGAGAAACATATTATTCCACTTGCTAAACTGCTTAAAAAAGTGGAAGTCCAATCTGCCGAGGCTACGCTGGCCAAACGTAAGCTGACCAAAGGTATGAAGAAAGACTTGGAAGATATCAACAAGAAGATCTTTAAGTTGATGTGTGAGGTCCCTTTGTTGCCCAACAAACGCAGAAAGCCGGGAGGTTTAGATTCTGACGCTGGCGATGGGGATAATAATGGCAAAGGTATTTTTTGCTTGCACGGCATCCATGCAAATGATGAAGATCTCAAAACACGCGCGGTTTTCAGATATGTAGAAGAAGAATTGAAGAAGCTTACTGATACTCCACTCCTCCAGATCTGTCTGCTGAGCTTTGCTGTGTTCCCGGAGAATCAAGAGGTGAATAGAACGATGCTGATGTATTGGTGGATCGGGGAGAACATTGTGCCCGATGAATTCAGCCCACCTGAAGATGGCATTCTCTATGATCAAGTCAAACCACCTGGAAAGGGCATTCTGCCTGGCAACGCCGAACCGAAGAAGAATGTTGGACCTGATAAAGACAAACCTGACAAAGACAGACCTGAAAATGTTGTCAAGGCCATTCTTGATTATTTCACAGAGAGAAAGTTGATTGAAGCTGTTGAAAACAAACGCAAAGTGGAGCCAAATAGCTATAAGATGACACCTTTTGTGCATTCTTCATTGGTTCTTATCTCCAAGGAGATAGGACTTTTTGATATGTATCGTAAAGGGGAGAAGCCAACCATGAAAAAATCAAACATGTACAAGGTATGCCTTGTGGAAGGGTCGTCAAGCCAGGCGGAAGCAAAAGCTAATAAAATGACGGCAGATGACATTGAAACAGTGTTCAATGTTTCCGAGAGGTTCCCGGATTTCACATTCAAGTGGTTTTCGGAGGAGCAATCATCACAAAACAAGATGTTTCGCCGTCTTAAAAAGATTGTGTACCCGGAGCTCAAGGTTTTTTATTTGGGAAGATGGGAGAGAACCGCCAAGCGACACATCGAGATAGAGAATCCTGAGCATATGAAGTACTTGAAGCATATGACTAAACTCAGACTTCTGAGTTTCCAAGGGATCTCAAGAATTGAAAGACTCGACGATGCTGTCTGTAAGCTTCATGAGTTGATCATCTTGGACCTCAGAGCTTGCTATAATCTGGAGAAACTTCCAGACAAGATAAATTTACTCGAGGAGCTGATCTACTTGGACATTACAGATTGCTACATGATAGATCGTATGCCCAAGAGGTTGTCGTGGCTTGTTAAGTTGGAGGTTCTCAAGGGATTTGTGGTTAGTGATGCTCATGAGGAGACGGTCTGCACGCTGGCTGAGTTGCAAGCCTTGAGAAATCTCAGAAAGCTAAGCATTACAATAAACAACGGGGACTTCACCGTAGAGCATCTGTTTCGGGCTATTGAGGGTTTTGAAAATCTGGAAAAGTTGAAAGTGGCATGGGGAAGTATCATTACATACAAGAAAAACAAAGCTACTGGTCCGATGCAAGGAATGGTAGAAAGAGTGTTAACACGCGTTAATCCGCCCCCACTTCCCCCACCAATACCAGAGCCTCCAAAGCTTCCCAAGTCATTGAGGAAACTGGATCTGCAATGTTTTCCTGATCCAGAACTTCCCGAATGGCTTGAGCCTGGAAAACTAGTTGGTCTGGAAAAACTCTACATTAAAGGAGGAACGGAACTTACTGGATTTGGAAAGGCATTACCTGATAAGCCAACCGAATGCAACGTCAAGGTTCTACGTCTGAAATTTCTTCCAAGGCTAAAAGTGGAGTGGAGGGATCTGAAGGAACTCTACTTTCCAAAACTGAAATTCTTGGATAAGTATCAATGCCCTCAAGTTAGTCTCTGCCCCTGCGATGGAATTGGAATCTGGCGCAGTCCCTGAAAAACATCAAGTCTAAACAACTCAAGAACTGAAAGTTTCTTGATTTTCCTCTATTTTCCATTGATGTCTCTTGCTTGTTTTGCTTGCAACTGTTGTTGTTGTTGTTGTTTATGAACAGTTGAATGAAGGAGTTTGGTGTGTTTGCTTTGCTTATTCTGTGATACTTATGGTTTCTAAAGCTTCTTGCTATTTGATAAACATGTCTCCTTCGTATGGTATAGATGACAATATTTCTTAAGCGATTTGGCTCATGGGTACAAACATCTCTTTGTTCAACTGAATCAGATGAAGAAATCACTGAAAATGCAGGATCTTGGTACTCTACCAAACTATCAATTGGCAAGAGATAGAGTGAGGAGGAACATTGTACGTCCAACAAGGTTTGTTGATGAGAGTGAAGTAGCATTTGCTCTTACAGTGTCTGAGAGATGATGTTAAACATTGAAGAGCCTAGAGATTTTGCATAAGCAAATGGGAACAAGCCATGATAGAAAGAGATTAATTCTTTAGCAAAGAATGAGAAAGTGTGTCCTCTAAAGAAGTCTCTGTATGAGTTAAAACAATCTCCTCTGAATGGAGTAAACTTTTTGATCAGTGTGTAATGGATCATATTTTCATCAGAAGCCCTCATGATCCATGTGTCTACACAAAACATATAAGTGAGATTATTATGTGTATTTGTTGTTGTATATGCAATTAGAAATGCAAGTGAAATGCATTGACACATGCAATTCCTTATTCGTGTCCAATTGATAGCATAATGTATGAAATGGTTAGATTTTTTTTCTTTTCTTGTTGTATGAAATTGTTAGACCAAAGCCAAATTTAACATACGTAATTGGCTTGGTGAGTAGGTTCGTGAGTAACTCTGAACTTGTTCATTGCAAAACAGTAAACTGATTACTCAAATATCTAAAAAGCTCACCGGATTGGAAGTTAGTTTTATGGAAAACAAAACAAGAGAATGTGATGGTGTAATTGTCAAACACTCGTTAATTATCTAAATCGGTGTTGATTATACAACTAATTAGCTTATAAATTTAAGCGATTAAAATGCGGGAGAGTGACTTTCTTTATTTCATTTTCAAAACCATATACGATTAATCATTTTTTGTCAGGCGTCAGCTATACTTCTTTTATATATATAACCATAGTTATAAACTTAAATCGTAGATTTTTTTTTTGTTGGACAAATTTAAAATCATAGAATTAACATCCTGAATTTTATACCCAAACATTTGTTTTTTTTTGTACAATTGTTATTCTTTGCTTACATGCACCAACATTATCATTTACGTCAACGTTATCATTTATGATTTACCTAAAATTATTTCATAAATTAATTGAGAAAATAATTTACTATGAACGTGGTAAAAAAAAGAAGAAATACTAAAGTTTCAAAAAAAAAAAAGAAAAGAAGAAATACTACGAACAGAAAAGAAGAAATACATGGATTGGACCGTACTGAATACTGATATTTATTTGTCAGTGTTCTAAAAAGCATTCTAGGCATTCGCCTAGGCGGCGTTTAGGCGCTAGACCCCTATAGACCGTGGCGATTACCGCTTTTGCCGCCTAAAATATTATATTATGATAATAAAATAATAAAAAATTTCTTTTATATAAATCGTAAAATTTTATATATTTGGCTATAAAATGATGAAAATAAATATAATATAAATTTGTTAGTTATAAATGATAGTTTTTTTATATATTTTACTACATATATCTAATATATTATGTATTTTTGTAAAACGCTTAGACCGCCTATTAAATCACTTAGGCTCCGATTAAGCGTGCTAGGCACTAGGCATTGGGTCACCGTCCGGTTAACGCTTTCTTGAACATTGTTATTTCTCAACAACTTTACTTGTCTTAAATATCTAGAAAAGTTAATGTTATCTAAATAATGGGTCTCCACTTGTAATTAGTAATTACTAAGTCAATGCTACTCTTAACCATGGTTAGAACTTAGAACAATAATCACGTACGACATGGAAGACATGATTCTTTTGTTCAGGAACATGTAGACATAACTATTAGTACTATATTTTCATTAAACAAATGTGAGAAAATTGCTGGCATTATTGCAATTTACAGCTCACCTCACACTTGAACTTTTATATATTGAAAATAATGTAGAGAGTTCACAAGTCTTTCCTTCTCTCAGGTCTTTCTTTATTGCACTCACCAAAGTCAATGAAAAGTCTATAATTATTTGTTTTATTCATTCAGAATTATCTTCCACATGCTCCATTCACTAAAAATTAATATGATTAGCTACCATAAGACTTAATCAGATTAGATAACTTGAAATTATTTTTCTACATTTCATTTCATTTAACAGCCGTATCTCGCGAAGTCAATCTTTCTATGGATTTGTCATTTCAATCATACATACATATATATATATATATATATTTTTTTTTTTCATCTGATGAATTTATTAAAAAGCACGAGTTTGAAATACAAAGTAAAAATACAACATCCCTCCATGGGAGAATCCTAATCCCGGAAAAGGGAAGTTATTATCTCGGACAGAATACAAAAGACTAATACTAAAAAAAAAAAGAACAAAAAAAAAACACAAGATAACCTAGCAACTAAAACCAAAACTTGCGAACCCCCTAATCCAGCAACAGGGGAATTACCATCGCATGGAATACAAAAGACTAATACTAAAGAAAAAAGGAACCGAAAGAAACAGAAGATAACCTAGCAACTAAAACCAAAACTGGCGAACCGAAGCATTCCAACGTACTCCCCAAAGAACCTTTAAATGCAGAATTGAGCCAAACAACATGAGCCAAACGAAACATAAAAAGCATCTGAAACAATCCGGATAAACTGAAAATCTTGTAGACGGAAGATGAATCGCACTCAACCAGCAACATAATCGACATGGTTGACGACGCAAGAACAAAACAGTCCGAACCAGATAAAATGCTACTCTAGCCCAACCAACTCCGTAACAGGATGACTAGAGGGAATTTAGGCTCAAAGCAAACAATGACCGATGAAAGGGAAAATGCCAAATAGGATCTACAACTCTTAACACGGACCCTCGCGAACCAACCTTAGCCATCTACACACTAGAGGAAGGTCACCTTCACGCAAAGAAAAGAGTTGTAAAACAAGCTCACTGCTCGTCTTGATAACCTCTCCAAAACCCAAAGGCCAAGAAGAAGGCCAAGTAGATGCTCCACAACAAAATTCTAACCGAATGGCGAACCCAAACAACAACCTAAAGCATCGCTAACCACCTTTATCGAACAGGAGAGAAAACCAGAGTAGAAGCACTAGGGTTATAAACTATTTTTAATTGGAAAGACCCAATCTCTAAACAATAAAACCACCACAGAGACAGAGAGGAAGAACAACCATAGCCTGCACAAATACCAAAGACCAATCCAAACCAGAAGCCAACCAGATCCAGATAAGAGATTTTGATATCGCACACCGAACATCACCTTTGACGAAGTTAGCGCTTCCACCTCCACATATATATCTTTCTATAAACTGAAAATACTTTAAAATACTATTTTTAACAATTGATCAAACTAAAATAAGTTAGTAAGAATATCACTATCTTTTACAGTAGTTCCTAAAATACATTAGCACTAAACTTTTCTTCTGTCAATAAGTACTTTGTGTTAGACTTTTGATGTTGTATTCAATCTTGTATTTGTGAGAATTTCATGTGATTTGTATTAAAGAGACAAATCCGATGTTATTGAAACATGAATTTCAAAAAGTCTTTCAAAATTCAGTGTTATTGAATTTGTGAATTCAAAATCTACTTTGAAATCCACTGTTATTGAAAATATTTTAAGTAGTGGATTTTAGGAGATTTGTTATGATTTTAATATGTTTTGGTGGGGTTTCTCGGTTAAAACTATACAAAGACAAATCAAATAGTTTTAGATGAAATTCTAGAGTATTTTAACTAAAATCTCTTAAATCATCCATAATCATCTTAAAACTCATACAAAATCAAATCACTTCAAATCCTCACAAATACTAGATTGAATACACCCCCTATGTGTTTTACTTTTAAAATGTATCATTGCCCATTGAATTACTATACATATCAATAAATAATCTATAAAAATGTTAACTTTATCTGCGAATAGTTACTGAATTATTTACTATATAGTGAATTTAAATTGCAATTACTTTAAGCATAGAGAACAAACTATTTCAAATGTTAGAATTTTTTTTTTCAGGGGTTAATTTTTATATTGAAGATCAAAAGATACAAAGTAGGTTACAACTCCGGATAGATCACATACACCCGAGAGTTTTACGGAAAACCAAAGCCGAAAATTTTACCAGAGAACATAGCCTGAAAGATTACCGAGAAGTAAACTATGATTATCTAGAATTCATAACTACCACCAAATTCAGAACATGAAACTATCACTCGCAATCAACCGAAAGCGCGGAAAGAGCCGTATACGCGAAACAACAAAGCTCTTAAGACGCCGCCTAGACAAAAGGGAAATCACGAAGAAAGGACCCAAATACAACGACTAACAAGAATAAAGAACCATGATCGAAATCTAATCTCTTATCCACCTAATCTTTATCCTAAAAAATTTAAATCTAGAACTTTGTATCCCACAAAAGGTTAGCTTTACAAGAACCTAGTTAAAATGTTAGAACATAAGATGTTACAAAAAAAAAACCCAAACAAATAAAAGAAGGTTGTCAAAGACAAAGCACAAAAAAAGGTTATAAAACTGTTTAAAGTTTTCTTTGTCTTTTGTGGTCTCATTCTTATGTTGCCTATTTGGCAGTTGAGTGAAGTTGCAGAGGGAGGAGGAGACCCAAAGTTGCTTCTTCTCCGGTGAAAACAGGTAAGAATCGATTCCTCTATGAGAAATGTTTGATCTTTCGATTCGATTGTTAAAAAAAGTCAAAAGCTTGATTGAGAAAAGATCGAATCTCTCTTACCGATCATCATAGGTTGATTAGTAGTGGTTTGGTTGTGGAGTCGCTTCGAGGAGGAACTTGATCTGTAGAAATTTTGAAAATCCATTACTGATTAGCCTAGCTCATCGAGTGTTCATGGTCTTTCCTTCTTAAATCCTTGATTTTGACTTGAGAAAGAGAAAGTGGGAGTTGCATCTTGACTTATCCTTTGGGTAAATTTATTGGAAAAAAGACAACTTTATCATTTTTGTTTGTTTCCTTGGGCCAATTTGCTTCCAAGATTTTGCAGATTTTGTTTCATTTGATAGCTGAGATCAGAAGGTTTGACCACTAAGAAGGTGTCATGGCTTCCAAGAACACCCCGCAGCTGCCGAACCTAGAGACCAAGTCCGAGCAAAATCTGGAACAGAATTCGGATCAGAAGAAAGGAGATGGTCCAGAAGATTCAATCATACAGATTCAAAAGATTGTGGAATCTTTGAAAGGAGATTCAATCGAAAAGGTTCGTACGATCGTGGAAACTTTGCATAAAATGGTTCCACCGGTAGTGGAACCAAAATCTAAGCAAGCGAAAGAAAAGAAGCCTAGGGGTGCCCCTACTGGTGAACAGTCGACCAAGCCCACAAGCAAGGACGAATCCGACAATTCGATTGATAAGCTAAAACGTAATCTCCGTCTGCTAGAGGAGGATGTGGCTAAGCTACGACTACTTAACCAAGTGGTTGGAGAAGAGGTGAGCGGACATATAACTCCACTTCGCAAAGTGCTTCTAAAATTGGAAAAGGATATCAACAACGCTAAGTTGGCTAGGGATACTACGAACGACTTGGAGGATATCAACAACGCTAGAGCGGCCAAGGGTATCACGAACGACTCGGAGGATTTCAAGAACGCTAAGTTGACCAAGGGTATGAAGAGAGATTTGGAGAATATCAACAAGAAGATCTTTAACTTGATGTGTCAAGTCCCTTTGTTGCCCAACAAAAGCAGAAAAGCGGGAGGTTTAGATTCTGACGCTGGCTATGAGGACAATAACCACAAAGGAATTGTTTGCTTGCACGGCATCCATGCAAATGATGAAGATCTAAAAAAACGCGCGGTTTTCAGATATGTAGAAGACAAATTCAAGAAACTTACTTTTGAACGCCAGATCTGCCTGCTGAGCTTCGCCGTGTTCCCGGAAAATCAAGAGGTGAATAGAACGATGCTGATGTATTGGTGGATCGGAGAAGGGATTATTCCTTATAAAGTCGAACCACCGCGAAAGGGCGTCCCGCCAGATGAAAAGAAGAGACCCGAAAATGTTGTGAAGGCTATTCTTAAGGAATTCATGGATGAAAACTTGATTGAAGCTGTTGAAAACAAACGCAAAGTGGAGCCAAATAGCTATAAGATGAACCCTTTTGTGCATTCTTCAGTGGTTCTTATCTCCAAGGAGATTGGACTTTTTGATATGTATCAGAAAGGGGAGAAGCCGACCATGAAAAAATCAATGCTGAACAGGGTATGCCTTGTGGAAGACTCGTCAAGCCAGACACAAGCAAAAGCTAAAAAAATGGATGACATATATCAGATCGAAACCGTGTTCAATGTTTCTGAGAGGTTCCCAGATTTCACATTCAAGTGGTTCGCAGAGGATCTACCAGCAGGGAATAAGAGGTTTGGTCCTCTATCAAAAAAAACGTACAAGGCGCTCAAGGTCTTTTATCTGGGAAGATGGGAGAGAACCGCCAAACGCCACATCGAGGTAGAGAATCCTGAGCTTATGAAATTCTTGAAGCATATGACTAGACTCAAGCTTCTGAGTTTTCAAGGGATCTCTCGAATTGAAAGACTTGACGATGCTATCTGTAAGCTTCATGAGTTGATCATCTTGGACCTCAGAGCTTGCTATAATCTGGAGAAACTTCCAGACAAGATAGATTCACTCAAGAAGCTGGTCTACTTGGACATTACAGATTGCTACATGATAGATCGCATGCCCAAGAGGTTGTCGTGGCTCGATAACTTGGAGGTTCTCAAAGGCTTTGTGGTTAGTGATGCTATTGATGAGGAGACGTTCTGCACGCTGCCTGAGCTGAAGCACTTGAAAAAGCTGAGAAAGCTAAGCATTACAATAAACAAAGGAGAGTTCACCGTAACGGATCTGTTCCGGGCTATGCAGGATTTCAAAGTTCTGGAAAAGTTGAAAGTGGCATGGGGAGGTATGAATGAACACAAGAAAGACGGTGGACAAAATTTCTTAGAAAGAACGGCGACATATATTCTTAGGATGGATACTGCCGCAGAACCAAATACTAAAAAGAATCAAAAGACTGAAAAGCCACCTCCAGTGCTTCCCGAGTCAATGAGGAAACTGGATCTGCAATGTTTTCCTGATCCAGAACTTCCCGCATGGCTTGAGCCTGAACAACTACATTATCTGGAAAAACTCTACATTAAAGGAGGAAAGGAACTTACTCGATTTGGAAGGTCAACACCACTTGAGAAGCCAACCAAATGCAATGTCAAGGTTTTACGTCTGAAATTTCTCCCTAGGCTAAAAGTGGAGTGGACGGATCTGAAGGAACTCTACTTTCCAAAACTGGATTTCTTGGAGAAGTATCAATGCCCTCAAGTTAGTCTCTGCCCCTGCGATGGAATTGGAATTTGGCGCAACCCTGAAAATCTTCAGGTCTTAGCACCTCAGAACTGAGAGTTTCTCGCATTTACCAAGTTCTCTTCCACGCTATTTTCCGTTTTGTTGTTGTTGTTGTTGTTGTTTTTGTTTTTGTGTGTTTGCTTCCGCAGTTTCCATTGCTGTCTTGCTGGTTTTGCTTGCAACTGTTGTTGTTGTTTATGAACAGTTGAATAAAGGAGTGTTTGCTTTGCTTATTTTGTGGTACTTGTGGCTCTAAAGAAGCTAAGGAAATGTAGTATGATAAACTGCAGAAACTGCAGATGCATGAGAAGGTAGACAAGGCACTATCTCTTATGGTTTTTCTTCAGTCAAAAGGTCAAGAATTTCAGACACTAAACTCAAGAAACATTCATTGTTGACATTGAAGAAGCTCTACTTAGAGGTTCTTGATTATTGATACAACAGAAAGACACACAGACAACATCAAAGCAGAGAAAAAACAAACAAGAAAACAAAAGCAAGCTTGATAACACAATGAAAAATGGCCCTTCAAGTCTGCGGAGTTTGAGTAGGTCTATTCTCATCTGATGTGGGTGGGTTGTTGGCTGAGTTGGTTGTTTTTGCAACTTCATCCGCAGCCATTTCATCATCAAGAAACACAGGAAGAAGCGCGGCCATCAGTCTAACAGCAAGAGGAAGACCACGAGACTTGTTCATCAGCTCATCGATGCATTTCTTGTCGTTTCTCGGAGGCTCTTTTATACCATTCTCTGTCACCGCTGCTTCATAGATATCCCAGACACTTTTAGGATCAGTCAGAGGCCAAAGACGATGTATCTCATGTTCCTTTGCAACTAGCTTCTTCGCCAGATTCTTTTTCTCATCCCTGGTCGTGTATATGACTCTCCCACCAGACCCTTTAGGGAATCCATCTGAAAGATACCTTCCCCATCTCCCATCCTCCTTGAGTTTCTCCTCATCATCCTCAAGAATCTGGTTCCATCCGTCATCTTCTCGCACATCATCAAAGACAATCAGATACTTCTTCCACCTAAGATTCAAATGAAGCGCATAGAGCAGAGCAGAGAGCTCCTCTGTAGCAGTCGTTACACCAGTCTCACCCTTTTCCGTCCTTTCAGCAGCTTCTTGGTCAGCATCATGATGGATGGTTTCGAGCATTTCATTTTTAACTCCAAGATCCTTCAAGATCTTCTTCAACACAGATATCTTCTTATCCTCTCCTGCCTCTGTCTCTTTGACAGGCATAGAAACCCAAATCATCGGAGCATAAACACTCTTCACATCAACATCGTTGAAGATCTTCTTGCATAATGCTGTCTTCCCCACACCGTATTCTCCGACAATCACAAGACTCTTGAACTCCTTGTAGACCTTACGATCGAGCAAGAAGTTCTTCAGTGACTTGATCTCGTTATCAAAACCGTAGATTTTCTGGACCGGAACTGTAGAATCCGTTTGCAGACGATCCTGCTCAGGCGTCGTATCCGTACGCACCAAGATTACTGGAGAAAGATACTTTGATTTGTCAACAACTTCATCTCCAATTTTCACGACGGTATTGCTGCCGAGCCATTGGGAATAGTTGTCTTTGAATCGATCTTTGAAGTCTTTTTTGTCTTTTCCGTGCTGAGAATTTTCTTGAGGAGGCATATTCAACCCAAGCTACAAACAGAGAGAGAGAGAGAGAGAGAGAGAGAGATTTGCAGGAAAGAAAATGAAAAAGAAAAAAAAAAAGAAGGATATTGGTAAAGAATATGGAGAGGTGTGAGGATTACTTAAAAAGTAAAAACACTTTAATTACAAACTCATTTCATGTAAAAATAAGTTTTCTAGACAGTAACATTTTGATCAAATCGGTAAAAATACTACGAATAAACAAAAATCAATAATTGACTATTAGTATTTTTTTTAAATAATGAAAGAAAAATTTAATAATAAAACCAATATCTTTTTTCAAGATAGTTGTGTTTTTTATTTCACATTTTTTTTCCGGTAAACATTCTTAATTTTTTTTGTTTTTTTAATGGGTTAATTGGTTAAACAACCATAAAAAAAAATTATAACTTACAAACTAGCCAAAATCTTAGCTCTTAGATTTAGGAATTTTGGCTAGTTTATGAGTTATAATTTTTTTTGTTGGCTATTACACAAATTGACCCTTTTTTAAATGGCACCCAAATATTCTTATTCTTTTATGATGAAACTTTAGTGGTTCATCCAATCCAGAAAAAAAATCATAAAAGTAAATGTAATGTGAACATGGATTTCTGTTGATCAAATATCAATTATGATACAATTTGTAAAATTGGTAGTGTTTGTAAACCCGACTGAAACCTCTAAAAATTAGAAATATCAAAATTATAATACTGTATTAATTTATAAATATATTAAATTTGTCAATAAACTAATTTTTTGAGTTATGAATTATTAATATATTATGAATTTGTCTAGATTTATATTAATAAATATATTAAATTTGTCAATAAATATATTAAATTTGTCTAGATTTATGAATTATTACAAATTATGAAAATAATTATACGAACTGTTATACAACGGACAATATTATCATTGATATGGAGGATTACTACGGACGACTCTATTTGCACTTGCACCATACTGAAATTTTCAAGTAAATTTTGCTTCCATTATAATTTGTATTTTTCGGAATTCGAATTTTATACCTGTAAATGTATAAGCATTAATGAGTCATCTATCAAATCACTAATGCGTCTGTATTAATAAACTAATTTAAAATCAGAAAATTTTGTTAATGTCGAATATTAATATATGTAGTTTCACTGTAATTTTTTTTACTTTTATAACGACGTATCAAACGGTTTGCACAACAAAAATATAGCTACAATACAAATATAAATTACGAAATACGCTGTCCCCACGTTGATATATACATAAATATATTATATGTGTTTACAAAAATGATTAAAAAAGACTTAACATTTAAAGTCGTCGAAAACACTGGCACAAAAAAGTCGTCGTAATAATATACTTTCACAGATTCAATTACAAAAATGCCCAACTATACCATTATTTACTATTTTATTTTTAAAAATACACATCCAGCCCATCTGTACTGGTAATATCATTAAATTCGTAACACTAGATTATTCCAACTAAATTCGGAAATTTTGTCATCAAACGAGACAAGACGTGGGAAAAGTTTTATTTGGTCAATAAAAAACTAAAAGCACTTATTGGCCCAGAAATCTAATTATTTGTGGAGGGGAATATAATAAACTTCTAAATAAATAAATTTAGTGACAAGGTTCTATCCTATTCGGATTGAAAGTTATTGGTTGATAGGGTAATAATTGATACCAAATAGGCTCCACGAGAGAAAATGAGTTTTAATACAAAACGACAAAGTGATTCCATATTCATTTAGAAATAATAATTCCGTGTAAAAATCTTACTTTTAACAGTTTCTTGGAGAAGTACCAAGTGTTCACATGGAAATTTTTTTGTCAGTTGTCCCCAATTCCAATTTCTAAGGCCATTTGAGATAACCTCGTATATCTCATTAGAGATATACTTGAACCATTTAAAATTTTTAACTAAACAAAAGAAAAAAGACAAGATAAATTTTGATACCATAAGGCTTGATAAAAGTGTTTTAAATTCCATAAACACTCGAAAACTAGATTAAATAAAAACAGCAAAGAGGACAAGTATGGGTAAAATTCCCTTGGTCTCATTTCATTGTCAAAGACTCAAAGATAACTAGTAGGGCGCTTTTGTAGTGTTTATGCATTATGCATTGCTTTTGTAGTGTTTTCGTTGCACTTTGTGGCTTTGTTTTCATTGTTTGTTAACAATTTCTCCTTTGATGGAGAGTAATGAATCTATGAGAACTTTTGTGACCCAAAAAAAAAAAAAAACTAGTACTATATACTATATATTTTTAAAAAGAATCATACTATATACTATATATTTTTAAAAAGAATCATACTATATACTATATATTTTTAAAAAGAATCATACTATAAAAAAAGAAAAACTAAATAAAAAAAGACTTGAGAGCACTATGAACATGTTTTGACTAACCTCAAGGTGCCTCCAATGGCTGCCTTCTCAGAATAACTCAAACCTTCACACACACAAAAAAAAGAACAAAAAGAAAGAAAGAAAGAAAGTCAAACCTCTTTGGATGCATCTGTGTTGTGTCTGAAAAACCATAATTTCTTGTCTGTTCCAAGGAATCAGGAACTAAATCAGTTTCAAAAGATGGTGAACCCAATTCCAGAGCCAATCAAGGACATCTGGGACGAGTGGAGTATCAGAAGTACCTTAATCTTCAGTCTTAGCCTTCAAACATTCCTCATTTTCTTTGCACCTCAAAGGAAACGAACATCTAGCAAGATCTTGCTCTCTCTCATCTGGTCAGCTTACCTTCTTGCTGATTGGTCAGCCAATTTCGCCGCCGGTCAAATCTCAGATAGTCAAGGAGACGATCCTGAACCCGGAGATCCACCCAAGAACGGCGAGCTCTTAGCCTTGTGGGTTCCCTTCTTGCTCGTGCATCTCGGTGGTCCAGATACAATCACTGCCCTTGCCCTTGAAGATAATGAGCTATGGCTCAGGCACTTGTTGGGTCTTGCCTTTCAATCGATTGCAACCCTCTACGTGCTTCTGCAATCGTTACCCAATGCTCTTTGGAAACCTATATTGCTGGTGTTTGCCACAGGAATCATCAAGTATGTCGAGAGGACATTAGCGTTGTACCTGGCAAGTCTTGACAAGTTTAAGGATTCCATGATTCAGCGGCCTGATCCTGGACCTAACTACGCAAAGCTCATGGAGGAATACAAGGCTAAGAAGGATATGAAGATGCCTACTCAGATCATCAAGATTGAAGAGCCTGAGAAAGACCCAAGAGACGATGCCAAGGTTAAGCCTGATGACCTGACTGAACTCAATATTCTCCAGTACGCTTATAAGTACTTCAATATCTTCAAAGGTCTTGTGGTTGATCTCATCTTTACCTTTCAAGAACGAGCTGAGAGCAAGCGATTCTTTAGCTCACTTGAAGCAAATGAAGCTCTAAGAATCTTAGAGGTTGAGCTCAACTTCATCTACGAAGCTCTTTACACGAAAGCTGAGATTCTACATAACTGGATAGGAGTCGGCTTCAGGATCATTGCCCTGGTATGCCTTGCAGTAGCCCTCCGCATCTTCACATACAAGAAGAAGGACGAATATGGTGGATTTGATGTTGGCCTTACTTATGCACTGCTGATAGGAGGGATAGCTCTGGATTGCATTGCTCTTATTATGTTCTGTCTGTCTGACTGGACGTTTGTCAGAGTGAGGAAAATGAAGGACGAGGTGGACGATGACGACCAATGGCAAGATAACGTACTTAACTGGATTCTTAAGTGGATTCTAGGGGCCAGGGAGTTGAAGACGGAGATGTACAAATGCTTCAAGGGTACCAAGTGTACACCGTGTGATGAAGCGGACAAGGCAGATGAAGTTAACTGGTTCGCCAAGTATCTAAACCCGATGCTCATTTTCATGAAGTTGAAGAACGAGGAGCACAAATGTAAAACGTGCCACAAAGTATTGGACACGAGGTTCCTGGTTCGCAGATGGTCTGAGTACGTACATGCACACAACCTGATCGAATACTGCCTAGGGTTAAAGCCGGAACGAATCCACCATACCAAGGGTTTGATACGCACCTTCCTTGACTGGCTTATCAAATACTCTCTCATTGGATACATCTTCAAAGGAATTCGACAAGTAATTGCATTCTGTTTCAACGCCATAAAAAAGGGAAGTGATAAGGCTTACAAGTGGTTAGACCTTAAGATAAGTCTTCTGTGCAAGAATGGAAAACTGATTACTGAAGATCGTCTTAGGTGGTGCATCTACTGGATATTTTGGACTCCTCATCTACTTGGATATCTGATAAGAAAATTCATGGACTTCTTTGGGATCCAAGCTCAGCTAGAGGAGGTGTTCTACACATCCAGTGATCGTCTCACCATGGATATGTGGGAACACATCTTCACAGAGGTTAGAAACAAATCCCGTTTCGCTGATGACTCAGAAAGCGCCATGCGGGTGTCTTCAGCTAGAGGTGATTGGACTCTGCGCGACATACCAAGTGGTGACAACAGAATAGAAAAAATGCGTGAGAAACTTCTACGCTATGTGATGGAAATGGATTACGATCAGAGCCTTCTCGTGTGGCATATTGCCACTGAGCTTTTATACCAAACAGAAGTCGACACTAACGAGAACCATAGCTACCGTGAGTTCAGTAAAATCCTTTCAGACTACATGATATACCTCCTGATGATGCAACCCACTCTGATGTCAGCTGTTGTGGGTATTGGAAAGATAAGATTCAGAGACACGTGTGAGGAGGCTAAGAGGTTCTTCCAACGGAGGCATATCACGGAGACTGGTGAAAAGATCGAAAATGCAGAGAAGGGCAGCATTGCAATTTTATCTGTGATGATTCCAGCAAAAGCTGATCCTATCGACGTGAAAGGTGATAGAAGCAAGTCTGTGCTGTTTGATGGGGGCATGCTGGCAAAGGATCTTAAAAGATACAAGGAGCTTATAGACAACAGGGAGCGTCAAGACTCAGAGGAGAACAAGGAGGTTCAAAACTCAAAGGAGAACATGGACAGTGAAGAGAAAAAGAAGGAAAGTGCCGACACAAAGATGTGGAAAATGGTGAGCCAAGTGTGGGTTGAGTTGCTTTCTTATGCAGCGACTAAATGTGGTGCTATAGAACACGCAGCTCAGCTAAGCAAAGGTGGAGAACTCATCAGCTTTGTCTGGCTATTGATGGCTCATTTTGGACTAGGAGACCAATTCCAGATCAACCAAGGAGATGCCAGAGCCAAACTGATCGTAGGCAAGTGATCACACAAATGTAGCACCAACATTAGTTTCCCTCCATTTGCTTCAGTTGTCTTTCTTTTGTTTGTTTCTTGCAGCTACCATATCAGCATCATTACCAGCAATTACCTGTTCTTGCATCATCTGCACTGTAACCCATCACCCATGTCCTTGTCTGTTTGGCTGATACATTCATTTTTATGTGAGCTTGATCGATTCCTTTGATATATACTCTATCCAACCAAAACAGAACTCTCCAAAATCAGTAAACACCTTCAAAATCTCAATAAGAAGAACCTGAGAAGGCGATGCAACCACGAATTGCGATTTAGAGATTCGCATAGTTCAAATTCGACCTAGAAATCCTTGACACATATAAACCCTAACCGCGAATTCTCTAAGCTAAGAGGCCTATTCAAGATTACCATATGCAATTCGACCTAAAATCTCAAATCATGATCATGAATCGTTTCAGCGAACCTTCCAGATGAAGTTATCCCTTCAATTCTTTCTGAGATTCTCTCGACGGCATTTCAATCTCCATCGCAATTTCAATGTCAATTTTAGACCTAAATTTTTTTGTTTGTTCTTGTTCTTGTTCTTGTTCTTGTTCTTAATCAATTTCTTATGTTGACAGAACAAAATTGGTACATACTAACTTACTCGAATCTCAATAAAATTATTTTCGAACATTATTTTGGTAAGAATTAATGTTCAAAATAAATGTTAAACTTTACGAAAATTAGGTGATATATTACTCATTAGTAATTTCCGACACGGCTACCTCAGTGTTGGAGCTGTGTCTCTTGCTTTAGATTATGTAGTTTTACTTTCGTTTCTTTCTTGGCTTGACTAGTTAGTGAAGGATTTTGGATCTGAATTTTCATATCTAAGTTTTAGATTTTGAAATTAAGATCTGGTGGTGATTCCTTGCTGCTTGAGTTGTGTGGTGATGGTGGTTTGTGGCATTGATTTTGATTCGCAAATCTCGCTCTAACCCTTGGGTTGTAGGTTGTATGAAGTTTTTCTCGGTTTTGTTTTGGTTGTTGTTCTGATTTTGGGATGGAGAGTTGGGATCTGTGTAGTCGTAAGCGCCGAATGAATTGGTCTTTGAAATATCTTGACGGTGCGACCTAGTTGCTTTCGTTTCGGTTACACTTTTCTTTCTTCAACTCTAATCCTAGGTTGGACCTTTTCCGTTACAGTGGTTATTGGGTCTCGATATCCTTTTTCTAAGTTGTCATGACTTCGGGCAAGATGTTGGCTCCTAATTACCGGTATTTGTCTCGTCTTCCTCTCCTATTGACGAATCTGATTGCATCCTTTGTAGCCAATCTTTTTGAGCTTTACTGTGTTGGAATCCAGTTTATGATGGCTTTGCTTTGATCTCATACACCTTTTATGGTAACCGATCTCTATCTTGATTTCTCGTTGCAGAAGAGTTTGTTTCGGGGCAGTTTTAACCTCTCCCAGCAGAGGTTGGTGTCTCTCTTCCATAGTTCTTCTTCGAGTTTCTCAAGCGGATTGCGTTTCATCGGGTTTTCTTTTGGGTTGATCCTTGCCATTCCGGCTAGATTGAAGTGATAGTTCTGTCTTCTCTGGATTTCTATATGGTGTTTACTTGGGTTTATGTGTATGTCTTTAGTTATGTTTTCCTTATTAGTTTCTTCGGTATGTTTCTTTTTCCTTAAGGTTTTTGTCTCTAGAAGACAAAGCCTCTTTGATGTACCAAATTCATAATTGTTTGGCATAGTTAAAATTAGATAACATAACATAGTTAAACAAAAAAATTAATATAACACGATGTTAAAAAAGAAAAACATAATATAATATTTTTTAACAGAAACTCATAAATTATGTTAATCTTTTTTTAAAAATTTTTGAATAAAATATACAAATTATTTATGAAAATGTCACCACGTCCTTATTTTTATAGAAAAGTTGAGTGGTAAAGTCATCTACTCTAATTATCTTCTTATTTTTATTTGTCTTTCTACTCAAATTAAATAGTTTTTTCTTAAGAATTTTTGAAAATTGCCACTTTCAAAGTGATTTTTTTAAAAAATGATATTTTTTCAAAATCTTTTTTAAAATGTCATTTTTTCAAAACTATTTATACAATATATCATTTATTTTTGGATTAACTATTTATATTAGGATTTAGTTTTGAATATTTAGAACCAAGGCTGACCCGTTGGATTTTGGTGCCTAAAACCCAAAAAAAAATGTTCATTCAAAATATAAATACACAAAAAACGTGCAGATTTGGGCATCAAACTTGGAACCACCACCTCCGGTTTTCATCATAACCACTGGACCACAACAAAATTTCTAAAATTTATGCCTTTTAACTTGTATATATTGTTCGTGATGCTTAAAGCACCAATTTTACTTGTTTTAGCCTAGGTCCGACTCTGTTTAGAGTTTGTTTGAGGTAAAAATATTTTTTAAAGTTTAGAAATTTAAAATTTAAGATTTATAAATTTTTAGTTAGTGATATTTTTGCAAATGAACAACCTATACCTATAGTCATATTTTTGAAAAATGATATTTTTGTAATTACTTTATTTTTTTTTAATTATTGAATTAGCGATATGTATTTGATTATTTCTCCGGTTGTTTTGTCAATGGTCACTAAATAATGACTCGATTAAAGAAAAGACTAACCCGGCGTAGTCTTAAAATAATACAACTATGGTTAGAATAAATAATATTAAATTTCAATCATAGTTTAACAATTCAAACCCGAGTTTAGTGGATCAATTGTACTAAAACGACGCGAGCTCAACTAATAATGATACTTGAACTTTCAATTAACTTTAGTTATTCAACATGTTTATTAAAAAACAAAGACCAATTGCTAAGTCGTCGTCTCTTGAACCCCGAAGAAACAAAAATTGACGCATTAATTGATAATGAATACAAACTCATATTTTTTGTAAAGTATTTACAAAAATATATAAAAAACAAATTAAAACGAAAATGCAAAATAGTGATTAATCGCAAAAAAAAATACAGCTAAGACCTGAGTCGCTGAGTCGTCTCTGCCGAGTAAACCTCTGGTAAAAAAAAATAAACAAGAGAAAGAAAAAGAGCATCAATGGCTTCCCAAAAACTTTCCACAAACCCCAAACTTTTCAAGTAAATCTGAGATACCATTTCAATAACCAGAAGAGAGAGAGAGAGAGAGAGTGAGAGAATCCAAATTTCTCAAGTGAATCTTAGAGAGAGAGAAAGAGTGAGAGAAACATACAAGAAAATAAACAAGAAGCTTTAATCTTTTCTTCTACTCTCTTGAGAGCAACAATGGTGGACGTGATACCAAAACACATAAAAGATGTGTGGGATAGATGGAACATAAGAGGAGCAATCATTCTGAGTCTTACCCTTCAAGCGATTCTCATTTGCTTCTCTCCTTTAAGGAAACGCACACCAAGAAGGGCCTTGATCATGCTCGTTTGGTCTTCTTATCTCTTAGCAGATTGGTCTGCTAATTTCGCTGTTGGTCTCATCTCCAAGAATCAAGGTAAAGAATCAAAACCTGATGATCCTCCTCAGGACAAAAAGCTCATGGCTTTATGGGCACCATTCTTGCTCTTGCATCTTGGTGGACCAGACACAATCACAGCTTTTGCCCTTGAAGATAACGCTCTTTGGCTCCGACATGTCTTTGGGCTTGTCTTTCAGGCAATTGCTGGTGTCTATGTGGTTCTCCAGTCTCTGCCTAATAGCCTTTGGGTGATAATACTCTTAGTGTTCATTTCTGGGACTATAAAGTATCTGGAGAGGACAACGGCTCTGTATAGTGCGAGTTTGGACAAGTTTAGAGATTCTATGATTCAAGCACCAGATCCAGGACCAAACTACGCGAAGCTAATGGAGGAGTACAAGGCCAAGAAAGAGGCAAGACTACCCACAAAGATTATTCTGATTGATGAGCCTGACAAGGAGCATAGGCCTAAGAAGCTAGTGCATCCATCATTGGTCTCGACTGGCGTAACAAATGAATCGCAGCCAAAGAAAAGAGAGTTGCACGATCTTGAGATTGTGCAGTATGCTTTCAAGTTCTTCAACACATTCAAGGGCCTTGTAGTCAACCTTATCTTCAGCTTCAGGGAGCGAGACGAGAGCCTAGAGATCTTTGAGAATTTGGAAAGTTCAGAGGAGGCTTTGAGGATCATTGAGGTCGAGCTTGGTTTCCTTTATGATGCTCTATTCACCAAGATCGCGGTTCTGCATACCTTTATTGGAAGTGTCTCCCGATTGGTTGCTTTTGGTACCCTTCTGGCTGCCTTCATCCTCTTTCTCAAAAAACCCAACAAAGGCCACGAATTTCATGAAGCTGATGTCAAGGTTACCCTCACGCTGTTCATTGTTGGCATAGCTTTGGATATCATATCAGTCCTCTTGTTTCTGTTCTCCGACTGGACGTATGCTGCACTAAGCAGCTTGAAGGACAACCCCGAGGAAGCTCAATCTTTCTGGGTAGATAGAGTTTTAAACAGGCTGCTTAAGTTAAGGCGGTTGCATTGGACCAAGGATCAAAAGTGCCACGGAGATGCGCATGTGTGTACCAAAAAATGTAAGAAACCGTGTCCCAAGGAGGTTGTGGATAAGTGTTCAGAGGATCATACTCATGACGTGCTCTCGACGAATTTCTTCCTTCGGAGATGGTGTGGAAGCATCAATGTATTCAACTTTCTAGCTTTCGCCACAAAAGCAGAGGTACATAGGATCCATGACGCCAGAGGTATTTTACGCCGCTACTCATGGATATTCGTAGCTAATCTATTCGGAAAACCCTACTTGATCATCAAGACACTTAGTGGATGGATTGGCTATTCTATCAGTAGTGTGCACAAGTGGATCAGCCACATAGTCAATGAGAAATCAAGAAAACATACTTGGGCTCGTCGTACTATTTACCCATTCTATTTCGGGTTCATATCCCGTATTCCTCAGGCCATCAAATATGTGTGGGATTTCTTCAGTGACTTGTTGGACATCGCGGATACGGTTGATATGGTCCACAAGACGCTATTTGTACATGGAGAGCCCATGACGAGACAGCTGTGGGATTTCATCTTCAAAGAGCTGAGATACAAATCAAAGTTTGGAGACAGTCCTGAAAATGCCAAAAGGATATCTTTGGCTCGGGGAGAGTGGTCGTTGCGTGACAACCTGCCAGAGAGTGCAGACCGTGAAAAGCTGGTGCGTTATGTCACACAAGTTGATTATGATCAGAGTCTTTTGATGTGGCACATCGCAACGGAGCTCTGTTACCAACAGGAAGATACCTTTAAGGATAAGGAGCATTTCAGTTACCGTGAGTTCAGCAAAATCATCTCAGACTACATGATGTACCTCCTGATATTGCAACCTGGTCTGATGTCCGAGGTTGCTGGAATTGGGAAAATCCGATTCAGAGACACAATGGCTGAAGCTGACAAGTTCTTCCACAGGAGGCATATCGAGGACGAGAGAAGCGTGAAGAAGGCCAGCGACACAATCCTCAATGTCGAAAGTAAAATTGAACCAATGGGCGTCAAGGGAGATCGAAGCAAGTCTGTGTTGTTTGATGCGAGCAGGCTGGCCAAAGATCTTAGGGATATGGAGAAGAACCATAGAGAAGATAAATGGAAGATACTGAGCAAAGTGTGGGTGGAATTGCTCTGTTATGCAGCGTGTCATTGCGATTCTACAGCTCACGTGGAGCAACTCAGCAGAGGCGCGGAGCTGATCAACTTCGTTTGGCTTTTAATGGCTCACTTCGGACTAACAGATCAGTTCCAGATCAACAAAGGAGATGCCAGAGCCAAACTCATTATAGGCAAGTGATATCACGAGAAGACTATTTTTCAATGACACTTGCATTTCCTCTTGTCTAAATTCATTCTGCAGTGTATTTCCTCTACTCTCTGCTCGAAACCATGAACTCTTTTCTGCATAGAGATTGTATGCTTTTGTGATGGAATCTTCTGATGTCTATCGCACCGTTTGCTCAACAATAATGAACTCTTTCTTCTGCTTTCTGCTCAAAATCATGGAATCACTCTTTGCTTTGCTGCATAGAGAATGATGACATTGTATGCTGACGTCTGTTGCACATTTTCCCAAATATCTTTCATGGTCACATATTCGGACAAAAGGGTTTATGACATATGTATGCTTCAAGATCAGTCTGGCTTGAGTCAAGATGAGCCTGCAAAACAAGAGTGATGTTCTAAATGAAATGGAAATAAGAAGAAGGCTTTTACTGACCCAAAAAGGCAAAAACTCAAGAATCTGTGAGAGAGAAGAAGAGTATAAGAATCCGCAATTACATGTATGTAGCCATTGAAACCAACAGAGGAAAGTAATTCGCAGACATAAGCTTAAAGATGTTGTAATGTAAACTCGAATAACTCTAATGATGATCTTCAATACGACTGAACAAAGAAAGAAGAAGACCACACAAAATATAATCGATATTTCGAAAAGCTTTTCATTTTCCCATTCAAGGAAATCGAACCGTTTCTAGGGATGGATCAATCGTTTTCCCTTGGATTTCGATTTCAGCCTAGATACGTTTTTCAGGGTTTCGCTGTTGTTTCCTTCAATTGCACAAGAAAAAAGAACAATAGTCTGAATAAAAAGGAGTCCGTTTTTGTTCTTTATTTAAAGTAAAAAACATCCACCGTTAATCTATACATATTAATTCATAGAATACAATTTTTCTAATATTTTTTGGGTTGGTAAAATACTTGCGGAATGACATCAAGCAATTTCACTAATCTAATCTACTATATCGAATCTCGACATAGATTTTAACTTTTCAAGCAATTTCCCATTGGAAAATTTCAAAGAGGGGTTATACTAATAAAACTCTTTAGTCTTTATTTACTTATATTTTCCATCTCTTGTCTCATTCATTTTTTCATCTTTATATCATATTTAGCATATTACTGAGGTTGCAGGTGAAGAAAGCAGACACTTTTCCTCCGGGAGAGAAACAGCAAACAGGTAAGAAATCAATAATCTTCTTCTTTGACATATTCGAATTTTCACCCATTTTTAGAACTGTATATGAAATGGGGAAAAGCTTATTAGAGAAAAGATTAAACCTTTCTTACCGATTAGCTTAGGTTTATTACTGATTTGGTTATGGAGCCGCTTCGTCAAACTTCATCTCTAGAAATGTTTTATTCAAAAGAAAAAAAAAAATCATTATTGTTCCAAAACTAATGTCTTTTCTCTTTTGATTCCTTAGTTTTGCTTCTTCAGTTTTGTTTTCAAAGTTTGAGACTTTGAGTTGAGAGAGAGAAAGAGAGAAAGCATTTTGAGTTATGAGTAGTGCAATTTTCTTGGGAAGAATACTTTAACATTTTGGTTGGTTTCACAATTCTGCAGATTGGTTCTTGTTCCACCTTTATGTTTTTTTTGGAGAACTAAGAAGAAAAGTTTTGACCACTAAGGTTTCATGGCTTCCAAGAACTTCTCACCTCAGGAGCCGAATCCAAAAGCTACAATCCAAGAGATCCTCAAGATTGTGGACCAGTTGCATACAAAGCTTCTTCCATCTCAGTCTCAGATACTCACGACGTCTAGAAGCTCTGGTGGTGGAATCAGTAACCAAAACAAGAGACTTGAATCAGTTTCAAGTGCACCTGCTGTTTTATTTGGCCACGATGATTCAGAGAATGTGATTCCTAAGCTTCAAAGTAATCTCCATCTTCTGAAAGAGGGCCTCATTAAGGTACAAGATCTTCGCCAAGACGTTGGATATGAGGTGAGGAAACATTATCATCCACTTAACTCTCTGCTCAAGCGAGTGGAGTTCTCGAAAACTCAGTTGACCAAAGGTATGAAGAAAGACTTGGAAGACATCAACAAGAAGATCTTTAACTTGATGTTCCAGGTCCCTCTGTTGCCTAACAACCGTAGAAAACAATGGTCGGATTATGAGGACCGCGATGGGGAAAATAACGGCAGAGGCATTGTATGCTTGCCTGGAATCCATGCCAATGAAGAAGATCTCAAAAGACTAGCGGTTTTCAGACAAGTAAGAGATAAGTTTGAGAAGCTTAGTGCTGAAAGGAAGTTGTGCCTGCTGAGCTTTGCCGTGTTCCCAGAGAATCAAGAGGTGAATAGAACAATGTTGATGTATTGGTGGATCGGAGAGGGGATTCTTCCTGAACGCAGACAACTTGAAGAGGGCCGTTTTCGGCGTAGTAGAGTCAACCCCGAGGTTAGTGTGAAGGAGATTCTTAAGGAATTCAAGGATGAACACTTGATTGAAGCTGTTGAAAACAAACGTAAAGTGGAGCCAAATAGCTATAAAATGAACCCTTTTGTGCATTCTTCTGTGGTTCTTCTCTCCAAGGAGATAGGACTTTTCGATATGTATCGTAACGGGGAGAAGCCAAGAATGAAGAAATCAGAACTGAACAAGGTATGCCTTGTGGAAGATTCGTCAAGCCAGAAAGAAGCAAAAGCCAAAAACATGCCAGAAGTAGATCACATTAGAACCGTGTTCAATGTTTCAGAGAGGTTCCCGGATTTCACATTCAAGTGGTTCCAAGAGAAGCATCAATCACGGAAGATGATGTTGGGTCGTCGTCTATTAAAAACTAGGTATGAAAATCTCAAGGTTTTTTATTTGGGAAGGTGGGAAAGAACCCCAAAACGCCACATTGAGATTGGGAACACTGAGCTCATGCAAAACTTGACGCATATGACCAAACTCAGGCTTCTAAGTTTTCAAGGGATCTCAAGAATTGAAACTCTCGACGATGCTGCATGTGAGCTTAGTAATATGATCGTCTTGGACCTCAGAGCTTGCTATAACCTGGAGAAAATCCCAAACAACATAAGTAATCTCAAGAATCTCACCTACTTGGACATGTCAGAGTGCTACATGATCGATGGCATGCCCAAGAAGTTGTCTTGGCTGATACACTTGGAGGTTCTCAAGGGATTTGTGGTAAATGATATTAATTGGGGTATCTTCTGCACGTTGGCTGAGTTACAATCTTTGTGGACCCTGAGAAAGCTAAGCGTTACGATAAACGATAAGGATTTTAGTGTAGCTGAACTGATCAAGTCTATTAAGGATTTCAAAAAGCTGGAAAATTTAAAAGTGGTGTGGGGACGTATGCATAAGCCTCATCAAGACAAGGACATAGATGGAAGAAAGAAGGAACAGGCTTTTCTGTTCTTAGAAAGAGTGATGACCAGGATGTTTGGCGCGAATCAGAGAGATTCCAGAAAACTAGAGCTTCCCAAGACATTGAGGAAACTGGACCTGCAATGTTTTCCTGATGCAGTTCTTCCCGAATGGCTTGAGCCTCAAAATATACGTTATCTGGAAAAACTCTACATTAAAGGAGGAACGGAACTTACTGGATTTGGAAAGTCACTGCCTGAGAAGCCAACCGAATGCAAAGTTGAGGTTTTGCGTCTCAAGTTTCTTCCTAATCTGAAAGTGGAGTGGAGGGAGCTGAGTGAACTATACTTTCCAAAACTGGAATTCTTGGAGAAGTATCAATGCCCTCAAGTTAGTTTATGCCCCACTGATGGAATCGGTATCTGGCACAAGCCTTGAAAAACATCAGGTCCAAAGCATTTCAGAAGCGAGAGTTTCTATGTCTTTCCCTTTTATGTCTAATATTATCATTGTTTGTTGTTGTTGTTGTGTGTTGCTTCCTCATTTCCCATTGACTTCTTGCCAGTTTGGCCTCTCAAATGTGTTTGTTGTTAACTTTTGAATAAAATCTTGTCCTGTGATACTACTTGCTCTGCTTCAGCTACAAATAAGAAAGTGCTCACAGGACAGTATATAAGTTCTGAAGTGAAAATAAGAATTGCGTTATGATTAATTGAAAAGATTTACAATGTCTGTCCATGTATACAAGTTGAGAGAGAGACAGAGTAAGAATAAGGAACTAAGGTATGATATGAGGCAACAAAGGAACTACAATGTGTAGATGCACCTATCAAATTTGATACCTTATGCCAGTGCAGAGGCGATGAACCGTATTGAACGCCTTTGCTTGTGAAAGAGGTTCTACTATATTCCACCATCTCTCTGTCTCGCATTTTATTGGAGAATTGCACTCCGTTTATTTCCATTCGAGTGAAACGCTGCGTTTTAAGTTTCTGTTAAGACACGGCTCCGTTAATCAGAAGGAGGTGATTTTTTGCTCAATTACAGTATCAGTTAAGACACGGCTGCGCCGTTTCATTTATCTGTTAAGACACGGCTGCGTTAAAAAAAAGTTTGAGCTTACGCCTTGGGCTTTAACGTTGGGCCTTTCGGGATTAAGATTTGAGAGCGATCCAACGAGTGATTTCTCTGTGTTTCTTTAGTCACGACGGTGGTTCTCCCATTCTCTCCGTGCATCGCCGATCGAAGACGGAGCTAAAAATCCAGATGGAAAATAGGCGGGAAAATCGAGAGTGGCGAGAACAGAGTAGTCGATTAACAGTAAAGAATATGTGAACCCGGTTTGTTCCGGTTAAGCCGTTAATTGGTAATGGTCAATGTAAACCAAGGCTATTTAACTCTGTATTCTTCTTGTTGATGAATAATAACAGAAACAATTCTTATCTTCTTCTTCTTGTTAGATTCAAGCTCTCTAATATGGTATCAGAGAATGAGATCGAAAATCTCGTTTGTTCCTTCTGCTTTCGTCTTCTTTCTTTCTCATTGACCTAGATTTGCATTTGATTCTCACGGTCGATCATGTAGATTGGAGGCTTGATTTTCTTTTATTACAAGAGAATGTACAATATATATAGAGATACATGAGATACTCTAGGTTTAGACTAATGACAATTACACAACCTTTCCATATATACATTACATGCCCCCTCAAGACGGAGGCACTTGAGTGACACCGATCTTGCCATTGAGTTCCACAAAGCGTGAGCGAGGCAGTGGCTTGGTAAGAGCATCGGCGAGTTGAACTTTTGTTGAAACATGAACAACTCGGAGAGCGCCTGATTGGATGTGATCTCGCACGAAATGGTAATCAAGTGCGATATGTTTCATACGAGAATGAAATACTGGGTTTGCGCACAGATAAGTGGCTCCAACATTGTCACAATAAATTACTGGCGGAAACGGTAAGTCAATGGCTAGTTCAGACAGAAGTGAACATACCCATTTGAGTTCAGATGCTGTATTCGCAACGGCGCGATATTCTACTTCAGTAGATGAACGAGCCACACCCTTTTATTTCTTTGAAGACCATGAGATAGTTGTGGTGCCAAGATAAAGCACGTACGCATTTGTTGACACAAAATCATCCGTGTCTCCCGCCCAATCCGCATCAGAGAATGCATGGAGTGAGAATGGAGAATTCGAATGTAAGTAGATACCATGGGTAATTGTGCCAGCCAAGTAGCGGAGAAGACGTTTGACTGCTTGCCAGTGTTGATCTGTTGGGCGATGCATAAACTGCGACAATCGATTAACTGCATACGCAATATCAGGTCTGGTGAAGGCCAAGTATTGAAGGCTGCCGACAACAGAGCGATACTCAGACGGATTATCAAGAGGTGATCCAGAAAACAGAGATAATCTTGGTGTGGGAGACATCGGAGTAGCGACGGGTCTCGCATCAAGCATCTTTGTTTTTGTTAAAAGATCAATGACATATTTGCACTGCATCAAGTGAAGCCCTTTGGCAGTCCTAGTTGCTTCAATTCTGAGAAAATAACTGAGCTCGCCATGGTCTTTGAGTGAGAACCGATTTGCAAGAGTAGATATTAGTGTCGTGATGAGCTGCGAATTACTACCGGTGACCACAATATCATCCACGTACACTAAGATGTAGACCAAATCAGAACCTCGATTGTAGATGAACAAGGAAGTGTCCGCAACTGAATTTTGGAAGCAAAGTGAGAGCAAAAACGTTCTAAGCTCCTGATACCAAGCACGCGGTGCTTGTTTTAGGCCATAAAGAGCTTTCTTCAAGCGACACACATGGTGAGGACGATCTTTATCAACGAAACCTGGTGGTTGCGAGACATATACTTCATCCGTTAATGTGCCTTGGAGGAAGGCATTGTTGATGTCGAGCTGCCGGATTAACCAGGAACGACTTACGGCAACGTCAAAAACCAAACGAAGCATTGTGGTTTTGATAACTGGACTGAAAGTCTCGGCGTAATCAAGTCCATATTGTTGATTGAATCCTCGCGCGACCAATCTCGCTTTATACCTGTCAATATCACCACTAGGAAGAAATATAAGCGTGAAAATCCACTTTGTATCAATAACATTTTGATGTGGTTCAGGTGGAACCAGATCATATGTATCGTTCCGAACAACCGCATTAAATTCTTCTGTCGCTGCGTTTCTCCAATTCGAATCTCGCAAGGCTTGGTTAATAGTTGTGGGTTCAAGTTTGTTGGTCCGTTTTAGAGTAGCGAGAAGGGAGTACTTGGGGTTTGGTTTAATGATTTGGTTTTTAGCTCGGGTTCGCATCTGGTGATTATTAATAGGTGGTGGAGGAATCAGATTATCAGGTGGTGGTTGAGGATTCGAATTATTAGGTAGTGGTGGAGGATTCGTGTTTGGAGTCACAGGTGAAGAAGGAGAAATATGTTCAAAGATCGAGTGTTGGGATGAGGTGGCCGTGGGTTGGTTTATGGGTGGACTTTTGGTTATTGGGCTTGGGATTTGTGTAGGGAAAAGAGAGTTGGGACAGAAGAATTAGAGTTTGGGCTTGGGTTATTTATTTCGTGACCCATATGTAAATTAGACTGACCTGTTTCTGTGATGCTCGTTGATCGAGCATTTGGTGATCCAACTGTAGCATTTTCCACCGGTGAATTAACAATCGCCGGCGGCAAGTGAGTGGTCCGACACGGAGGTCCAGGTGCTGGAGCTATTACGAGTGGTGTTGACACCACCGGAATGCGGGTTGGAGTTGTATCAGTGGGTTGTTCTATTGAATTCGATGAGAGAGGCGTGGTGGATGGCGATTTCATCTGAGCAAACAGGAATGTTGATTCCAGAAATTGGACATGTCTTGAGGTATAGAGATGACCTATAGCCATGTCCAGACATAAATATGCACTCTGCGTCAATGAGTATCCCACAAACACACACGTGACCGATCGATCCTCCATCTTATGAGCTGTGTATGGTCAAAGCCACGAAAAACAGGTACACCCGAAGACTCGTAGTTTCAAGTAGTTGGGTGATTGACCGAAGAGCTTTGCATACGGTGAGACATTATTGATGACTGGTGATGGGAGCCGATTAATGAGGTATACGGCTGCGTTGAAAGCATAAGGCCAATAGCTCTTATGCATCGATGCTTGACCAAGTAAAGTGAGGCCAGTTTCGACAATGTGTCTGTGCTTCCGCTCTGAGATTCCGTTATGCTCTGGAGTATGTGGAGGTGTCGTTAAATGTGTGATGCCATTAACGAGAAGAAACTGTCGAAGGGCTATGAATTCGCCGCTATTGTCTGAATATAGTGTGCCAATCTTGCTCTGGAACCGATTCTCCACTAAGGCTTTGAACGCTATAAAAGTTTCACGGACTTAAGATTTCTGTTTAAGCGGATACAACCACGTGTATCGGGTATAGTGATCAACAATAACAAGGTAATACTTGAAATTGTCTATAGATATAAGAGGAGAAGTCCATACATATGTATACAAATATTCAAGCGGCTTGGTTGAGGTTATTGTGTTTGAAGAAAATGGTAGTTTATGGCTTTTATGAACAAGACAATCAGGGCAAGAAAAAGGTTTTATTGAATGAGAAATCGGTAACAAGAATTGAGAAACAACAGATTTTAAAGTGGAAATAGATGGGTGACCCAGTCTCTCATGCCATGAATGAAAGAAGTTTTGGGAGTTGGTGAGGCGTAGAAGGTTGTAGGCGTGGTGGTATCAACTGGCCACTCGTAAAGTCCATGTTTAGTTCTGCCTTGGAGTAACTGGTCCCCCGTGCTGAGATCCCTCACCTGAAAATGCGTAGGAAAGAATTCCACAGAAACATGATTAGTGTTACATAAACGGTTCACAGAAATAAAGTTTGTGTGAAGATTGAGAACATAAAAAACATTGTTTAAGTCAAGGGATCGAGAGGAGGTAGAGAGAGTGGTGGAACCAGTTTGCGAGATCGGAAGAGTAGAACCATCAGCTATTGTAACTTCATCGCCGCCATTATACGGTAGATGGAAAGACAGGTTGTTCAAATCTGTCGTGAGATGATGCGAGGCTCCGCTGTCAAGTAGCCAATTTGTGGCATTGTAGGACGGTGCAATAGCAACGTTAGCCCTTGGTTGCCATGGTGTCGAGAAACCGGATTGTTGTGGCTGGTTTGGCGTGTATGATCTGCCCAAAAATTGTAATTGTGAGCATCGTCGGGCACTATGTCCGTGAATACCACATATTTGACAACGCCCCTGATATCCTCGTGGAGATGTAATATCTTGTCTCTGGTTAGGTTTTTGTTGTTGCCAGTTTGAAGAGTTGCGATTCGGTCCTTGATAACCAGAGCGGTTGTTGTTACCGTAGCCAGAACGGTTGTTGTTACCATAGTTGCGGTGAGTGATGGCATTGACAGAGACAGGAATTGATGGAGACGAGAGTACAACTGACTGAAGTTTCACCTCGTGATTCAATAGTTTCTCATGGACCTCAGGAAGAGAAGGTGGCGAATCTCGGGCTGCGATCTGATCGATGACAGTTTTGTAATCCTCCGAAAGTCCATCTAATATGAAGTCGATTTGATCCTCATGATCAAGAGTTTTTCCCAATAGAGCTAGTTGATCAAACCGAGTTGTGAATCCTTGAAAATACTCGTTAATAGACTTGTACCTTTCTTCCATTGGTTGAGTTGTTCTTTCAACTGCCTTAGGTAACCGTGGCTGGGATTTGCATATGTGGAAGAAAGAGTCTCCCAGATCTGAGCAGAGGTTGTCGTCGTCGAGAGAAGGGGCTGAAGAGAGACAGAGATGGCTCCAAGAAGACCACTGTATATCAAGCGGTCTTGACGTTTCCATAGTGTGTACGCTGGATTGACAGAGGAACCAGTGCTTGCGGTTAGGGTAGCAGGTGGCACCGTGACGGATCCGTCAACGTAGCCAGCAAGATCATATCCTTCAAGGAGTGCGTGGACTTGTCGGCGCCACATGATAAAATTGGAGGCAGTGAGCTTTGTTACATTGCTCATATTAACATTCAAGAGTGTTTGTGCATCGGAGACAATTATAGTCTCGGTATTAGCGGCCGGTGCTTGAGACATAGTCTATGAAAAGGAGGAAGAAGACTCTGTTTTTGAAGAATGAAAGATGGCGGCCAAAGAAAAAAAAAAATTTCTTAAAGAATTAGGTATCGTGGCTCTGATACCATGTAGATTGGAGGCTTGATTTTCTTTTATTACAAGAGAATGTACAATATATATAGAGATACATAAGATACTCTAGGTTTAGACTAATGACAATTACAACCTTTCCATATATACATTACAGATCATCTGTGTGAAAGGTTTTTGGTTATTCCGCCAAGAATCGCTAATTTCACATATTATCTTCGATTTGAGCTTCGTTTTCACTCACAATGGTGCTCGGTAGGAAAACCTCAAGAAGCGGTGGTCGATTGAGCTCATCGGTGCGGAGATCTTCCATTTCTGAAGATTCGCTTCCGCCTTCTCCGATTTCAGCTTACAACAACCGCAACAGTATTCATCCTCCGTTCTATATCACCAGCGGCGATAATCCGGGTGCTTCCATTATATCTGAGGTACTTGATGGTTCGAACTACGATAATTGGAGTATTGCTATGAAAATTTCCTTAGATGCGAAGAATAAGATTGCTTTTATTGATGGTTTTATCACTAGACCGAATGAATCAGAGGATAGTTTCACGAGTTGGTCTCGTTGCAATTCAATGGTTAAGTCCTGGATCTTAAACTCTGTTTCAAAGCAAATCTATAATGATGCTTTAGAGATTTGGAATGATTTGTTGGCTAGATTTCACATTACAAATTTCCCTAGATCCTATCAGCTTTCTCAACAGATTTGGTCTTTACAACAAGGTTCGATGGACCTCTCTACTTATTACACAAAATTGAAGACCTTATGAGATGAGCTTGATGGTGCAAACTGTGTGAAAATTTGTCATCATTGTGATTGTTGCAAAGCAATCGATACTAAGTCGGATCATGCTAAGGTCATTAAATTTTTGGCTGGTTTAAATGACTCCTATTCTACCATTCGGAGCCAGATCATTATGAAGAAACATGTTCCTGACCTCTCTGAAGTGTACAATCTCCTGGATCAAGATCATAGTCAACGAAACATCAATCCAATTCACACTGCTAGTGCTTTTTAGGTGGCTTCTTCTGAACAAATTTCGGTGAATACTACTACATCTACTTACTCTAATCAGAATTCCAGCCGGCCTATATGTGCTCATTGTGGCTATAGTCATACTGTTGATACGTGTTATAAGATTCATGGTTATCCAGTGGGATTCAAACACAAAGGCAAGCCTCAGTCTGATAAACAGGCTTTTCTAGCAAAACCTCAAGCTTCTACTAAGCAAGTGGTTGCTTAAATGGCATTGGCTCCTCCAACTTCGCATGACAATCTCTCAACTTTGGTCACTACTTTGTCAAAGGATCAGATTGAGGGAGTTATAGCATATTTCAACACTCAGCTACAACCTCAGAATGAACTTCAGTCTTAACCTTGTGCTGGCACTATTACTGCTCTTCCTGGTATGGCTTTTTCATCCTCTACCTTACATTTTGTTGGGCCTTTGAGAGCCACAGGAATAGCTCTATCTTCTCAATCTTGGATAGTTGATAGTGGCGCCACGCATCATGTGGTTCATGACAAGTGTTTGTTTGCTAGTTTATCTGATACTATGAATAGATCAGTAGCTTTTCCCACAGGATTGGGAGTAGCCATTGCTGGTATTGGGACAGTCAGATTAAATGGTTCATTGGTTTTGAAGAATGTCTTATATATTTCAGATTTCAGACTTAACTTGATGAGTGTTAGTCAGTTATATTTGACAAAGATCTAAGTTATCAGGTTATATTTGACAAAGATTGTTGCATTATTCAGGAGCCTATCAAGGGATTGATGATTGGTCAGGGTGAGGGAGTCTCTAATCTCTATGTCCTGGATGCTGCATCAGTCATGGCCCCTTCTGCAGATTCTGCTTATTTCTGTTCCAATGTTGTTGTTGATTCCAACATTTGGCACATATATTAGGTCATCCCTCTATGTTATTGATGTACTTGGGTTTAAACAAAGGAATAAAGACTTTACGTGTGCTATTTGTCCTCTTGCAAAACAAAAGCATAAACCCTTTGTTTCCAAGATTCATTTGTCTGCTAAAGCCTTTGATCTTTTACATATTGATACATGGGGTCCTTTCTCTGTATCTACTGTGGAAGGTTATAGGTACTTTCTCACTATTGTGGATGATCACAGCAGAGTCACTGGGGTTTATTTGATGAAGAATAAGTCGGATGTCTTAACAGTGTTTCCTAATTTCTTGAAGATGATTGAGAATCAATATCATACAGTTGTTAAGGGAGTTCGGTCAGACAATGCTGTTGAGCTCAAATTTGATAGTTTGTTCAGAGAAAAAGGGATAGTTGCTTATCATTCTTGTCCAGAGACACCTGAACAGAACTTTGTGGTTGAGAGGAAACATCAAGATATCCTCAATGTGGCCAGAGCCTTAATGTTTCAGGCTCATATCCCTCTTGAGTATTGGGGTGATTGTATTCTCACAGCGGTGTTTCTGATCAACAGAATTCCTTCTCCTCTGTTGCAGGACAAAACTCCGTTTCAGATGCTTACTCATAAGCTTCCAGATTACACAGGTTTGAGGGTCTTTGGTTGCGTTGGCTATGTTTCTACATCATCCAAGAATCGACACAAGTTTCAACCTAGAGCCAAACCTTGTTTCTTCCTTGGCTACCCTGCTGGTTATAAGGGTTATAAAATGCTGGACTTGGACACAAATTCTATCCACATCTCTAAGAATGTTGTGTTTCATGAAGACATTTTCCTTTTTGCCACAGGTTAACCTTCCTCTATCTTGATATATTTGATTTTCATGTGGTTTCTGATGAGATTGTTCCTGAATCTGGAAATTCAGTAAACGAGACTGTTTCTGTAGAACCTGCGGTGGTTGTTGATAGTCCTGTTGCTCAGCTTAGGGAATAAACTAATAAAAGACATACTAAACAGCCAGCATATTTGCAAGATTATTATTGCAATATGACACATACAAACATACCTTATCCGTTGGCTGCTTATTTGTCTTATGAACATCTTTCTGAAGAGTACAAAGAATATGTGTGTGCTTTGACTGCTCTATCTGAACCTACATGTTTTAGTCAAGCTAAGACATTTCCAGAGTGGTTAAAAGCTATGAATGAACAGTTACAAAGCCTGTCATGAAGAGCTCGATCTCCCAAATGTGGATGACTTGGTGGAGAAGGACGCGTATCAACTCTGGGCGGGGAGCGCGATGGAGGTGAGCTCCCTTTCATCTCTCACTTTGCAGTTATCTGCTTCATCGTACCCATTTTGCTTACCAAACTTGTCGCCGTTCTGTTTTGGTAGATGGTTACTCATACGAACCTGCTTACCCTAAGGTACGATCGTCGCGTTCGAAGACTTGCTGACAAACTCAAGGGTTTCCCGGCGATAAAGGCGGAAGCCGACAAGGTTGCTGGGCTTGAAGAGAAAATCTCTGCGCACAACCAGGCCATGAAAGATGTGTCCGCGAAAGCCGATAAGGCAAGGAAGAGGGCAAGACTCGCTGAGGAGGCGAGGAAGAGGGCGAGACTTGCTGAGGAAGAGCTCGAGAGAAAGAGTGCGGAGAAGGATTCTCTGCAGAACTTTTGTGATGCTGAGATCGCTCGCTTGCGAGCCTCTCGGGAGTTTGAGGTCAATCAGATTGTCATGAAGTGCAACGACAGGCTGAGAAGGATCAAGAAGTCGATCGCGGACAACGATGAAGTGAACAAGCTTTCGGGCTTGATGAACCAAGCAATGGCGATCAAAGATTACCTGTCCATTTTATCGAAAGAGGGGATTGCCATTCCTGTTGACAAGCCAGCAGATCTCGAGAAGAATTTCAAAAGGTTTGAGACTCAGCTCGAGACGTTAGAAGTCAAAGAGATAACCGAGGAGGACTATGTGATATCTCCTCCTCGCTTTATGCGGGCGATCCCTCCTCGGACTGACACTGAGGCTCCTTTCGATGAGTACGGGACACATATGACCGCTGAGGATGAGGAGGACATCGACCCAATCAGAGGAGATCTCGATGCAGCTCCCAGGGACGTTGCCACGGGTGAAGTTCTCACTCCTCTTGATGGAGTTCCGGTTACATCGGCGGTCTAAAATTCGTTTCCCTTTTTGCTTATTTCCTCCAGGCCGCTTGTGGCCTTGGTATCTTTTGCTTGTAAGGACTTAAAACTTTATTTTCTGCCCGAACGGGTTCCGAATGAGACTCTGTCTTTAGTTGTTATGGAGTTTTTGTGAGCTCGTAGATTATCGTTTAACTAAGTTGGCGGGGTTTAGCCGGCTTACAGACTTAGAAATTGGTAGGTTGTGTTAGAACTCTGGGTTTTTACAAGTATTTCCCTTTTTGCCTGCGACTCTGAGGTCGGCTTTGTGGCAGTGTTCGTTTTGTGATTAAGTGTGCGAGGCGGACTCGGCTTAATGTTCTTAGTCGTTGCGGGACGGGCTGCGGGTCTGGCCCCGGCTTACAGGTCGCCAGTGGAAGTTTTAAACTTTGGATCTGACGATGTGGTTGATCAAACCACTTTTGTTCATGTGGAACGTAATTTGGTCAATTGCCTGGCCGAGGCATTGACGCAGAATGAGCTCGGAGCTTTTCGGGCTGGGAGAGTCAGTGCGCGAGATGTGATAAGTCGAAATCATAAGGAAATGAGCAAAGCTTAACGAACTGGATATGTAAAAAAAAGATTTTTTTTATATTAATAGCTGTGCCTTTTTACGGGATGCCTACGTACCCTTTGTGATAGGGATCAAGCCAATCGTAGTTCATTTACAAGAGTAACAAGGTGAGCTCGTAGAGCCCTTTTTTTTTTTTTATTAGTAATGGTGCCGCGATCTGTCGAGGCGGTCTTCAGATGTTGTTCGCGCCAAGAAACTTGGTGTCGTAGTAGTACCTTTTGAGGCTCATGGAGTTCCAAGATCGTGGGATCATTTCACCGTTAAAGGTCATCAGGCGGTAGACTCCGGGTCGGATGATTTCAATGACTTGGTAGGGTCCTTCCCAGTTCGCGCCGAGTTTCCCGGCCTTGTATTCCGCCATATTTTCTTAAACTTTTCGAAGGACGAGGTCGCCGACGTTGAAACTCCGGTTGCGGACTCTTTTGTTGTAATACCGCATCGCGAGCTGCTGGTAATTTTGTATCCGGGCTAGAGCTTCTCCCCGCTCTTCTTCGATGTGATCGAGGTTGTCGACAAGCATCGAGTCATTGAGGGTAGGATCTTCGGTCATCATTACGCGGTGCAAGCTATTGACGTTTACCTCGGCTGGTGCCATCGCTTCCAATCCGTAGGCAAGGGAGAATGGTGTTCGGTTGGTCGACTGGCGGGGAGTGGTCCAAAATGACCAGAGCACGCCGTCGAGTTCGTCTGTCCAGAGTCCCTTTTTGTCCTCGAGTCGTTTTCGTAGACCGTCGATAATTCTTTTGTTTGACGCTTCCGCCTGTCCGTTGCCTTGTGGATATCTTGGCGTTGATTTGCTTAACCGTATCTTCCACTTTGCACAGAAATCTTCAAAGGTTGTCGAGATAAATTGCGAGCCGTTGTCCGTGACGATCTCGTATGGTAGCCCGTGACGGCAGATGACAAATTTCCAAACAAAATTCTGTACGTCGGTTGCTCGAATCATCGCGTTGGCCTCGGCCTCGACCTACTTGGTGAAATAGTCTGTTACTACGATGATGTACCGTTTCTGTCTTGACTTTGGGAAGGGACCCATGATGTCCATTGCCCAACGCATAAAAGGGTAGGGTGCTGTCGCTGTGGAGAGTGGCTTTGTTGGGGAGTTGATCATTGGTCCATGACGTTGGCACTGTTCGCAGCAACGGGCGTATTCGGCGCAATTTTTTAGCATCGTTGGCCAGAAGAAACCGAGACGTTTAATTTTGATCGCTAGGGCCCGACCTCCGGAGTGACTACCAGCCGCACCCTCGTGTGCCTCAGCCATGACTCTGTAAATTTCGTCGCCAACCAGACATTGGAGTAGTACATCAGCGGCGTTCTATCTATAGAGCTCGTCTTTAATGATAATGTAGTGCGCGCTGCGGGCCTTCAGTCTACGCGCTGCCCACTTGTCTTTTGGGAGTTCACCGGATATGATGTATGCGATAATATCTTGTCGCCAGTCTGTTGTAGATTGACAGGCGGTCTGTGGGGGAGACGTTTCAGTGGCGTCGGATAGTTCGCCGGGAATGATGTTTATGCGGCAAACTCCTTTGGGCAGAGTGATGCTTGGCTCTGCGATTGATTTAATCGGAATTACTCGGCGTAGATCGGAGTCCGAGCTGGATCCTAGAGAGGCGAGTGCATCAGCCTGAGTGTTGTCCGCCCGTGGAATCTTTGTGACTTTGAAGACGTCGAAGTCTTTGGTCAATTCACGGGCAAGTTTTAGGTATGCCTCCATCCTTTCGTCTTTGGTATTGTACTCCCCGTTGAATTGATTAGCTACGAGCTGTGAATCGCAATATATGTGGATCTTCGAAGCGCCGACCTCCCTGGCTAGTTGTAGTCCGGCAAGTAGAGCTTCATATTCGGCCTCGTTGTTTGATGCTTTGAATTCTAGCCGGAATGATTGTTCCAAAATCTCTCCCGTTGGAGATTCGAGACGGATGCCGATGCCCGCTCCGTGCCGTGATGAGGATCCATCGACATGAAGTGTCCACTCCTGACTGATTCCATCAGACTCTACAGAAACTGGCGGTAGCTCGACGAGGAAATCGGCCAGGACCTGAGACTTGGCACTCGTTAGATTACAAAACTCTATATCGTATTCGCTAAGCTCTATAGCCCACTTCGCCATCCTTCCGGACACGCTCGGGCTGTGTAGGATCGTTCTCAGGGGTTGCGTGGACATTACTACGATTGTGTGAGATTGAAAGTACAGTCGTAGTTTGCGGGCTGAGATGATGACCGCTAATGCGAGCTTCTCGAGGAGGGGGTAGCGAGATTCTGCCCCGTCAAGAGACTTGCTGATGTAAAAAATTGGTTTTTGCTCACCACGGTCTTTGCGTACGAGCACCCCACTGATAGCTGCGTTGGTTACCAAAACATAGAGATACAGAGCTTCTCCCGGCTCAAGCTTGGCCAACACAGGGGGTGTAGATAAATAGGCCTTGAGTTCTCCGAACGCGGCATCGCATCGATCATCCCAGAGGAAGCCTTTTTCTTTGTTTGTCCGTAGCAACTTGTAGAACGGTAAGCTTCGATCCGTAGATCGAGAAATGAATATGTTGAGGGCTGCAATGCGGCCTGTGAGTCGCTGGACTTCTCTCTTATTTTTAGGCGAGGGTAGGTTGATGATTGCAGCGATCTGCTTCGGGTTGGCCTCGATCCCGCGCTGTGTGACGATGTAGCCCAGGAATTCGCCCGAGGTGACCCCAAAAGTACACTTGGTCGGGTTAAGCTTCATTCCGAATTTGTTCAAGACCGCAAAGCAGTCTTCGAGGTGGGCGATGTGATCGTCGGCCTTTCGTGACTTGACGAGCATGTCATCGATATAAACTTCTATAGTATCGCCGATCTGATTAGCACACATCTTGTTTACTAGACGTTGGTAGGTCGCGTCGGCGTTCTTGAGACCGAATGGCATTACACGATAGCAATACGTGCCGCGATCTGTGATGAACGCTGTTTTCTCACGATCGTTGGGATGCATCATGATTTGGTTATACCCCGAGAAGGCGTCCATAAAAGAGAGGAGTTCATTACCAACTGTCGCCTCGACGACTTGATCGATGCGCAGAAGCGGAAAACTGTCTTTCGGGCACGCCTTGTTCAGATCCGTGAAGTCGATGCAGATTCGCCACTTGCCATTCTTCTTTTTGACGACGACTGGATTAGCGAGCCATGCTGGATAATGAACCTCGACGATCGATCATGCCCCGAGCAATTTGGCGACCTCGTCGTTTACTGCCTGGGCCCGCTCTGGACCGAGCTTCTGCCTCTTTTGTTTGATCGGTCTGTACGTTGGGTCGACGTTCAGCTCGTGAGTTGTTATGACTGGGTCGATCCCTTTCATATCCTGCATCGTCCACGCAAAAGTCGTAACACTCGAGCTCAGAAATTGGATCAACTGCTGTCGTAACGGTTCCTCGAGCTCGGAGCCAATCCCGACCTATCGCTCAGGGCGTTGCTCATCAATGCTGACTTGGATGACAGTTTCCTACTTCGGGCTAAGGTTCGCGGGCTCGGTTGGTTGGCTAATGTTGCAGGTGACCCTACGCATTTGTTGCTCCGTGACGAAACACGACCTCGCAACCTTTTGACTTCCGCGGATCGTGAAGACTCCGGTGGGGGTCGGGAATTTGACGCACTGGTGATAGGTTGAGGACACTGCTCGCAGGGAGAACAGCCATGGTGTTCCCATTATAACGTTGTAGACCGCTGGTTTATCGACTACGACGAATTTGACAATCTTAGTAATACCTCCTGCGTAGACCGCCATTTTGATGGTGCCCAATGTCATTGTCGTTACTCCGTCGAAACCGGTCAGAGGCTTCGGGCTAGGTTTTATTTTGTCAGCCCCTATGTCCATCTTTCGTAGCGTTTCGAGAAAAATGAGGTCAACCGAGCTTCCTGTATCGACCAACACTCGAGTGACGTCGCAGTCCTCGATTTTCAGCTCAATGACTAGTGGATCCTTGTGTGGCATTGACACGTTCTTGGTGTCAGCTTCGCTAAAAATGACCGGCATATCGACCTCGGCCTGCAAGCGACAGTCTTGTTGCAAAGATGCTTCCTTCTCGTGCTTCTTTAGAGATCGGACCGAATTGGAAGGAGTTCGAAACCCGCCCATTATCATGTAAATTTTGCGTTTTGACGAAGGCTGGCCCCGACCAGAGCCATTACCATCGTCGGACTGTTTCGGAGGGAGTGGGAGATCGACGTTATTATCTGGCTTTTGCTCGTGCCTTTTTTCATGCTCCGCGGCTTGTCGCTTCTCGGACTGGTTAGAAGGTAGATCGAGCCGTACTTCTCCACTGTTGAATTTGGCCATCAGTTTGTCTTTTAACTGCCTGCATTGGTAGGTCGAATGACCATAAATTTGGTGGTAGTCGCAGAATGATCTGGTGTCAGACTCCTTTTCTTCTCCGCGAACAAATTTGAATGGCCACTTCTTGGTTTGGTTCTGAGCCGGGCTCGACGTTTGATCCTGCCTACTTGTGACCAGGTTAGTCGTAAGCTTCTTCTTGATGTCTTTAAAATCTTGGTCGAGGTGTTGCCGGGGTTCAATGTAGTCATCATCCACGAGCTCTTTTGCTCGGGCTTTTTGGGCTACTGGCTTAGCGGAAGGGTATTTTCTAGAATTAGCTGCCCGATCTTCCTCCAATGCGATGTAACGCGTCGCGCGGTGCATGGCATCTTCAAGGGTGAGGGGTTTTTTGAGGACCAGGTCGGTTCGGAAGGGTGATTCATGCCACAGGCCGTTCTGTAGAGCGTCGATGGCAGAAGCGTCGTGGACGTCCAACTCTGCCAATATTGCCTTGAAACGAGCCATATAGTCGCGCAGGGATTCTTTAGACCCCTGGGCCAACGCCCATAGGTCGGCATCCGACGCGCCGTCCTGAATGTACATCGAATAGTGTTTGAAGAAAACTGTGCATAGCTGGTTGAAACTGTTGACGGAGGATGGTTCGAGACGACAGAACCAATCGAGCGCAGACCCGGTTAGATGCTCCACGAAATACTGACAGTAGGCCGCATCTCTTTCTTCCGGGGACAGTTGAACTCGCCCCATCGCGATGGTGAAAGCGGTCATGAAATGCTTTGGGTTGGAGTTTCCAGCGTAGGTCTGCAGGCGAAGCTTTGACGTGTGTCTGAGTGGGGTGGAAGTGATTCGATCCGTGAAGGGTGTTCGCTGAGTCTCTTCCAGCACGCGATCGATCTCGGGCGCCAAGCTGAGAGGCCGGTGGACTTGGGAGTTTACTTCTCGTAGCTTGGCTTTCAAGGCTGCGATCTCGGCTCCTTGAAACAAATTTTGGTCAGACGGGGGTGGTTGGCCGAGCTGAGCGCTGATCGGTGTTTGGGATGGTGTGTTTAGGTTGATTACCCGATGGTGAGTCAGGGGTCGCCCTTGTCGTTCTATTGCGTATGAATGTGTCCGCGCTTGCTGTGCTGGTCGGGGAGAATCCAGCTGTTCTTGAATAGCGTGGTGTGCGTTGGAAAATTCATCCAGGCGAACGCTCGTTTGTCTGAACAGATCGTCCTGCTGATCGAAGCGTCGCATGAGGGAATTTAGCATCATGGTGAAGTTAACTTGCTCGTTCGCGACGGTCATGGGTTCGCTAATCCTGGGCTCGACCGCGACGGGAGCAGCTTCTTCTTGAACCGATGTTTGATTAGTGATCGCTCCTCCTGCCATTGTTAAGGTGGGGGTTATTTGACTTATCGACGCGGTCTCTTGAGCTGTTACGTTGTCGACTTGCAGACTGGTCGATGGTTCCGGGCTCATAGTTCCTCGCGTTAGAAAATCTCCAGTGCCCCTACCTGGCGCGCCAATTGTTGTAGCCCGAATATGGAAACAATGAATTTGTAGTAGGTAAAGGTCGGTGAATTTCGTGTATTGAGGACTGAGCATTTAAACTAAGTATATTACAGAGTGCTTCGGGGTTGGCAGACCGGACAGACCCGGGCTATCAAATTGTTATCGATAAAAGAGAATAGTACTTAGACCGCTGCGGGCTGATTCTTGAGAGGGGGTTTGTAGCTTTCTCTGGAGGGAGACGATCTCCTGAAGGATTCTCTGGAAGAATTAGGGATCCGGGGCGATCTCCAGCTCTCCAAAAGATGTCTTGTCACATCACCTCATTCCTCTATTTATAGTTCAATGTTATGAGGGTACATCCTAGGTTTTACAAGCTATGAATGAAGAGTTACAAGCTCTTGAGAGTACAAAGACTTGGGAAATTTGCTCCTTACCTCCGGATAAACATGCTATAGGTTGTAAATGAGTTTTTAAGCTCAAGCTTTTTGCTGATGGGAGTTTGGAGCGTCACAAAGCACGTTTGGTAGCTAAAGGTTACACTCAAAAGGAAGGAATTGATTTTATAGATACGTTCTCTCCAGTTGCCAAAATGACTACTGTCAAGACTCTGCTTGCTGTTGCTGCTGCCAAGAATTGGAGTTTTACACAGTTAGACGTCTCCAATGCTTTTCTCAACGGTGACCTGGATGAGGAAATCTACATGACTTTGCCTCCGGGTTATACTCCTCACCCTGGTGTAATCCTTCCTCCTAATGCTGTATGTAGGTTGAAGAAATCTCTATACGGTTTAAAACAAGCCTCTAGACAGTGGTTCTTGAAATTTAGTTCCACACTAATGTCTCTTGGTTATCAAAAATCACATTCTGATCATACTCTCTTCATTCACAATCATGGAGGGTCGTATGTGGTGGTTCTTGTGTATGTTGATGACATCATTATTGCTAGTTGACAAATTGAAGTGCGCTTTGAATCAAGCCTTCAAGCTACGTGATTTGGGGCCTTTGAAATATTTCCTTGGCTTGGAAATTCTTATCTTCTTCTTCTTGTTAGATTCAAGCTCTCTAATAAAGTACTCCGATGCTCTGAAATTCGATGAACTTATTGCTCTTTGAATTTTGTTTTTAGGTGTGGTGAAAGTTTGAATAAGTCTTTTTTTTCCCTATGGCTGAGTGATGATAGTGCAATGATTCCATTTGAACTGTTTCCTTTTAGTTTGATTTGATGTCTCTTTGTGTGTGTGTGTGTGATTCCCTTCGTTTTGAAGCTTTAGTGAGTGTTTGGCTGCTGATGAAATGAGTTGAAGCACGAAATAAAGATGTGAAATTTTTGTTTTAAGAGTATATCTCCAAGTCACAACTAAATCAAAACTACAACATATGTCAAATGCCACTTTCCGAATCTATAATATGTTACATGGATAATGGGATTGCTGATGATCAGTGTCATATCTTAACTGCAAAACAGTATACTTATCTTAGACTCTAGTTTAAGACATTTGCTCAACTTCATTGCCTAAATAAGTTGCAGAAAGATATGAGATTTCCTTTTCATTGTTCATATTTGTTTGCAGGCATTTGCCTTACGAAAGACATCAAATAGCTAAAGTTGTGAGCATAGTAATAAGCAACACTTGACACTTTATATGTGCAACTCAATCAATTACATTGCATCCTGTTTGGCCTCTTTTGCTGATGTTCTCAACTAATCTCCAAGGTTGAAGTGAGCCATTGCTAGCCAAACGAAGTTGATGAGCTCTCCTCCTTTGCTAAGCAGCTCCATACGTGCTGTGGCATCGCAATTCAATGCTGCGTGGAATAGCAACTCCATCCACACTTTGCTCACTATCATCCACATATTTTCTCCACGATCCTCCACCCGTTTCAGCTCTTTGGCCAGTGCCCTTGCCTCAAACAACACAGATTTGCTTTCCTTTCCCTTGACATCCCTTGGATCAATCTCTATCCTGACCAAAAGGATCTCATTAATTGCTGTTTTCACATTCCTCGAGTTCTCAATATGCCTCCTCCTGAAGAATCTTTTAGCTTCGGCTAGTGTGTCTCTAAATCTGATCTTCCCTATGCCTGCAACCTCCGACATCAGCTTTGGTTGCATAATCAAGAGATACATCATGTAGTCTGAGATGATTTTGCTGAACTCTCGGACGCTGTGATTCCCTTCGGTGGACGCTTCTTTTTGGTAACACAGCTCAGTTGCTATGTGCCACAGCATAAGGCTGCGGTCGTAATCAACATCTGCTATATAAGGCAGCAGCAGCCGTTTGGAACCCGTCACTTCTAACTTAGTGATGCCAGAAGCCCATCCTTTCCTTCCGGCTTTTGTTTTGCGCTTCTCCTTATCTGGACTCTTGGGTCTGTCTTTCAGCTGAGTAAATATGAAATTCCACAGTTGTTTTGTCAAGGGTTCACTGTGTACAGATCTTGTCAGAATGATCTCATCAAGCAGACCATTGATGCCGATAGATTTGGTGATGTAGTTGCCAACAAACGCAAAGAAGTGAGGTATCATGAACCAAAATTCAACAATGACGACAACATGACGAGCTACCGGATTCTTTCCCGACCAGTGATTGATGACGTCTCTGATATAGTCGTGAAGATGATGATTCCAAATGGCAATCCTTTTGCACAGGTTCAAGAACTTATTCCACACACGCCGACGTTTTCTATCCGTGTCAGGGATCCTCTGAATATCTGCTTTCACAGAGTAGGCAATCAAGTTGAAGAGCTTGATGCTTCCTGCCCATCTTTTGAGTAGAAACGGCGTGGTAAGCACCTCGTGCACGGCTCTTCCCTCGCAGCAGTTTTGCTTCTTCCAGCGCAGCTTCTTTAAACCAAGGAACCAGTTAAGTTGGGGGTCTATCCGTGAGCCGCTGTCTGCATCGTCTTCGTTTAGCCTACTAATGACTGCAAATGTCCAGTCTGATGGCAGGACCATGAAGATAGATGCGAGATCCAGAGCTATTCCAACTAAGAACAGAGTGTAGGTGATCACAATATCGGCTCCATGAAACTCATGGATCTTCTTGGGTCTCAAAAGAAAGATGAAGAATGCTGACACAAGTGATCCCAAGGCTATGGTCCGAGTCACAGCTCCGACCCAAGTATGAAGAACCGCGACTTTTGTGTATAAACCTTCATAGATAAAGCCCAGCTCCACCTCCAAAATCCTCAAAGCTTCTTCGGGGTTTAAGTTGTTGAAGAATTCCCTGCTTTCGTCGCGTTGATCGTAGCTAAAGATGTTATTGACCATAAGACTCTTGAAGTTGTTGAAGAACCAGAAAGCAAACTGAAGTATATCGAGGTCTTTCAAATCCCTTATAGGTTTTTCAAGCTTTAATGGTCTCTGTTGTCTAGCATTCTGTTGCCTGTACATTTCAGAGAGATGCATTGAGCCTTCTTTCTTCTCCGGGCGGTGTGTGTCATCGGAATCCGAATCAGGAACCTTGAGCATTGAGCCCCTGAACTTGTCTGAGCTCGCGAGGTACAATGCGATCGTCCTCTCGAGATACTTAAAGGTCCCAGCAATGAACAGAAGCAGTATGATCACCCAAAGCGTATTGGGTAGAGACTGGATGACCACATAAGTACCTGAAATAGCCTGTAAAGCGAGGCTGAGGAAGTGTCTGTGCCAAAGAGCATTGTCCTCGAGAGAATATGCAGTGATGGTGTCTGGTCCGCCTAGATGTAAGAGCAAGAATGGTGCCCACAAAGCCATGAGCTTCTGATCTTGAGGAGGATCTTCGGGTTTTGCTTCTTTACCTTGGTTCTTGGCAATGAGACCGATTGCAAAGTTTGCAGACCAATCTGCTAAGAGATAAGACAACCATAGGACCATAACCAGGAATTTGTTGGGCGTTCTTTTTCTCAATGGAGCTAAGATGATGAGAATTGTCTGAATCGAGAGACTGAGAAGTACCATTCCTCTGATGTTCCATGCGTCCCAGACATTTTTGATATGTGTGGGGATCACCTGTACCATTTTCTTCTTCTGTTTTAATGATTCTGATGAATGTTTGGACACATAGAGACTCAGATTACCAATTTCCAGTCGTTGACTTCTCTTTTATGTAACCACAAGTCCTCTGGTCTTTCTTTTTGCCCCTTTGATTGACGAGAGTTTTAAATTCAATAATTTAATTTCAGCATATTCTATTTTAGCAGTCTCTTTTGTCGTTTTCTTCTTCCTTGACATTAATCTTTAAAAGTAGGTATTATTAGATTTGTTTCTAGAGTTTTTTCAATTTGGATGGGAGGATGATTCTAACAAGCAAACTTTTGTTTCACAATAATCAAGTTTTGTTGTAACTGCCCATTGACAGTTTAGAGAAGAATGACTACAAAGTGATCAAGTGAGAGACAGTGGAAAAGCAAGGAACCATTACAGGAACATAGAAGTTAACTACTTAATAAAGCTCTGTGCATATAGTATTGATCACTTGTCCACAATGAGTCTGGCCGTAGCATTCTTCTCTGTGGTCTGGAACTGGTCTCCTAGTCCAAAATGGGCCATCAATAGCCAAACAAAGCTTATAAATTCCCCTCCTTTGCTCAGTTGTGCTACATGTTGTTTCGGGTCACAGTAAGTTGCTGCATAGCAAAGCATCTCCACCCACACTTTGCTCACTACCTCCCACTTCACTCCTTCTCCACTTAGCTTGTTAAGCGTATTTGCTAGTCTAGTTGCATCAGCAAATACATTCATGCGTTGTTGATATCTCTTCCCTTCTCTTTCCGTTAATTCCTTGACGGAAGATAAAATCTCATTACAGACTTTCTTTAGATCTCTTGAGTCCTCAAGGTGCTTCCTCTGCAAGAACTTTTTAGCTTCTGTAGATTTCTTAGCTTCTGCTATAGCCTCCATGAATCCTACCTTATCGATTCCTCCAACTGTTGACATGAGAGCAGGCTGCACGATTAAGAGGTACATCATGTAGTCCGAAAGGATTTTGCTGAACTCGCGGTTCCATTGGTTCTCTGTATTAACTTCTGTTTGGTATAAGATCTCAGTGGCAATATGCCACATAAGAATGCTCTGATCGTAGTCTACTTGAGTCACGTAGCGCAGCAGTTTCGTGCAGAGTGCCACATTTGTACCTTGTCCTTTTGATTTTCCGCGCAGCACCCACTCACCTCTTGCTGAATATATCTCGTTGGCATTCTCTGCGCGATCAGCAATTTCGGATCTACCCTTAACCTCTTTAAAGATGAACTTCCACATCTCTTTCGTCATGCGATGGCGTGATGTATATATTATTCCATTGAGCTGATCTGAGACGCCGAAGAACTCCAGTACGTAGTTGACCATTGAGATTGCAAACCAGAATTTAAGAAACAGCTTGACAGGGTAAAGAACATAGATTGGCACCTTCTTCTCTGAAGGTGATGAATAGATGAGACGGTTCAGGCCCTTTTGAGCGTCATGAGACATTTTTTTGGTGCTCCTAAAACAGGAGGCGATTCCTTGAGTGGTATATCTGATGGCACGGTCAATATACAAACAGCTAATGATAGCGCCAAAGAAACGGTGAATGCAGCCCTTGATTAGGTGGGTTCTCTCAGGTTTTATCCGCAAGGAGTACCCAATCAGGTTGTATGCAGATATGTGTTCAGACCATCTGCGAAATATAAAATGTCTATCAAGTACCTGGCATTTGCCTTGTTTGTGGGAACAACCGCAGGAGGTCCACTTGAGCTCCCTGAAACCTAGGAGCCAGTTGAGAAATCTATCAACCGAGGTTTTCCTATCTTCTTCATCCTCCTTTAGCTTCCTACATCTGGCAACTATCCAGTCGCAGACACAGAAGATGAAGAAGGCAACCAAATCAAGTGCTATTCCACCAATGAGCAAGGCGTAAGTTAGGCCGATATCGAATCTGCTGTAATCATTTTTCTTCACCCTTGTGAAGATCCAGAGGGATGACACAAGGGATGCAAGGGCAATGAAGCGGAAAGCAAATCCAATGCGGGTATGCAGAATGTCAACTTTGGTGTAAAAGGTGCCATAGATGAAGCTCAGCTCCACCTCTAAAACGCTCAAGGCTTCCTCTGGTGATGATAAGTGGAAGAATTCTTTGCTGTTGTTCCACTGCTCAGACTCGGAGCTAATGATGAGATCCACCACAAGACCTTTGAAGATGTTAAAGTACTTAAAAGCGTATTGGACAACCTCGAGATGGGTCAGCTCTGTTTGTGGCCTTGGTAAAACAACAGGTTTTTGACCTTTCTCAGTCTCCTCGATCCTAACTATCCGGGCAGGCTCCCCAAGCATCTTCCTAGTTGAATAGTCATCCACGAGCCTCGCATAATCCGGTCCAGGATCAGGCTCCTCGAGCATAGAGTCCTTGAAGGTTTCAAGGCTCGCTCCACGCAACGCTTTGATCCTCTCAAAATACTTGATGGTTCCAGCCACCAACATGAGCGATGTTGGTACCAAGAGATTGTTTGGTATGGAGAGCAAGAAGACGTAGAGAGTGACCACTGCTTGGCAAACAAGAGCGAACAAGCTTCTGAGCCAGAGGTCATTGTCCTCAAGAGCAAGAGCCGTGATGGTATCAGGACCACCGAGGTGCAAGAGAAGGAAGGTTGCCCAGAAAGCTAAAAGATCGTTGTTTTTGGGTTGTGGCTCGTTTCCTTGACTCTCCGAGATCTGTCCGACCGCGTACTCTGCTGCCCAATTGGCTAAAAGGTAAGCCGACCAGATGAGAAATCGGAAAAGTCTCCGGTGAGTTCGTTTTCGGTTTGGTGAGAGAAGAACCAGGATTGTCTGGAGGGCAAGACTGAGAATCACTAGGCCACGGATGTTCCATTTGTCCCACAGATCCTTCATCTCCTTCGGTATTGCCTCGCCCATTATTTCCTGATCTTGGGAAGAACTCTCCAGGGAAGTTGTTATGAAAGTATGAGAATTACGAATTTACAGTCGTGTCTTTTTTTTTTTTTTTAGTAACTTTAGTTCATAATCATAAATGTTTGAATCTGAAAAACCTGTCGAAAACAAAGACTGCTAGAGAAAAGGAATTACGATTTCTAAACTTTCAACACATTGTATTAACTCATAGAGTATAAGGCATAATTAACGGTAGTTGTTAAGTTGGGATGCTAAGTGATTTTTTATTATAAATTGTATTGTGTCAATTAAAAATCCATATTTTGGAGTTTTAAATCTCTAAAATTAGGATTTTTTATTGGGGTTCTTAAGTATTTTATGTATTATTTAATTATTTTTAATTTTTTAAAAACCCATTAAAACCACTCAACAACTACCATTGATTATGCTCTAAGTGCTTAATTATTTATTTTAGTAATTAGATTTAAGAGACACATATGATTTATAATAAGATATTTTATGCGGCGTAAAAAAGAGAGGAAATTTGTAAAAATATTCTCAAAACTTTATGTTTTTAGAAAAGTAACTCATGTGTTTAAATCTTTTGAGAATTAAACTTTTTTACACTAAAATTACCAAAAGACCTTAATTAGTTCAATTTTATAACTAGTTTTTAGTCATAAAAATCAAAAACGAAAATGGTCATTATTTTATTTTAATGTGTGTTTTTGAATAAAGATAAATTATCATTTTAACATAATTGATGTAAAAAATTTGAAAACAGTTGATCACATTAGCTTAAATCTTAAAATTTGATATAATACTATTATTAACCTTCTTATAAAATTCTAAATTTTTTATCAATTGTGTTATTCCATGATATATTCAAAGAACTCTTTTATCACTATGTTAATTTCTTAAAACTATCTTACAAGTAATTGTATAAAGTTATAGTCAAACTTACGAAATAAAATAAAAATATAGTGTAAACAACTTCATTTAAAATTTTCATGCATAGAATATGGACGTAACCAAATGAAAGCCAAATTACCAAATATAATAAAGTGTACTTTCTAATATAACCATGGCTACAAGGATTGAATGATGATAAAGTTAAGAATATATATATCGATAAATACGTGTATATCCCTTTTCAATAATATCTTTGTATATCTAAATATGAACATAAACTTAGTTTAAAAACAAAATATCACAACATATATCTTAAATATATATTTATTAAAATTCAGGTTAATTTTGGACATTATATTTCAATTTTCGAAATCTGAAAAAGAAAATACATTTTTAATTGTAAATTTTCAAAGTTATCATGATATTATTTTCTTTTTATTCAAAACAAAGTTATTTTTCAAAAAATTTAAGACAAGAGTTAGTTTTCCTTTTATAAAAAAATTGGAATATTAAACCACACTTCCTAAAAAAAACTAAACACCAAATATTAGAAAACAAAATCAAATTATAGTGAAAGTAAATAAAATGAGATTGGAAACGCTTATGTGAAACCACTAATCGGAAGCCTAATATTTGCTCTCTTTGTTCAATTAACATTTTTATCACATATTTTCAAATATATGAGGTTTTCTTTTATTCCTATTCGAATTTAATATTTTGTTACCTATATATCTAGTTTGTTTTTTCAAAATCTTGTTGAATTTATAATCATACTTATATATATATATATATATATTTCAGAAAATTCTAATATTACATGAATAAAGACTAAAAGCAAAAAATGTATAAAAAATCATATAATTTTTTAAAATATATAAAATAAGTTTCAGAATGTCGATATGAAACGATGGATAGAGAAGTTTAACTTTTATTTAATTATTTGGACTCTTTTATTTTTGTTATATTATTTGGGTTTCAATCAAATTTGTCAAATATTTCTAAATAATTAATTTTCATATATCTATTTGAATTATATATATTATTATGTAACTATTGATATATCTATTTTTCAAAAATCTTAACAAATTAAATCTCACATTTTCTAATTGAATTAGATTTTTTCATATTCTAAAATCATATTTCAATTTAATATACTAGATTGCATCTGGAAAAAAAATGTTAAACCTAAATATAATCATATATATAAATATAAATTTAAAAATTATGGGCATGCCGTATAAATCATCTGACATATGTTTCAGTTTAGCAAAATTCTCATAATTTTGAAATCTAAATTTTTCTAAAAATATTTGACAAACCTTTTGTTCCAAGCAGTGTTGTTATTTCAATAAAATTTTATCAGAAATTTGTGGTCAAAACTCGGTAGCTTTTGTTACAATCTTAAAAATGAAATTGCAAATCTTAATAAGATTACATTCAGATAATTGATTTTCAAATTTTGCAAGAAGCGAATGATCAAACCCTTTAATAGTATTTTCATGTGTTAAAATAAAATCAAATTATAATTAGACATTCATCAAATAATTACTTTGAGTAATATTATCTTATTATGTAAAGCAAAAAAAAAAGAACAAACTCTATAATAAACTTTAACTCATATCGAAATCTGATCAATCAAATGTCATTTGTCACAATCGTATTAACTAAAACATTTGACAGATCAAGATTTATATAATAAAATTGTCGTATTAACTAAAACATTTGACATATCAAGATTTATATAATAAAATTGTGCATGTTTTTAATTATTTTTTCCTATGATGAATTTTGTATTATACTTATATATGTATAAATTATAAATAGGTATATTTTTATTACAAAAACAATACTCCATACTGAGGTATTTGCAGTATCATTTTCTTTGGATAAAAATGATATAACATATGGTTAGATGTGTTTGCAGTCAATTTTTTCATTGGTTAAATTATTTTTATTATATATATAAAATAAAATATTTTAGAAAAAATAATTTCTTAATATTCGCACTTCTAACCAAAACAACTTATATTTTGAAACGCAGGGAGTACTATTTGTCAACTGTACCTCTTAATTATTGTTTTATAAAATAAATAAATACAGTATGGTTTTGACGATGTTTCTTATTGTCTCGCCTAGGGGTGGGCATTCGGGTATCCGTTCGGATTTGGATTGGGTATTTTGAATTTTCGGGTTTAGAGATATAATATTCATTCAGGTATTAGAAAACTTCGGGTCGGGTTTGGTTTGGGTTTTGTCGGGTTCGGGTCGGGTTTGGATAATCCAAAATAATAAAAAAATTGTCGAAAATATTCAAAATTTACCCGAAAGATTTATAATTATCTCACTTTCTTTTTTATTTAGTTCAATTTAATTATTTTTTATTCGAATTATCCAAAAATACCATGAACAAAATAACAAAAAAATTGTAATAGCTCAAATAATAACATAAATTAGTTATTTTTGCCAGAATGTATCCAAAATATTCGAAATGATAAAAAAAGTAAACAATAAACTATAAAAATAACAAAAACTACATAAACATACCAAATTTTAACTCTAAATATATTTAAGTTAGTTTATGTTTCGGATATCCATTCGGTTCTCGGTTCGATTCGATTTTGGATTTTCGGTTCTAAATGTGGAAAATACATTTGGATATTTTTAGAAAATCGGTTTAAGTTCGGTTCGGATAATTCGGATCGGATTTGGATCGGGTATTTTGGATTTTCAGTCTCGTCCCACAATGAATAGTAACAAATCTATATATATTTTTTTAATTGAAATAACAATCTATATTTATATATATTTTTTTTTTGCTAAAAGATCTATATTTATATATATGTGTTACAGAAGTCCATATTTTTATACGTTTTTGTTTTCTTAATATTTAAACCATCGTGTATCTATCTCGGCATGTACCGTAACATTACCATTCCAAAATTTCCGCCATATTCATCGGGGTGGGGTAGTGGTAGTTGAGTCGTAAATAACATAAAGTTTCCGCTGATTATGGTATTAATTATTTTTATGTCGGACATGCACGTCGCCCGACAATTATTGTATCTCTCTTGAATCGTTTACGTTAACTTTTTAGTGTTCGAAAAGCCAGGTTTTTTTATAAAAATGTTTTCTTTTTGCCTTTTCGTTTAGACAAAAACAAACCATATGCACCAACTAGCCTACCAGGGATTAGAAAAGTAACTCAACATGAGTTGCGAATTGAAGACGAAAAAAAATTGTGAAGGTGATTTAATCGGTTCATTAAATGATTTTTTCGGAGGAGTTGGACTTGGTTAGGACTTAGGACTACTTGTAAGAATATGTATCTGTTCTTATAAACCATTTAAAAGAAGAACTGCAGAACGGTAATGTCCATAATTCCTTGCTTACATGTAAAACAAATAATGTAACACGAAGGGACTAACCACGGTTGGTGAAGTCACTTAAACAACGTAAAGAACAGAAGTAAGTAACGATATCATAATCATCCTCAGACCGACACATCAGCATCGAAGGTTCCGTGCCACGACGTTTGCATCCGCTGCAATACGGTCGGTTGACTTGATCGTTGGGAACCACTTTGCATTTGTAGCTGTTTATGTTGAAACTGAATCCTGCCCTCAAATTTCTCAAATCGCCTCCTATTGCACAGTTGACATGAACATTAATTCCACAGGTGGAACACTCATAGAAAATTTTTCGAGGATTCACTTGCGTCTCACAGCAGTCACACCAGTTTAGATCATCCGAAAATTTTCCTCTGGCCCTTCCGCCATGGTTGAGGGACAGGGGATGCGCATCATCTTCGTACGAACAAACTCTGGGTAATGTTGCACACGCCAAGCACAATGCGAATTCACATTTGTGACAACTGAGCTCAGTACGTTTTGCCTGGTTGCAAGCACAACAAGGTATTGAGTAGGAGCTTAAGAAAAGAGGATGGAAATGACCTCCATGGAAAAACGGTTCAGCCACTGAGATGCATTTTGTATCGAAATCGTAGTCGCACTCAAAACATGAGTATCTGAAACCGTTGGAAACGTGCTCACAAGAAGTACACTCGAAATTGTGAGCGTCCTTGTAGAGAAGAGTTAGTGTATGTTGATGGACCGGGCACCTAGTTTTCAGAGGAAGGTTAGCGCATGTTTTGTGAAGAATGAAACCGCAATTTAGTTCAACACATTTGTAACTCGGGTCGGGAGATACAGGAAGATTGCAGGCGTAGCAGCGAGCATCGTCCTTGGTGTTGGTGAGTCGCAGCTCATGCTCATGACTGAAATGTTTTATTGTATCTTCGCTGGTCACGTTGAATGGATCAAGAAGTGTTTCCACGTCGGGTACATCTTTCAGTTCAATGCCGTCCCACACGTCCTTTCTCGTTGCGCATCTTGAATGAACGGCAAAATCAGGATCTATCTGAGATGAATAAGCCCCATATCTACTGTCAATGCCATATTGACAAACTCCGCAGTCAAACTTCTTGTCTAAGGCAAGTGAGAAAGTGTGAGAGAGGCGGTGCAGATGACGGTTGATACGTATAACACTGGGAAGGTGGGTGCAATCATCTTTGTGTATCATGCAAGAGCAAGAGATACATACAAGCGGAGATACGTTGCCATTTGTCCCACAAGCATTGCAGGTGAAGGAGGCCTCTCTAGGGAGGAGCACGAGGGGATGCTCATGGATACTGAATTTGACAGCCACATGTGGTACATGTGGTGATGGTTCCCTGATTGCACAATCAAGATGAATACTGAAATTACCACATATCTTGCAACTATAACACATCGTCTCCTCCTTTATTAGTACTCCACATGAGAGACATACCACATCGGACGCAATCTGGAGGAGCCGGAGAGGATGTTTTGGGTGCCACGGGTGATTCATCTCATCTGGATATTCCATTGCTTCCTTCTCCATTGACTTAACTTTTGGTTACAACTCTTTTTTTCTTTTCCTTTTTTTTCCCCTCTCTCTCTTTGTCTTGGCTTGCGATTTGATGAATCCTTTGCGTCTCCATTATAAAACAAGCTAGATGCTTGTTCCGCGTCAAGCGCACGTTCAATTTCATTTTTTTTTTAAATAACAAATAAATTATAATAAGTACTGAATATAAAATTCAGACAACCGATTTATTCCCCTTCAATACTGATCCGCAGCTTGATGTCAGCGAGCGGATTAAAGGATGTCGTACACTCATTTCTCGGTGGCAAAGAGCGGATCAGCAAAATGCAGACGAGGTTATTGAGAATCTAAAAAAGGATTTGGATAGGCTACAAAGTGATGATTCCGCTTCGGCGGCGGAGGTTACAGAAGCCCAAGAAAAGCTCAGGCTCGCCCTGGTTGATGAAGAGGTTTTTTGGCAGCAAAAGAGCAGAGCATTATGGTTGCTGGCTGGTGATCAAAACACTCAATATTTCCATGTCTCAACGAAACAGCGCCGAGCCCGGAATCAAATTATTGGTATCCTGAATTCGGATGGGATATGAACGGAGAAAGAGGCTGAGATTGAAAAAATCGCCCTCGAATATTTCCAAGACATTTTCTCGGCCTCAGCGATTTTGGATCTAGAGACTTCCCTCAGGAACATTCCGCCAGCGATTACCCCCGAGATGAACGCTTGTCTCACACGACCGGTCTCTCTAGCGGAAGTCAAGGTAGCGGTCTTCGCCATACATCCCGAGAAGGCACCAGGGCATGATGGGATGACTGCGTTGTTTTATCAAAATTTCTGGCATATCTTGGGACCACAAGCAGTTTCTATGGTCCAAGACTTCATGGACATAGGGACGATCCCAGCATTAATGAGATTATATTTGTCTCATCCCCAAGACTGAACAACCACGAGAGATGAAGGAATTCCGTCCTATTAGTCTTTGCAATGTCAGCTATAAAACTATCTCAAAGGTATTGTGCCAAAGGCTCAAGAGACTACTCCCCCAACTGGTGTCAGAAATCCAATCTGCGTTCGTGGCAGGACGAGCGATCTCTGATAATATTTTGATTGTTCAGGAAGCTTTCCATGCTCTCGTGACGAATGATAAAGGCAAGAATGAATTCATGGCTGTCAAAACGGACATGAGTAAAGCCTACGATAGAGTGGAATGAAAATTTTTAGAACAACTGATGAAAAAAATGGGCTTCTCGCAGCGATGGATCTCGTGGATTATGCCATGTGTGAATTCGGTGTCCTACCATATATTGCTTAATGGGGAGCCTAGGGGCTCCATCACCCCGACGCGAGGCCTAAGACAAAGATACCCGTTATCTCCATACCTTTTCATTATGTGCACGGAAGTGTTAATCTCTAACCTCAAAGCAGCTGAAGCAAGCGGCTATCTGACGGGACTCAAGATTGCGTGGGCCAGCCCACCAATTTCACACCTTCTATTCGTTGATGACAGTTTGTTCTTCTCCAAGGCCGACTCTGCTCAGAGCAATACAGTACTCCGCATTCTTACGCAATATGGAAACACCTCAGGACAATGGATTAACTTTGATAAGTCAGCAATAACTTTTGGCAAAGAAGTGGATCCCACTGTACGAGCTGTCATTCACCAGCAACTTGAGAATATGAACGAAGGAGGTGTCGGGAAGTACCTGGGAATCCCGGAACAGATACAGGGATCCAAGGCCCAAATTTTTGCTTATGTTCGAGATCGGCTACATAGTCGGATCAACGGATGGTCGGCGAAATTTCTGCCAAAGGGCGGCAAAGAGGTGATGATTAAGTCGGTCGCCTAGGCCATACCGACCTATGTAATGTCATGTTTCCTCCTCTCTAAAAGTCTCTGCAGAAAACTGGCCAGTGTAGTATCACAATTCTGGTGGCGTTCAAAGCCCCCAATCACGGGGTCTTTATTGGATTGCATGGAAAAAACTCTGTTTACCAAAGAAATAGGGCATAATCGATTTTAAATCCTTTGAAGATTTTAACCAGGCCCTATTGGCAAAGCAGTTGTGGCGTCTTCATCAATTCCCTGATTCTCTCGCAGCACGGGTGCTCAAAGGACGATACTACCGTTTGGTACACCCTTTCAGGGCACCAAAACCGAACCGACCGTCCTATGGGTGGCGCAGCATCTGGTCTTCTCAAACACTAATACGCCAAGGCGCTCGACGCACCATAGGTGATGGATTGAGTACCCAGATGTGGACTGACAACTGGGTTCCGGATACCAAACCCCGACTACCCCTTTGCAACACTGGCGCACCGAACCCACTGCCTGAGTCTCGGATCTTCTCCACATAGCTTCTAGGACATGGAATATCCAAGCTCTCCAACGACACATTCACCCAACGGATATACGCAAGATACTAAGTATTCGGGTCTCGCCCGGGATGTTTCACGACAACTTTTGTTGGCACCCTACCATCTCAGGTGCCTATACGGTTAAATCGGGCTATGAACTGGCATAGTTAGACAAGGATGCAGACACACGGTTCCTGCACCAACTACCATCAGATGCACCATTCAAGGCACATGTTTGGAAAATACGGGCCCCAATAAACTGAGACATTTCATGTGGCAATGTTTGGCTGGGGCGGTTGCGGTTAATGAGAGGTTTAATTTTCGTCATATTCGATCTAGCTCTAACTGCCTAAGATGTAATTCTCCTGGGGAGTCCATTAATCATGTGATTTTCACATGCCCTTAGGTCCTACAGACCTGGGACCTCTCTAATATCCTGTGGGGAGAAGGTATCGGCCCCTCAGAGAGTCTCCGGACGAATTTTGACACACTATTTTGGCATATCCCAAGGATTGAAGCCCTGACGAAAATTACTCAGGCTGTCTCGTGGATTATCTGGTACAGCTGAAAGGCGAGAAACGACAACGTTTTCAATACGGTGGATAGATCTCCACCGGACATCATTGCCATGGCAATCAAGGAATCGCGAGAATGGACTCATGCTAACACCACAGATTGGGTAGAGGTAACGAGGACCCCTCCAGGGTCTCTCCGGACACAGAGTACATTTACATGCTGGATTGACGGATCATGGAAGGCGACTGATGGCACAAGCGGAGTTGGCTGGGTCTTACAGCTCTAGGATGGCACCACTGATTTGCTTGGACTCCAAGGGAACTACCGGAGCCTATTACCCCTACATTCAGAGCTTCATAGCCTCATTTGGGCTATGAAGAGTCTACTCCAAAAAATGCGTTTTTGCTCCACGTTCGTCACAGACTCTACAGAGTTAGTGAAGATGGTGACATCACCGCATGACAGGCATGGTTTTCAACCGGAGTTACGTGATTTGGCAGCCTTTCGGGAATCTTTCCCAGGATTCGATCTCATCTATCGAAGACGGGAGACTAATACGAGAGCGGATTTACGTGAAAGGACTGCGTGCACGCGGAATACTATCTTTTTTTTATTGGCACTTCAGTACCTTATTGGTTTACTGATACAGATTCTGTATTTGTTTAACTGATAATAAAGTGTGTTTGTGACAAAAAAAAAGACAACCGATTTATTCCAATACGAAGAAACGAAATATTTTGGATCAATATTTTCAGTTGAAAGACTTTCAACTGAAACTATCGATCCAAAATTGAAAATGATAAGAAAATATATATTTCCCTACAACTTATTTTCAAGAATAATTTTCACTCCGTTTTTCACCTAAGTTTGTGCATTGTATCCATACTCAGACCAAAGTATTCGTACCTTTCAAATAAGAGTAACATAAATTACCCGTTTGAATCATGATGATTTATTTGGAAAAACGGTCATTTTAATACTCAACGAGTGTTAAAATTAGACTAATTTTATATCTAATTTGACCGAGTCAACTTGAGTCGGTATATTATTTGACTCATTAAGAGGTTGATATTTGTTTTGTCGTAAAACGGACAATTGGGTATTTCAACGTTAAGGATACATATTGAAAAGTTATCCATTTGGATAGATAACAATTACAAAATTTTATAAAGTCACTAAAAATCCCTTAAATGAATGATTTTCACATTTTTATGATGTGTCATTACCACAATTTTTCTTAACTTTTTTAATTTTGATTTATTTAATTCGATACTTATTGTTAAACACATTTATATATAAATAATTTATTTTGATTACTCTAATTCCAATTGTTGAACACACTAGAATGTTCATGCATAAACAACTAATCAAAGATTGTAATAAATATTACCATTAAAATTCAACAAAAATAATATATATTTAGACAAAAGTGGAAAACTTATTAGTTTTTAAAATAATATGATTAGAACATTGAAAAATTACCTAACTAATTCACAAAATATTAAATACATTAAAAACAAAATTACTGTAGGTTTGGTTACTTCGATTTAGTTTCATATAATTCGAATTCGGTTTAGATAATTTAATTAATACATAAATTTCTATACCCATTTGGATTATTATATAATTCAGTTTAGTAACTACTTGGTGAACTTTAACTCGGTTCAATTTGGTTTAGGTATTTAGTTTAATACATCCTCAACTAAAACACATTTCTATATACGATAACCATACATTCATATATATACAAACCAATACGAATTTTCGTATAATAATTCATGCAGTATATGTAATCACTTATTTTGTTAATTAAAACTATGTTACTTTTTACACCATAATTATTTCACACGCGTATAGTACGGGTACTATCCTAGTCTGAAACATTGTAAATCATTTTTGATGATGTGTCACCATCACAATTTTTTTTTAGTTTTTTTGGATTTATTAAATTAAACTATTTTATTGCCAAACATATTTATTTCTAAATAATTGATTTTGATTACTCTAATTTTAATTATCAAAAACATTATAATAATGATCTTATGTATATAGGAAGATGATGATGATCGATTTGGGGGTTTTTTGGTTTTTTTTTGTTTTAAAAACAACACAAATTAATTTAAACTGGTGTTAACATCGTTAGTAAACATAATTTAACGGCCATTAAACAGATGTTAAGGTTGATTAATTTTATACATAATTTGGCTGAGTTAATTTTAGTCTGTATATTATTTGATTCATTAGGAAATTGATATTTAATTTAGCGCAAAACAGACGGTTGGGTATTTCAATGTTAAAGATACATATTGAAAAATTACCCATTTGGTTTTAGACTGTCCAAACTCTGAAATTTTTTCTTAGCCGTTGGTTATTGTAACTCTTGGTTAATTTTATCATCAACTAGATTAGGATCCGCGTTGATACGCGGATAAACAAATTAAAAATTATTTATATAAATATTTAAGTTTCAATTAGTAACCTATTAAATTACAAAAATATTTTAAAATATTTAAACATGGGTTTTAAACCATTAAAATTATATTTATATCTTAATTCTCATGTCATAATTCATATTATTAGGACCCAAAAAAATAATATATATATATATATATATATGGAATTCAAATCATATTCTTAATAACAAAAAAAAATATTTGGGACAATTGTAAAAATGTCATTTTTGGTGTGTTCATTTTCAAAAATTCCACTATGAATTGTCAATTTTCAAAAATAACACTAATTACGGATTTTAAACCCTTAATCTAACAATTTTAAACCCTACAAAAGATTTGACCCCTAAGAAAACCTAAACCCTCAAAACTAAACCCTAATACAACATAGCTAACCCAAACATAAATGATATATTGAATAAATAATTTTGAAAAGTGACATTTTTGCAAAGATTTTGAAAAATAACATTTTTAGAAAATGACATTTCTCAAAAATTCTCAAAATATTTTACATAATGTGAATTTATAATAAATAAGTATATGATAAAATCCTCAAACAATTCAAATCATAAAAGACCTATAAAATATTTTATAAATAGTTTTATCAAGCATTATATAAAAATATATGATTGATAAATATATATCATTGATGTCATTAGTTTATTTTTCACAGAGATCTATACTCTTGGATCTAAATAGTAAATATATTATTACTATTTCGTAATATGTATAAATTTTTATTTTATATATATTTTTTTTAACATTGAAAAGTATCAATACCGTAGATTTCAATTTTCTTTGTGATATTGTATAACTATGTTAACAAAATAAATATGTTTATAGGATTTTTTTTGGTATGTTTGTGCATATAAATTGTAAAATTGAGATTTTCATATTCTTTCTAATTTTTTGTTTCTCAATTTATAAAATCTCTTTTGTTTTATAATTAGTCTTTTTATTTTATTTTTAGTTAAAATTTATATTTCCTCTCTATTTTTTTATGTTTAACTATTTATATTCTCTCTAATTTCTTTTTAAATTTTATTTTTTGTAATTAGTATACTCTATTAGAAAATTTCTCTTTTTCCCTAATTATTTTGGATTATTAGAAATTTTTTTTCTTCTTATAATTAGTTTGGACTATTAGTTTTTTTCATTTTAACTATTTTATTAGTTATTTGACAATTATTTTGCTAGTTGTCCATTTTTAATTTTTTTAATTAATTCTAAGTATTAACACATGTCATTATCTGATCAATATTGGAAACATGTCACGATCTGGTGAATTAGAATTTTGCTTATGTCATTGTCATGCTTTCATCGCGCGAATCCTCTTTTTTATATAATAAGATATACATATTTGAGAAGGAAATAAGAGAAATTTTAAGAAATGTCATTTTTCAAAAATGCCACATTTTCAAAATCATTGCAAAAATGTCACTTTTTCAAAATTATTTACTCTTATATCATTTATGTTTGGGTTAACTATGTTGTATTAGAGTTTAATTTTGAGGGTTTATGGTTTGTTAGGGGTCAAAACATTTTTTATGGTTTAGAATTTTAAGATTTAGGCTTTAAAATTCTATAATTACTGACATTTTTGCAAATTAAAAATCTATGTTGTATTAGGGATTTTTAGGGATTAAAACATATTTTAGAGTTTAGAATTTTAAGATTTAAGCTCTAAGAATTCATAACTAGTTGTATTTTTGCAAATGAACAACTTTTAATGATATTTTTGCAAATGTACATATCAAAAGTGGCATTTAAAGTTTTACAAACCATAAATATACCAAAATGACGTAGTTTATTAGGACTCGCAAATCTTTAAGACTATCCTAATAACTATTCTGTTGGAAACAAAAAATTTAAGGTGGTGGAGAAAGTGTTTGAGAAATTTGGGAGAGAATAGAAATTTTAAGAAGTATAAGCTGTTATTTCTTAGAACTTTTTTTGAAATAACTTGGAACAACTTGATTAAAAATGAAAGGGGAGGGAGGTATTTATAGCCTCCAAAGTACAAAATATCTAGAATATTTTAATCCTAAATCTAGAGAGTTCTAACATTATTTTATTACAATTAACTAGATAATTTCATAGAAATATCTAGATTGTTATTCTCTACCATTTTTTAGAACATTTTAAGGAGGTGGAGATGTTAGATATTTTCTAGAGAAAACTCTAGAACATGGATCAAACCCAATATTTGATTATTGGATTATTGGCCCAATAATTAAACTTGATCCAAAATCAAGTTTACCTCTCAACACCCCCTCTTAAACTTGATTTCGCTACTCAAAGCAAATTCCTCATTTTGATAAAGTCTTCGCGCTTAAGTGCCTTAGTGAAAATATCAGCTACTTGATCATTCGTCTTCACATACTCCAACTGCACTTCCTTCTTGATAATACACTCTCTAATGTAGTGATAGCATGTGTCAATGTGCTTACTTCGATCATGGAAGACTGGGTTCTTTGCCAAAGCAATAGCTGACTTGTTGTCCACAAAGATCTTTGTTGGCTCTTCTTGTGTCAAACTCAGCTCCTTTAACAGGTTCCGTAACCAAATAGCATGACAAACACAAGAAGTGGCTGCTACGTACTCCGCTTCGCATGTAGAAAGAGTTACAATCGGCTGCTTCTTCGACATCCATGTGAAAGTTGTATCTCCAACATAGAACACAAAGCCACTTGTGCTTTTTCGATCATCTACGTCGCCACCCCAATCGTTATTGCTATATCCAACGAGCTTGTACTCGTTAGAAGCAGAGTAATACAAGCCAAAGTCTATGGTACCTTTGATATAGCGAAGAATCCTTTTAGCTGCCTTGAAATGAGTTGTTGTTGGTTGCTCCATGTAACGACTAACAACTCCAACCGCATATAAGATGTCAGGTCTTATGCATGTCAAGTAGCGTAAACTTCCAACCAAGCTCTTAAAGAGTGTTGGATCCACACTTTCTCCTTTTTCGTGCTTTGACAACTTGGCTCCACATTCCATTGGTGTGCTAACTGGGTTTGAGTCATCCATCTTAAAATTTTTTAGTACCTCCTTAGCATAGCCTTCTTGAGTGATGAAGATTTCATTGTCTTCTTGTTTAACTTCAATGCCAAGGTAGTAAGACATTAATCCAATGTCTGTCATTTCGAACTCCTTCGTCATCTCCATCTTGAACTCCTCGAACATGCTTGGATTTCTACCGGTAAATATAAAGTCATCTACATATAAGCATGCAATCAATATATCTCCATTCTGAATTTTGATATAGAGTGCATGCTCATATGGACACTTGATGAAGTCTTTCTCCTTGAAATACTTATTAATTAGAGTATTCTAAGCTCTTGGAGCTTGTTTTAAGCCATAAAGCGCATTCTTCAACCTCAAGACTTTGTCTTCTTCTCCCTTGACTATGTAGCCTTGTGGTTGTTCAATGTAAACTTTTTCTTCAAGATCTCCATTTAGGAAGGCTGATTTGACTTCCATTTGATGTATCTTCCAATGGTTTTGAGCCGCCAATGAAATGATTAGTCGAACAATTTCTAAACGAGCAACAGGAGCGAATACCTCATCATAGTCGATTCCGGCTCTTTGACTATAGCCCTTTGCCACCAATCTTTCCTTGTATCTTTCAACTTCTCCTTTAGGGTTCTTCTTTGCTTTATACACCCATTTCACACCAATCGCCTTGTGCCCATTTGGAAGTGATGCTAACTCCCAAGTATCATTCTTTTGTATCGCCTTGATCTCTTCATCCATTGCATTTCTCCATGTCTTCTCTTCCATAGCTTCTTGGAAGTTCATGGGCTCACAATCCGCAAATAGACAAAATAAAGTAAGGTTGTCTTGATTTTTGGTTACCTCGTAAATCTCTTCAAGACTTCTAAAACGTGGAGTCTTTTCACTCGAACTTTCATCTCCTTGAGAATTTGGTGTAGGTGAAGTTGGTGGTGTTACGTGCTCCTTTCTTGGTTGCTCCACGTCATCTTCTTCAACACATGGAAAAAAATTATACTCTTCATCATTTGATCTCCAATCCCATTCTCCTTCTTCATCAAAGATGACATTTTGACTGGTGATTGTTTTCTTTGTATAAGGATTGTAGAGCTTATAGCCTTTGGAGTTAGCATCATATCCAATGAAGATGTACTTCTCGCTTTTGTCATCTAGTTTGCTCCTCTTCTCGTCCGGCACATGAGCATGAGAAATGCTTCCAAAGAATCTTAGATGAGAGACATCAGGTTTCCTTCCACTCCAAGCTTCTTGTGGTGTTTTCCCCCCAAACACTCCTTGTCGGAGATCGATTTGAAATATAAACCGCACACGCAACTGCTTCTGCCCAAAACTCCTTTCGTAATTTTTTTACTTTTGAGCATGCTTCTCGCCATTTCAAGAATTTTCCTATTCTTCCTTTCCGCTACTCCATTTTGTTGAGGGGATCTCGGCACCGTCAATTGTCTTCGAATGCCATTATCTTCACAATACTTCTGAAATTCTTTGGACGTGAACTCTCCTCCACGGTCAGATCTCATGGCTTTTATCACAAGACCACTCTCCTTCTTGACATGAGCTTTAAACTTTTAAAAGTTTTCAAACACTTATGATTTCTCCTTTAAAAAGTAGACCCATGTTTTTCTTGAAAAATCATCAATAAAGAGAACGAAGTAGTTACTTTTACTGAGTGATCTTGGTTTGATCGGACCACACACATCCGTGTGTATGAGTTCTAGCGGCTTACAAGCTCTTGTGCTTGACTCCTTTGGAAAACCCATTTTGAATTGTTTTCCACGTAAACACCCTTCACACACTTGATTTGGATGGTTGATTCAAGGCAAACCTCTCACCATTTCTCTCTTCGAAAGTAGCTCCAATCCTCCAGAGTTACGATGCCCGAATCGAAGATGCTTAAGCCATGACTCCTCTTTGTAGCACATCTTGAGACATTGTGCGATGTCACTTTGAATGTTAAGGACAAACATTCAGGTTTTTTACGTCGGCACTTTGGTAATGAGATTGCTTCCTTGGTCTCTTATAGAAAGATGATTATCTTTTAATCGAATATCATAACCTTTCTCTAAGAGTTGTCCAAGGCTCAAGATGTTGGTCTTCATGCTTGGGATATAATAATCGTTGGATATAAATTGGTGATCTCCATTCTTCAATCGGATGAGTATATTTTCTTTACCTTTCACCTCCATCTTTGATTCATCTCCTAAAGCCACATTTCTTTCACCGATTCATCAAGCTCCACGAACATGCTTCTTCGACCGCACATGTGATTGCTTGCACTGCTATCAAGATATCACTTGTGATTCTCTTCTCGTTCAACATTTTTGTAAGCCATCAACAACATATCTCCTTCTTGATTTATTTCTTCAACATAGTTTGCCTTCTCCTCGACTCTTTTGTTGTTAGGAGCTTTACATTCGAAAGCATAATGACCATACTTTCCACAATTGTAGCATTTAATGTTTGACTTATCGTACCTTGATTTTAGACTTCCTCTTCCACGTCCTCTTGATGAGCTTTCTCCTTTTTGGTTGGTGTTGTCTTCATATGACCTCCAACCTCTTCCATTTCCATATCCACGACCTCGTCCTCGGATTTGACCACCACCACGTGATGAAAGTGTTTTTCCTGGTTTATGAGATGAAACCTAGGTTCACTAATTCGAATGCAGAATAGTGAGGTTCGTTAAGGGACCAACAATACACTCTAATCCTATGGATTACAAGTTCAGCTAAGCAATGCAGGGTTGTTTAAAGTGTCACGATAATATCAAAGCAAAATTAAGTAAAATCGGTTGTAAACAATTAAGGAAAAGCGTTAGGTCAAAGGATATATCTCAGGGATTAGGACATCAAAACCAAGCAATTATTCAGGTTATCAAGTTATGAACCAATCTAGAACTCAACCATAGATTTCAAGAGGACCCACTGTCGTGGCATCAACTACTTCAACGATCAATCTAACACCCTAAACTGTCATTTGAGGTTACAAGGTGATATAATGCATTTTTGGCACGTTTTGACCCTTGTTTTGTAGGTCTTTATCGAGTCTTTCGTTCTCTTTTGAGTCTTTCTAGGTACAAAAGTGGCTGAAAACAAAGATTGGAGTCTTGCAAATGGACTTGGCGAAAAAGAAGGAAAATAGAATCTTTTTGAAAGATTTTGCCCAGAAGGAGCACCTGTTACCCAGAAGGAGCACCTACACCAAACGTGGTGCTCTCGCTTACTGAAGATCCCAATATGGAAAGTTCATTTAAACCTAATTCAGAACAAACCCTAATTTTGGCCAGCCGCCCAAGGGTTATAAAAGGAGAACACACGCAGGCCAGAGAAAAGAGAGAAAAAAGAACGAAGAGAGTCGTAACACACGAAAGAGAGAGAGAGATTCGATACTCATTCTTTGAGATTTGGATCTCGCCACTATCACTCATCGCGACACAGCAGCCACGCCAAAGACTAAACGCAGAACAGCAGCAGAGAGAGAGATCACAACGAGAGAGAGAGAGAGAGAGAGAGATATAAACACTTGTTTGAGAGAGTTTGTAAGCTTGGAGATTTGTCTTCAATACTTATCGAAGTTTTCTTAACCCTACTCTTTTATATATCGATTTCAATATTGTCTATCATATCTCTTGCTGCTGTCCTTTGTTTAATCATGAGCGAGTAATCATCCAGTTAGGTTAAGGGTTTTCGATGGGTTAGAATTCATGAACTAAGCATAGATAGGTTTTATATATATCATTCGATAGTCTCCATCTATTGTCGATCATATTGTCTAGGTTAGCTTGATCACCTAGCCTTTGATTCTAGGTTGAATTTACTTATCAAAAGTTTGTAAATTTCTGGAATTGACATAGATGGGCGATTTGATCCGTAGCCAACGAAAGTTGAAGTTAGGGCACCTCGTGAACATATCGACCCAAATCGCTAATGCTTGATAATCTTTATTAAACTCAACGACAGTTAGGGTGTTAGATTGATTGTTAAAGTTGTAGATGCCACGAAAGTGGATCTTCTTATATTTATGGTTGAGTTCGAGACTTGTTCATAATCGCATGCCTGAATAATTTCTTGGTTCTTGATATTCAAATCCCTGAGAATTATCCCTGACCTAACGCGTTTCCTATTATTGTTTACAACCGATTTTACATTTTGTTTTGCTTTAATTATCGTGACATTTAAACCCAACTTGAATCGCTTAGCTGAGATTGTTTTCCATAGAATTAGAGCGTATTGCTGGTTCCTTAACGAACTTGAACTATTCTACATTGATTAGTGAATCTAGGTTTTAATCTTTGAAACCGGATAAAGGACGAGTTTTACTCTTCATCACAAGGAATGATGAGCATTAAACGATTAGGGTTGATTTGTTCACAAGTTGCTTTAACTTCAACTATCGTTGGCTAAAGACAACTCGCCCATCTAAGTCAATTCCAGCAATTCACAACACTTTTGATGAGTGAATTCAACCTAAAATCAGAGGCTATGTGATCAAATTAGCCTAGGCAATACGTTCGACATTAGACGGAGATATCAAGTGATATTACAAAACCTATCTATGCTTAGTTAAGATTCTCTAACCCCATCGAATCCCTCAACCTAACTAGGGGATTACTCGCCCATGATCAAACAAACAACAGCAGCAATAGAGAATGAAAACTTCATTGAATCAAAGTAAAGAGATTAGGGTTTAAGAAAACTTCAACAAGGAATCGTGAATGACAAGTCTCCAAGCTTACAAACTTCTAAAATAAGTGTATCAATCTCTCTATCTCTCTCTCTCTCTCTCTCTCTCTCTCTCTCTCGTGATCTCCTCTCACTGCTGTCGCCACCCTCCTCCAAAGATCCAGAGAAAAACTCTATTTAAAGGCCCACGACGGCTGGCCCAAAGATAGGGTTACAAAATTAGGATTTAATAAAAAGCCCATAAGTAAATCTGCTGGGATCAGGTGCTCCCTCTTCTGTACTAGGTGCTCCCTTCGTCCAGAATATTCCAAAATGATCAGATTTCTTCTTTTTCATCAAATCCAATCCGTAAACTCCAATCCTTGTTTCCAGCCGCTTTATTACCTAAAATGACTCGATAGAGAGTGAAAGACTCGATAAAAGCCAACAAAACAAGGGTTAGAATGCGCTAAAAACGCATTATATCAATTCCCCCAGACTTAGATCTTTGTTTGTTCTCAAACAAATTCAGAACCAAGTGAAGGAGAAAGGTTTGAAAGCGCGGGAACTCTTCTATCCTCAGTGAACCGAGTTTAAAACCTTTCAATTTGCAGACCACATGATCCAAATTATGAATAGAAAAGCTTTACCAAAACATCCTCAACACATTTCTCAACCAAGTTCCATTTCCCAAACACAAACTCAATGCATTAAAGTTACGTGAGGGTCTCGCTAAAGGCACCATTTAGGGTAGACGACGCTAAGGGTTAAGGCCATTTAGAGGTGGAGTTAAGTGTTTAAAGTGTTTAAGGGTTACCCGATGTTTCGTAGAGGATGCAGGATATTGCACAAAATTGCAAGAGAGAACAGGTACGTTGATATCCATATTCTCTAAACCACTCTTTCTTCTCCAAATTTCTCCAACCAATTCATGTTCCCATCGTCCACCTTGGGTACACTCGCTGTGCAGAGAGACATATTCTAATTTACAAATTTTAGCACCCTTCATCATCGGTTTACTGCTTTTTTTTTTTAAGATGATGAAGAGGGTTTTTCTTACAAGTGAATGTCTCCCAAGCACGAAAATATCAGAGTTGTTGTCCATACCCAAGTGGAGCTCATCAATATCGTCCCTCCTTCGTGGTTTTTTTTTGTTCCACCTCGTTGTAAGACCATCTTCTGAAAATAGGAGCAGGTGCTCCTTCTGGGAATCAATGCTCTCGTTCTTCAGAAAGAGTGATTTAAAGACAATGTCGACCCAATTCTCTCCAGCCCTTTTGCGCATATGCTACACATATGACAATGAAGTAACAAGAATGCAAGAGGCTTGAAAAGAGGTTAGGGTTAAGGAGGGTACTAACTAAAAATGAGCTAGCTATTCAGGAACAACGAGAGTGATAAAAAGAATAAGGAGTCCTGAATATGATTCGTTTCCCTAATCTAGTGCCAATAGCGAGAGGAATTTTCGGTCAATATGAAACCTGGAAGATAGTGTGTCGAAGCGTTCCAGCTGTTCCTTGTACCCATGCTCTGAAAAATGGTCACTAGAGAGAAAGTTAAACATAGATAGTTCAAAGATCATCATAAGATAAAGTCCTAATTCCCTACAAAGTCTTGACTCAATAAAACAAACGAAAAGAAAGACTCAAAATAGGACATAAGAAACTAGAAAAACATCCAAAATAAACGATATTAGTAGCAACTCCCCCCAGACTTACTTCACACCATCTCGGTGTGAGAATAAGAAAAGAGAGAGTGAAAAGGAAAGTAAGAATGAAAAGCAGAAAGTAAAAATGTTCATGGAAACACTTACCTCTCGGTGGGCCTAAATCCGAATTTTGAAATTTTACCCTGGAGAGCAGGTGCTCTGTTCTGGGTAGCAGGTGCTCCCTGGAAACCGGATCGACTAAACGGGTCGATCCTGACATTGACCGATGGTTTGTATGTCGATTTCCTCATCCGGATCGATCGATCGTAGTGAGTGGATCGATCGATCTGCCACGTCTTTTCCATAACACAAGTTTTTTTTTTTTTTTCAAAAACCTGAAAACTCAAAACTGAAATTCAAAGTTAGTAATAAAAGAAATCAAATTGAAAAAGTTAGAAAACGTACCGGTGGGTTGCCTCCCACCAAGCGCTTGGTTAAAGTCTTTAGCTTGACTTGGATCTCATGTGTCAGTCAGGAAGATGAGTATGAGAACTTTCTCCAAAACAAGCTCCCCAATCAGTAAATTTCAGCCTCAGAACCTTGCTCAACATAGCTTTCACAGCTTCTTCACCTTTTTCTTTTAGCTCAGATGTGAGAATAGCTCTAACCTTAGAGAAAGGTTTCGAAATCCCTTTGGACTTCACCTTGTACTCAATCATGTCACCAACACGTCTCTGAGGTTCTAAAATCATATGAGAATCACCCTTAATTCTTTGGCTCGTCACTTTCTCCTTTACCCTGCTCTTTTGACTAGTCTTCTTTGTTCTGATAAGAGGGTCTCCATCTAGGACTTCTTTGACCTCACTATTATCATTGAAATCTCTCTTTGTCACCATTTGCAGCTTATCTCCATTGATAACGGTAACACAAGATGCAAGTTTGTCTGCTTCATTAGTGGGTATAGCTTTGTAGAAGACCTGCTTGTCAATATTAGAGAACGAGACTCTTCTATTAGGCAAATCTACAACTGCACCCACTGTCGCCAGAAACGGTCTTCCAAGAATCAAAGGTATACCAGGATCTTCGCTCATCTCCACCACCTGAAAGTCAGTAGGAACAAGACAATTTCCAACTTGAACATGTAAATCATGAATAGTACCTTGTGGAACCTTGGTGGAAGAGTCTGCAAACTTAAGAGATATATGAGCAGCTCTCATCGTAGTAATCTCAAGCTTTTCTGCAATAGCCTTAGACATGAGATTGATGGAAGACCCAGAATCGTAGAGAGATTCTTTAAATTCAACTCCTGCAATGGAGCATGGAACAACAAACATCCCAGGGTCTTCTAGCTTTGGCAACTGCTTGATTGGAGATGATGTATTCCTTGCTTCAGCAAAGAGAGCCTTGACTATTGTGAGACTCTTCTTGGTATCCTTGGAGAACTCACGATATGCAGGATCAACTCTAAATGCCTCTTCAAAGGAGATATCAGGAGGAAGCTCACTCACCATCTTATTAAACTCAGCCAGCTTTTTTTCATCAATCTCATATTTCAGTCTTTGAGGGTATGGGATCCTAGGGATGTATGGTAATGATTCGACAACCTCTTCTGCTGTCTCTGGTGTAAGCGATGCTGAGACAGTCTCCACCTCACTCTGAACTAATATCACATTGCAGTGTTCTCTGGGATTTGTTTCAACTTTTCCTAGAAGAGTCCCTGGTGGTCGCTTAGCTGATGTCGAATCTGAGCTACCTGAATGTCAAGTCTTTTCACGTGGTTGCAAACAGCTTCAAGTCTACCATTGAGGTCCGAGTACATGGCGTCTACCTGCGTTTTGATTTCAGTGGCAGACTTTTGTTGATTAGCCATTAGCTGCTGCATCATAACCTTGAGTTCATCCTGAAACGTACTTTCAGAGCTTGCAGGAGCCTGAAAGTTAGAAAATTGTGGTTTCTGTTGAACTCCCCCTTAAAACTGATTCTGACCTCGGTTTGGGTGATTCTATAGGTCTGGGTGACTCATTCTTCACCCATCTCCTCAGAAAATGGTTCACCATTCTCATCTGCAAAATGAACCATCCTTTGGTTAGCCTTGAGCAACAAGTTGACCTTAGCAGTAAGGTCATCGATCTTGTGGGAGTCCATCCCACTGGATTTCATAGTTCGATCGTATTCCTTAAACTTGTTGCTAGAACTTGCAGCCAAGTTTTCAATCAGCTTATATGCACCCTCTCTGGTCCTGGTCATAAAATCGCCATCGCTGGCAGCATTCAGCGCATTCCTATAGTCCCAGTCAACACTATCGTAGAAGATACTGAGCAGATTTTCATCAGTGAAACCATGGTGTGGGCACTCCCTTTTATACTCCTTGAACCGTTCCCATGCCTCACAGAAGGACTCTCCTGAATGTTGTTGGAACGAGGAGATTTTGTTCCTTAAACTCGCGGTTTTAGTCTTCGTATAGAAGTGGTCCAGAAATGCAGCTCTGCATTGTGCCCAAGTCGTAATGAAGCCAGCAGGTAGAGACTTAAGCCAACGCGAAGCCTTATCCGCGAGTGAGAAGGGGATTAGCTTGCACTTTAGGAAATCCGGGTTCATCCCATTAGAACTCGTCGTGGAGCAGATCTCCTCGAAGTTTTCTATATGGTCCATCGGAATTTCAGCATGCAGCCCATGGAACATATGCTGCTTGACCAGCGATATCAACTGAGGCTTGATCTCATAATCTTGCCTTTCAACAGTCGGTGGAACAATAGCAGCTCGGTTCCGATAGAAAGCATGAGGATTGTCCATATCCCCAATGGCACGCTGCTGTTGTTCCCGGGCATGTTGCTGCTGCATCTGAGCCATCTGCTTTTGCAACCGTAGCAGCTCAGCCGCCATACCATTGTTGCCTTGTTCGCCCATGTCGACGAGATTAGGCCTTGTTCGTCTGTTTTCTCGTTCTAGCCTTGCGAGTTCCGGGTTACTCAAAATCACAAGGGGAATTTCGCAATTACGCCTTGTTGTCCTCAAGTTCATACACCTGAAACACACGCAAAAAAAACAAAAGAACGAGTTTAGTGCTTAGTCTAAAATCGTAAATAAAAATTAGAGGTATCGAGTTGGTCCCCGTCGCAACGGCGCTAATTTGATGAAAGTGTTTTTCCCGGTTTATGAGATGAAACCTAGGATTACAAGTTCTAATCCTATGGATTACAAGTTCAACTAAGCAATGCAGGGTTGTTTAAAGTGTCACGATAATATCAAAGCAAAATTAAGTAAATCGGTTGTAAACAATTAAGGAAAAGCGTTAGGTCAAGGGATATATCTCAGGGATTAGGACATCAAAACCAAGCAATTATTCAGGTTATCAAGTTATGAACCAATCTAGAACTCAACCATAGATTCAAGAGGACCCACTGTCGTGGCATCAACTACTTCAACAATCAATCTAACACCCTAAAGTGTCATTTGAGGTTACAAGGAATGATGAGCATTAAACGATTAGGGTTGATTTGTTCACAAGTTGCTTTAACTTCAACTGTCGTTGGCTAAAGACAACTCGCCCATCTAAGTCAATTCCAGCAATTCACAACACTTTTGATGAGTGAATTCAACCTAAAATCAGAGGCTAGGTGATCAAATTAGCCTAGGCAATACGTTCGACATTAGACGGAGATATCAAGTGATATTACAAAACCTATCTATGCTTAGTTAAGATTCTCTAACCCCATCGAATCCCTCAACCTAACTGGGGGATTACTCGCCCATGATCAAACAAACAACAGCAGCAATAGAGAATGAAAACTTCATTGAATCAAAGTAAAGAGATTAGGGTTTAAGAAAACTTCAACAAGGAATCGTGAATGACAAGTCTCCAAGCTTACAAACTTCTAAAACAAGTGTATTAATCTCTCTCTATCTCTCTCTCTCTCTCGTGATCTCCTCTCACTACTGTCGCCACCCTCCTCCAAAGATCCAGAGAAAAACTCTATTTAAAGGCCCACGACGGCTGGCCCAAAGATAGGGTTACAAAATTAGGGTTTAATAAAAAGCCCATAAGTAAATCTGCTGGGATCAGGTGCTCCCTCTTCTGTACTAGGTGCTCCCTTCGTCCAGAATATTCCAAAATGATCATATTTCTTCTTTTTCATCAAATCCAATCCGTAAACTCCAATCCTTGTTTCCAACCGCTTTATTACCTAGAATGACTCGATAGAGAGTGAAAGACTCGATAAAAACCAACAAAACAAGGGTTAGAATGCGCTAAAACGCATTATATCACCACGCCTTTGATAACTTTGACTGGTTTCTTCTTTAGCTTGATCAATCCGCATCTTAAGTACTTGTTCGGCAATATCTTCCTTTTTCTTCTTCTTTTCTTCATATGCTTGTAGGGATCCAAGAAGTTGCTCCATTGTCATATCCTCCAAATCTTTTGTCTCCTCTATAACGGTGACAATATGCTCGAATTTTGGATCCAACGATCTAAGAACTTTCTCCATGATTCTTACTTCATCTAACTTCTCTCCATTTCTTTTAAGGTTGTTAGTAACTGTTAAGACTCTTGAGAAGTAATCGGACACGAGTTCACCTTCCTTCATTTGCAACGCTTCAAATTCTCCTCTTAGAGTTTGAAGACGTACCTTCTTAACTTGCTCCGCTCCCTTGTAAGAGGTTCGAAGCTCCTCCCACACTTCTTTGGCCGACTTTGCTCCCGCGACCTTCTCGAACGTGTCTTCATCTAATCCTTGATAGATTAGACAAAGAGCTTTCTTGTCTATCTTCCTTGAGTCTCTCAAACTATCTTTTTGAGTTTGAGATACACTACTTTCGTTCTCCGGTTCGACCTAGCCTTTTACGACTATCTCCCACACGTCATGTGCTCCTAGAATCGCCGTCATTCTTAGACTCCAATTGTCGTAGTTGCTCTTTGTGAGCATCGGAACTTGGAAGGGAATGCCGTTACTCGCCATCTTTAGGAACCTGGCTCTAATACCACTTTGTTGGAAACAAAAACTTTAAGGTGGTGGAGAAAGTGTTTGAGAAATTTGGGAGAGAATAGAAATTTTAAGAAGTATAAGCTTTTATTTCTTAGAACTTTTCTTGAAATAACTTGGAACAACTTGATTAAAAATGAAAAAAGAGGGATGTATTTATAGCCTCCAAAGTACAAACTATCTAGAATATTTTAATCCTAAATCTAGAGAGTTCTAACATTATTTTATTACAATTATCTAGATAATTTTATAGAAATATCTAGATTGTTATTCTCTACCATTTTCTAGAATATTTTAAGGAGGTGGAGATGTTAGATATTTTCTAGAGAAAATTCTAGAACATTGATCAAACCCAATATTTGATTATTGGATTATTGGCCCAATAATTAAACTTGATCCAAAATCACCTCTGAACATATTCCTCGTGAATTTAAGAATTGTCATTGAACTCACAGGTGATATTTCAACTGCTGCAGCTACAAAGATTAAACGGAGCTACAGTCCCTATCGACAGCTGAATCCACTTCAAAGTATCATTTTAAACATCCAGCAAAGAAGGAAGGAACAAACAATCATGATTGCAAACCAACATATAAAATGGGAAACCAACAACACAGTCAAACAGAATTCAAGTCTTGTCAAGACAAGAAACAAAAGCAGAGTTTTGGATATCAGATCCAAAAGAGTTGTTGTTGAGTTACAATTGATCAGATCTCCAAATTCCCTCTCGATCACAGGGGGTGAATGTAACTCTGGGACACTTATAGCTTTCCAAGATTTTTATATCTGGGAAGTAGAGGTTCTTCAGGTCTCTCCATTCCAGTCTTAGCTTCGGCAGACATGTGAGACGTAACACCTTAACACTACAAGCTGTTTTCTCTGCCGGCAAGGCGCCAAATCCTTGGAGGAATCTCCAACTTCCAAGGTGGAGCTTTTCCAGGTGATTTAGATTCTGAGGTTGAAGCCAATTGGGAAGTTTAATATCAGGAAAGCATTGCAGGTCCAATTTCCTTAATTGTTCGGGAAGCACAAGCAGGTCATTGTCTTCCGGCTCCTCGTCTTGCTGATTCACGCTTTGAGGAATTCCGCTTCGCCACCGCACTTTTAACTGTTGTAACACTTTAAAGCTTCTTATAGCCACTATCACCTTATGTAAACCAAAATCATCTCGGTCTACAGTAACACTAAGCTTTCTCAATTGCGGCAAATTCTCCAAATAGCTCAGTTTACATGCGATCTCTCTCCCATCAGTGACCACAAAGCCCTTGAGGACCTCAAGCTTTGATAACCAAGCTAATTCCACAGGAATGCTCTCTAAAGCCTCGCAGCCAGTCAAATCCAAGTAGACTAGATTCTTGAGCTTTTGTATGTCACGTGGAAGTTTCTCCAGATTATAGCAATCCCTGAGGTCCAAGATAATCAACTCGGTGAGCTTGCAAGCAGAACGGCTAAGGCTTTTAATGGTTGAGATACCTTGAAAACTCAAAAACCTTAACCTCCTCAAGGAACTCAAATCTTTCATAACTCGACGGCTATCCATTTCAATCTCGTGCTCCGTTCTCTCCCACCTACCCAGATAAAGAACTTTGAGCTTCTTCATACTTGTGAACCACTTGCCTGTGAATTCCGGGAACAACTCGGAAACATTGAATACGGTTTCAATGTGATCTACATCTTTTATTTTTTTACCTTTTGCTTCCTGTTGGCTTGACGACCCTTCTACAAGGCAGACCTTATTTAAGTCTGATTGGTTCATGGTTGGCTTCCGCTCTCTACGATAAATATCAAAAAGTCCTATCTCTGCTGAGATAAGAACCACTGAAGAATGAACAAAAGGTGTCATCTTATAGCTACTTGGCTCCAATTTGCGTTTGTTTTCAACAGCTTCAATCAACTTCTTCTCCATAAATTCCTGAAGAATGTTTTTCACAGTTACTTCGGGGTTGACTTTATCAGGAAGAATTCCCTCCCCAATCCACCAATACATCAACATTGTTCTATTCACCTCTCGGTTCTCTGGGAACATGGCGAAGCTCAGCAGACAGATCTGGCGGTAAGCACTTAGCTTCTCGAATTCATCTCTTACTTTTCTGAAAACAGCGAGTTTTTTAAGATCATTTTCAGTTCCATGGATGCCTGGCAAGCATAGAATAAGCCTGTCTTTACTGTTACCATAGCCATCCTGATAACCTGGTGATTCTTTCGTCTTTTTCCGCTTCTCAGGGACCTTGCTCAGTATCTCCAAAAAATCCTTGGTGACATCTTCTAAGTCCATCTTGATGCCTTCGGTTAACTTCATACGTTTTTCCGCACCTTTAGCCAACCCCTTAAGCAAATACAGTTGTTTACTCAGCTCTGTCTCAACATCTGATTGAATGCTGTACATATACTTTAGATCATGCTTTAGCTGACGAAGAGTGACATTTAGCTTGTGAATCACATTCCCAGGATCAGGGAGACTCTGAAGAGTCTCACTTTTGGCTCTTCCTAAACCAGTTGCTCCACTTTCACCAATGGTCACCTTATGTTTATATGTACCCTGAATTTGAAGAAATGTACATATTTGATTCACCGTTTTGATGATCGAATCAATAGTCATTTCAGCTGTAGCTGGTTCCGTCATCTTGTTTGGGAAGCAAGACTCCTCTTGTCAGTTCATTCTCTCACAGATCCCAGTCTGCAAATCTTGAAAGCAACCGAAATTGCCCCAAAGAAACAGCCAAATGGTGTGTTAAAGAAATGCAGAGCCCATCAAATGAAAGTTACACAAACCTATAAAAAGATTCTATTGCTGCTTCAAATAGTAACATCTTATTTCGCATTGCCAAGATTTGGTTTAGCTGCGCTAACACTTGGATTTCCTCTAAAGATCCTATGATCTAAACAACAAATAGATTACAAATAGTTGAGAAAGGAAAAGAAAGAAAAAATAATCTTCATCCACCAACTCTAATCGAAGCCGTTCGCAACATCATCGATTATAAAGCAAGAAAAAAACTCTTATATACACTTTCCTAACGATTAGCTGACACAAATCAAAGCTTAATCAGAGGATAATAATCTCTTACCGAGTGCCCACAGACTTTTGGCCGGAATGCAGTCAAATATGTCTAGGACCAAGGCCAAGTGAAAAGGGTGGAATCTGTTTTCTTCTGGTTATTAAAAGGGTAGCTATTTAATAACTAATAGGTAATTCTCCCGCGTATACGCGGATAAATTATTTATGTAGTTTTGTTTTTAATTTTAATTTTTAAAAATATAGAATATGTAGTTGTTTTGATTTTTTATTATAGACATTGTTGTTGATTCTTTTGTTTATAATATTTTTGGTCAATAATATCATTTTTTAATAATATAAATTTCAGAAATTTATTTTATCATTTAATTATTTTATATATGTAACCGTTTCAAATCAAAATGTATAATAATTTAATACATAAGAATTATAAAACATATTAAATTTGGCTTGTCCGACTATCTTAACTAGAATTTAGAATACTTAAAACATTAAAATATATAATCATAAATTCCATTTTATGGAAATTAATAACAGTAAATCAATAGATCTCCGACTATCTGAAATGATATCCTCTATATATTAAAAAGAATCCAAAACTACAAAAAAAAAAATTATAAGAATACAATAATATCCCGGAAAAATCCTTTTAACTTTTGATGGAAATTCCATTTTTAAGAAAATCAGTTTGAGAGGCCGTGAAAATCAGTCGATTGAATTGATATAAAAAATAAAATCAATCGATTGAATTGATATCAACATATTTTTTGGCCGTCATGTATCCTTTATATAGTGAAGATTATTGGCTAGGTTTTATACTTATATTAATAAATAAATGTAATTGGACTAATAATTGATTTTGGCCGATTTATAAGTGTAACACTTTTGTTCTATTCATTTGTGAAATTGGGCTAATAATTGATTTTGACCAACTTTTTTGCTTGAGTGGATAAATTTGTTATTGAGTTTAGGCTAAATAAATTAGAGGGAATGAGCTAAATTAGATAATGTCATGTCACATTGAAAGTTGGAGAATGATTTTGGTGAAGACACATAAGTTCTTTTTAAAAAATCACTCTCCAATTAATATATAAGGGATTTTGTGGTAGTTAACTATTTAATAACTATTTTTAAAACTATATATTTAATTGATCTCAGAACATAATAAATTGCATCGCACTATTTAGAAATATTTAAAAGTATAGTTAACTATTTTTTAAAAATAGTTATCAATTTAAAAACATAATTAACTATTTTAAAAAATAGTTACAATTTTAAAAACATAGTTGCAAAAATACCATTTTTGGTGTGTAAAATTTAAAAAAATGCTACTATGGATTATCCATTTGCAAAAATACTACTAATTATAGATTTTTAAAGTCTATATCTTAAAACTCTAAATCCCTAAAAATATTTTGATCCCTAAAAACTCCTAAAGCCTAAAAACTGAACTCTAATACAATATAATTAATCCAAACATAATTGATATAATGAGTAACTAATTTTGAAAAAGTGACATTTTTGCAAATTTTTTGAAAATGTGCATTTTTGAAAAGTGGTACTTCAAAAGTGGCATTTCTCAAAATTTCTCTAACTATTTTCAAAGCATAGTTAACTACATAAAATGTTGTTTTAATAGTCACTTATTTAAAAAAATATAGTTAACTACGTTCAGAAAATAATTAAATAGTTAACTTAAAAAAATAGTTAACTATATTGTAGACGTAGTTACCTATTATAGTTGTATAAGAAAAAAAACACATATAGTTAATTATTATCAGAAATATAATTACATATTATAATAAAAAATAATTGTTAAGTACCTATTATAATAATTTTCGAACATAGTCAACTATGTCGATTTCCAGCTAGTAGAGAATTTAACGGAGAAGAAGAATCACCATCTTACTCAAAAATTGGAGATTTCGATTCATGACAACGAGATTAACATAGTAATTGAAAGAAAATAAGAGGAAGTGAACTCATAATATAGTTACATATAAACTGTGGGAGTTCCGAACTTTGGGCTCATTATCTCTTTAGTACCCGAAGACAGTCTTTGGATATTCCGATTCAAAGAATAATCTTCCGTACCAAAAGAGGTTTAAATCCGGAGCACAAAAGAATCAATCTTATTGTGTTACCACTAGGCCACCACCCATCTATCTCAAACTATAGTTATTTGAATGATTTAATTACAACATATAATTAAATCATCCGTTTGTTATCAATTGGACGAACGGTTAAAACGGACGGTTGAAATAGGTGAGTGAAAAAGAGATTTAGATACTCAAACAAGGTATTTGTGAACCGCTCAAAAATAGGTGAGTTTGCAATCGGGCGTTTAGATTTAAAAAATCAAATTCAATATTTTTTTATTTTTAAAAAATATTTCTGTATATATATTATTTTATTATTAAATATTTAAAATCAAACAAAAAATTTAAAATAATTTATGTCGATTTTAAATTATGTTTAGATATTTTTTAATAAAAATATTTACTATTAACCAATCATAGCGATGTTTTAACCGCTTGCTATTAGTAATCGTAATTAGTCATACGACGATTGAATTCGCTTTTTAATTATAACGCTGTTACACTATGAAAGTCTTCATGTTCGAAATCGTTGTATTTTTTACCGCATCACCTCTTTTTAGTGTAAGTAAATTTTTATTGGGTATATAGATTTGACATTAGCTTCACACCCAAAATTCATGAATTTATTAGTCTAAGTTGACTTGATAGAATCCTTTTTTACGCCCTATCCCTTCTTACCTTGTTCACGATATTAATTACCGATATTAATTACTATTTTATATATTCGCCTCGAACAATGTACACTAATAGACGAAGGAAAACGTCAAAACTCGATATTTTATTTCAAAACTGCTTCGAATAAAGAAAGACTGTCGAGGTCGGAAAATATCTTATTTTAGCTCAATTAGCAGCTGTCTAATCCCGCGTTATTTGCTGTCATTATGTTTTCATTTAATTGTAGATAACAATAAAAAAATGTGTGAGTCAATTATTTTAGTTTTAGTGTTTTTATTTTATTTTTTATGATGATATGGACATTTTAAATTGACAAAGAACTCCTTAATTATATATTCTATCCGTTTCAAAATAATTATCATTCTGGAGTTTTTCACACAAATTAAAAAAACATATTAAAAATTTATTTTGCCTTTAATTAATATAATATTTTATTTGATATGAGTAATTAATAAGCTAAAACGTAGGGATAAAAATAGAAAAATTAGTCATAAATGTGCATTGAAATTGCAAAATGACAAATAATATGAAACAAAAAATTAAGGATAGAATGACAATTATTTTGAAACGGAGAGAATAATAGATTAGTAGTTCTTTTTCAAAAAATACAATCATTTGTAGTTGTACTAGATGATGATGTGAAGAAGAAAAAAAACACCAACACATGGGAATAAATAAGCATCCTTAATTATTTTTTTCAAAAGGAAATGCAAATCAAGATGGTTGACAAGTAAGAAAATAAAACAGTTGACAAGAAACAGTATTACAATTTGAATCGTGCTTAACCTATACTCATAAGAGTTTATTTAGAATTAATTAATAATAAATTTAATAATATTTTAATTTAAGAATCACCACTAAATATATATTAGATTTTCACCTTCCATTAGTGATACTCTTAATGGGTGTCTTAAAAATTAAAAAATAATTAATTATTAAAAATGTGTTTTTTGATTTAAATTTATAATATAACAAATGTTGGGTTAAACTTATGAAAAATAAAAAAAATAAAACTATACATTATAATTATAGAATATTTTATTAAAAATATAAATATATTATATTATAAATACTTTTAAACATATATTACAATAGGTAAAAAAAACAAATTCAAACTTAAAATTGAAAAAAAAAACCAAAAACAAATAATAGATACATATAAAAGCATTATCAAAAACATAATTATATCGGGTCTAATATTCAGTTGTGCCAAATTTTTATCAGATATGTTCAACCAAATCAGCTTTCAATTCTTGATGTATTGTTGTATCACGAAGTCGATTTCGAACGCCTATTGCCGAGATTGGTAGGCATATTTGTAGAATACGTTAAATCCACATGTGAAGTCTCACTTCCTTCTCCTTGATAGAATTTTGATACATTGTACAAACTGTATCCATCTCGTGCGTCTTCTACTATCATATTGTGCAATATGATACAATCTTTCTCTCGCAGCTATGTCTTTCTACTTGATCTCCCACAACCTCTCAAACTTTAACAGAGAACTAGCTTCACTTTCTTCACTAGTGCCACTCTTTTTGGCTTTGCCTTTGGATGCCTTAACACCAAGAGGGCGACGACAGACTTCTTCCTCAACATGAGATGTTGTATTTGAACTTGAGGAGTATGCGCTACCCTTATCTAGCTTACTTCTTTTGGATCTTTCTGTACCTTTAGAGGTACACCATTTCTGATCATGGCGAAGCTCCAACCAGGCATGCTCAAGGGCAAAGTTCACTTGATGATCGTTGAAGTACAATTGTAAGCCATTTGGAGAACATCATCCTCTGACTGGCCACTACTTCTCTGTTTTTCAGCTTGGCTTTAGCATCCTACAAAATTTTTGACACTCTCATTGATTTTTTTCCATCTCTACTTACATTGATTGGCCCTTCTATTTGGTTTACCTGCTACTGCTTCACTTGCTGCATAATATGATGCAATTCGATCCTAAAAGACACCAGCTTTTTGCTCATTCCCCACGATTGGATCTTTGCTGGTGTTTAACCAAGCACTGATCAGCACAATATCTTCAGGGGCAGTCCATCTACGCCTAGATTCTCTTGAGTTCTCATCTAGGTTTTGGGCATCACTATATTGGGTAGAAGAGGAAAAAGAAGGATGAGTTTCCAGATAATTCTTTTCTTGTTAGCTACTCAAGAGTTCCATAAAGTTTTTAGAAAAACTATATGAATTGCTAGAACCCATATCCTAAACTAAGGAAAATCAAAGAGAAGAAGAATTGGTTTGACAAAAGCTTGGATAATCAATCGGCATTAATAGAAAATATTGTTTCTCAGTCAATGAAATACTTGAGTATCTCTTTAACCAAATGCATTTCTGACTGATAAATACTTTATGTCTCAGTCATTACCAACTTTCAATTTTTTCTTAGTTTCTAGTTTGGTTATGTTTTAACTAGAAGTCTATGTTTTAGTTGGAAATAAGATGCTCAAGTTACTTCAAAACCTCGAGATAGAGATAGACATAATGGGAAAAGAAGAAACTCTATTTTTTTATATGCATACAAGAAAACTGTGTCTATCTATGGCTGAAGATTAAAAGCGACAGTGAGAAATGATTTTTTGGATTTAAAGCTTCTAAATTGAAAACAATAATAGCGAGCTTATCAACACTTAATGATCGTGGTAAATCTAATTTCCACGGCATCATAACAAGGACCAACATTCCATACACCATTCAGAAGATCTTAACCGTACTATGGAAAGTCAAAAAACGACATTAAGCTTACCTTTTGCTTCTGCTTATACTCTTCCCATGTAATTGTATGTGTCGTCTTAAGGCTAGCCAAACGAGCCGCATGCCACTCTGGTGCATATAAAGAAGTCTTCATCTCTGACCACTCTGGTGCATAGTATGAAAAGGTACAAAACATTCCATCTTCAACCTCCGATAGAGTTGCATATAAAGAAGGCTTCATCTCTAACCACATCCAGACAGAAATCATTGAGTTGCTCACCCCATGTCTCAAAACTGTAGAATGGTGTGCATATAAATAAATGGATCCTTGGAGTAAGGAGCAACGATTCGATTACGGATCGAATCTTCAAAATCGCTTAATCAGAGAGAGAGAGAGAGAGAGAGAGAAAGAGAGAGAGAGAGAGAAAAATAGAGATTCTCTGGTCGATTAATCAGAGAAAGAGATATAATTACCAGTTTGTTTCGCCGATTGTGAATCGGAGAGGAGAGATTTTGAATCGGAGAAGAGAGATTGTGAATCGGAGACGAGAGATTGTGAATCGGATCGCAGACGAGCGAGAGATGAATCGGAGAAAAGGAAAAAAAATTTTGTCTCCCCAGAATTGTTTTTTCTCGCCGAGAGAAAAATATGAACCAAAAATTGGTTCGCCCACCAATCTGAACATGACACGTAAGGTGTCTCTAAATGTTTCAAGAGTCTCTGCAAAGATACGCATTTTATTAATATCTCATGTGTACACTCTCATTTTATTAGTATTTAATTTTAAGACATCTCGATAATATGTGCGTTGGAGATAACTCTACCGAAGTTGTAAATCATTAGGAAGCAAATAAACTGTAAAATAAAAAATGTAAATAGCGATCAAAATAAAGCCAGCGCGAAGCGATCTGATCTACGGCGATTGTCTGGTTGGGTTCACCAAGGTTGGTCAATCTCTGTGACTGAGTCCTGTAGAATTCAATCTTCTTCCAGATGATTTTATTAATTACTGTTAATAAACCAAATAGATTTATGTTTTAATTTGGAGAGTCTTATAATTAAAGTCTTTCTAATTGTCAGATGTTTAGTATGATTCAGAACTTTTTCGATTTATTGATGGTGACTTTGGTTCTTTTTCTTGATTTCCAGTGATGGATTCATACGCGTGCACAGAGATTTTGGAATCATTAAAGAGAGATGATGTTTCGAGAGTCATACTTGTTGGTGAAGCTGGAACAGGTAAGACATGGCTGGCTCGCCATATATCCGAGCGTGCAACTAGAGAGGAATCGTGCTACATTGCCCTCTGGTTGAATCTGAACAGATATCTGGATGAAAAATCGCTTTACGAGGACATTGCTTCTCAGCTATCCGTCTTTCTTGATAACGAAGATGATGATGATGATACTGATGACAAGAATACTGAAGATGAAAATAGTGAAGAGGGCAATAGTGAAGATGATGAAGAGGAGGAGCATAAAATTCAAGACTTAATGGAGTTGAAAGGAAAGATACTTAGAAAATTTGGGGAACAAAAGCTTAAGGCTCAAGGAAAGAAGTACCTCTTGTTGGTTTTGGATGATGACGGAAGAGTGACCAATGAAGAAAAAGTGATGAAAGAGTTGTACCTAGAAGATTTTCTAGCATCTTACGAACCTTTAAAGATTCTTCTCACAAGAAGGAAAGGAGACGAAGACGACGATATAGGTATGGTGAAGTCCCTTGGCACAGATGAGTCACCTGATGAGGAGATCGATTCTGTCGAGTCCAATGCCATGGATGAACCACATGCTTACTCTGATATGGAGATCGAGTCACCTGCCACAGCTAAGTTACATGACTCCCACACCATTGATGTGTCACAGATTTTACGCGATGATAATTTGGTCATTCTACTCGAGTCCCAGCTGGTCAAAAATGGATTACTTGAATCCCTTGAGCAAGCTTGGGGGAAAGTTATTGGGGTCTTGAAACATCGCATTGTGGAAATGAGCATGCGGTTGCCAGCTGCAGTTGTTGTGCTAGCCAAATCTCTAAACCGCATTACTCCCCCTCTTTCTCCAAAACAGGAGGAAGTTTTCAAATTAGCTGTTCTCTCCTCTTTTCCATCTATCTCAACTTTTGATCGTAAGTCCAGGCGTAATCCTATTCTACAGTTCGCATATGAGTTATTAAAAACAGATGATACCGTGAAGAGTTCCATTATTGTTGACTGCTTCTGGCATAGCCTGAGCTTCTTCGAGCATTGTGGGTGCGTTTATTACCAGGAGTTGATAGCACATTGGATACTTGAAGGCTACTTTGATCCTGTTAGATCAGTTACCAAGGCCTATAAGGATGGCCATGATATCTTGATAGAGCTTATGGACCGTGGTATTTTGAAGATACAAGAGGACAATGTGGTTGTGCCAGAGGTTGCAATGAAGAACCTAATTGATCTTCGGCATCGGGGACTGTCAGGCAGATCTCGAATTGGACTTGCTAAAGTTTGTGGTAGTGACATGACAAAAGGTCCAGGGCTAATCAACCAAATGGATGACATCATTGAAGCAGTGAGAGCGACGAGGAAAGGAGAAACAATTACTACAATTCTGGTTAGTGGAAACCGTTTGCGACGTGAAACTCCCGAAAAGTTCTTTGAAAGGCTGAAGGATCTTGAGATACTTGGCCTTTTTGAACCCACACTGTACCATTTTGTCCCGTCTCTGGTAAAGCTAGTGAATCTCCGGGTTCTTGTGATCAGGAATTGTGATCTAGTGAAAGATATTGAGGATCTTAAGGCTCTTGAAAGGCTACATGCTATTGAAGTTTCTGGCGCTAGCTCCCTGAAAAAAATCTCTGACGACTTCTTTACGGCCATGCCTGATCTTCAAAGTCTTCACCTCTCTGGGCTTCAGATCACATATTCCCCTTCCAGCATTTCTCTACTGAAGAAACTTCACTGTATCATCATTAGGAACTGTCCTTTATTGAAAGATTTGCCAGACATACAAGAACTTGTGAATCTTGAGGTTGTTGATGTTTCTGGTGCTCGTGAACTTCAAACTTGTTTCGACAACACACTCGGTGATAAGAAAAACGACAGCCAAAACAAAAACTTTTATCATCTTACGAAACTTCAATTCCTTGACTTCTCGGAGAGCCAAATAGAGCGACTACCAATATTTCAAGACTCTGCAAAGGGCAAACCGCTTCACTCCCTGACTCGTCTCTTGTTGCGCGACTGTAGGAAATTGAGAAAATTGCCTAGTCTGAAGCCCTTGTCAGGTCTGCAAATTCTCGATCTTTCTGGCACTACGAGCTTAGTGAAGATGCGGGAAGTATGCTTCGAGAATAAAGCGGAACTAAGAATTCTTAATCTCTCGGGGACTAATCTTAGCGAGTTGGCTACCACCATTGAGGAGCTGTCCAGTCTCCAAGAACTCCTACTAAAGGATTGCACCAACCTAGATGGTATCCCAAACATCTCAAAACTCGAAAATCTTGAGGTCATTGATGTTTCTGGCTCTACCAAGTTGACTAAGATTGAGGGATCATTTGAGAAGATGTTTTACTTGCGTGAAGTAAATCTCTTTAGAACCCAAGTGAAGACACCAGAGTTGCCAACAGAAAGCAGAATCTGCTGTCAAAAGAGTATAATTCTGGCAGATGGAACGTGCATTAAAGGTAAGGATTGGGACGAAGTAAAGGCATTGATGCCAAGTGAGAGATCTGAGGAAGCCAGCTCCTCTGGTGCACTTGTTAAATCCCAAGAAATATCAGAAAAGGAGTCTGGAGAAATTCAGTCCAACGATTCTAGCTCCAGTGAGTTTTCCAGGAAGAGAAGTATCAGTATGGAATGTTTTCGCCATTTTCCTGTATACAGGACTCTGTATCAGAAGTTAATACCTTTTGTTGATTATGATAGAGTCTTGGAGATCCATGGATCTAATGGCTTAGATGATTTTCTTGGTCTGGACAATCAAACCCTAGCTAATGCTGAGTTTGTGTCTTTTGCGGACAGTAGCTCCACAAGGCTCACGTCTATTTTGAACGAGATCAAATCGGTGAAGGGTTTATGGGTAAGGATGTGCAAGAACATTGGAAACCTTTTCTCTGGTGTGGACGAGGAACGTTTGGGATCCCTGGAGATTTTGTCGATTACAAACCTTCGAGTATTGGATAGTGTATTCAGTGGTGGTGGCTTCAAGAATCTGAAGAAGCTAAGCATAGATTGCTGCCCAAATATGACAACGGTTTTCTCGGATGCATCTCAGTTGCCTAGCAGCCTAGAAGTCCTGCATATAAAGTATTGTGAGAAGCTGGAGAAACTGTTTGACGGAGAAGGCGAAGTGTCAAGTCTCACTACCCTGTGCCTTTATGAGTTGCCATTGTTATCAAATTTTGGAGCCATATTACCCAATCTCGAGACATACAAAGTGAGGAATTGTCCAAATCTTCACTCCGAAAATGTAAGTGCAACTTTCTACTCTTACCCACTAAACATATGTTTTAAGATCTCTTTTCCTTGTTCTGATGGGCGGAGAAAAGAATTTTTGTACTTCCCTTTTGCATGTCTAACGTTCTAGCACACTTCAGGCCCTCAAATGAAGCGTAACACTCAAGGCCGGTTCTGAGATTTAAGGGGTTCTAAACCAAAAAAAAATATTTTACGGGGTTTATAGATAGATTTTTAATTTGAAGGCTTTTTCGCAAAATAAAAAAATTCGGGGATCTATTTTTAGTATTAAAATTTCAGAAAATATTATCATTTGCCTTTTGGACCTGTCCTCAGGCCGGCCCTGGTAAAAAAATTGTCAAAAAACCAGTTGCATGCATCACATTTGCCTCTCTTGCAACAATTCTTCTCTATTTTCAAGTTCATCTTAGCATTTTACATGCTTGTAGTTGCAGGACTGGGTTGTGGTACAAGATTGAAGATAACAGAAATAGCTGGAGCAGATCCACTTACGCAGTACTAAGTCACTGGATCGTTGCCTCTAATGATTTATATACATTTTTCTGCGTGTGTATGAAGCTTTGCGTGAAATAACGACCGTTTTTCAAACGTCATGTTTTCCTATTATTTTCTGCATGGTGTTCTTATTTTATTTGGTTGAATAAGACCTTTGTTATAATTGTTCTTTTTCTTTTTCTGAAACATTATTTATATAACTGTTCTATATGAGATAAGGCAATTGGGTTAGCCTCCCTTTTCGAAATATAAGTTATTTTAGAAATTTTTTTTATGTTTCAAAATATAAGTTGTTTTAATAATTCTATGTATTTTTCAACTTTATTGACTATAATGTGACCAATAGTATTTTGCAATCGATTTTTTCATTAGTTAAATTATTTTTATTATATATATAAGATAATACATTTTAGAAAAAGTAGTTTATTAATATTTATATTTCTAGCCAAAACAACTTATATTTTGAAATGGAGGGAGTACTATTTGTCAATTGTACCACTTAATTATAGTTTTGTAAAAATAAATAAATACAGTATGGTTTTGACGATGTTTCTTATTGTCTCGTCTAGGGGTAGGCATTCGGTATCCGTTCGGATTTGGATCGGGTATTTCAGATTTTCGGTTTAGAAATATAATATCCATTCGGGTATTAGAAAACTTCAGATCGAGTTCGGTTCGGGTTTTGTCGAGTTGGTGTCAGGTTCGGATAATCCGAAATAATAAAAAATTGTCGAAAATATTCAAAATTTACCAGAAAAATTTATAATTATCTCACTTTCTTTTTTTATTCAGTTCAATTTAATTTTTTTTATTCGAATTATCCAAAAATATCATGAACAAAATAACAAAAAAAATTATAATAGTTCAAATAATAACATAAATTGGTTATTTTTGCCGAAATATATCCAAAATATCCGAATTGATAAAAAAAATAAAGAGAAAAATACAAGCAAAGAGGAAATATAAATTTTAATTAAATATGAATGATAAAACAAAAGAAATTTTAGAAATTGAAAAACAATAAAATTAAAAAGAATATGGAAATCTCAATGTTACCTTTTGTATGCACAAACTTTCCGAAGAAAAATATATATATACACATATTTACTTTATAGTTATAGAATATAACAAAGAAAACAAAAATCTTCTACCTAGATTTTTCAATGTTAAAAAAGAAAATTACATAAAATAAAAAATTAAACATGTTATAAAATAATAATAATATATTTATTGTTAAGATCCAAAAGTGTAAAATTTGACGAGTATACATCTCTATAAAAAATAAACCGATAACATCAATAACATTTATAATAAGATATATTTGGGTCTGCATAATATGAATTAGGACATGAAAATTAAGATATAAATTAAACTTCAATGGTTTAAGACCCATGTTTCAATATTTCAAAATATTTTTTTAATTTAACGGGTTACTAATTAAAACTTAAGTTTTGATATTAATAAATTTTAATGTGTTATTTTTGTAATTTAACGGGTTACCAATTTAACTTAAATTTTGATATTAATAAATTATAATGCGTTTATCCGTGTATCAACGCGGGTCCTAATCTAGATTAAGGAATATATATTAAACAAAGATTATGGACTAATTAAGAAAAAGAAAAAAAATAGGTCTACTAAAATCCACTTCAAAGGAGGATTTCGGTCAAACCAGAAGGACTCAGAGGACGATCCGCATACCGTTGGATAGCTCTCTCTATCTAATTTCCAGATCAGGTTTCTGATCCTGATTTTGAGGTAATCTCTGTTCTCAGTGCGCTTTCGAATTCAGCGTGTCATTCCTATTTTTCGAAACCCTAATTCGGTTAAATAGGTTTTTGGAGAAAGGATCAAGGTTTTGTTGGTTCGTGAGGAAGGGAAGATAGAGCAGGGGCTGTAGGTGTCAGAGAGGTCTCTTTTCGTGGCTGTCCTTGTCTAGAATCAATCTAGAATCAAGGTGAGTGCGTGACCATGGCTTATCTGGGCAATCGGAGTATTCATAATGCGTTTGATTGTGAATTAGAATGGATTGATGAATTATTACTGGTCATTTGTTCGTGCTATGCGTTGTTGATTGATCGCTTGGTATTGTGTTATTTCTTTATGCATGTGAGTATAATTAAGTAGATGGGATGACCGTCTCACTGAGTATTTTTGATAATACTCACGCTGATATAATGCGTTTTTGGCGCATTCTAACCTTTATTTTGTTAGGTTTTTATCGAGTCTTTCATTCTCTTTTGAGTCATTCTAGGTCTAAAAGCAGCTGGAATGGAGAATTAGAACTTGCAATTGGACTTGGCAAAAAAGAGGAAAATTGGATCTTTTTGAAGATTCTGAAGAGAAGGAGCACCCGCTCCTGATCGCATGACCTGCTCCCCAGAAGATCCACTTTTGGAAATTTTCATTATACCTAATTTCGCCACCTAAGGATGCCCTAATCTATTCCAGCCGCCACAGCCCCTTAAAGAGGGGATATTTTCGAGACTTGACGAGAGACCTTAGACACGAACAACAGAGAGAAACACGAGATCACGAGTGAGAGAGAGATCGATGTAGGGGTCAAAATCCACCCCTTACAAATCAATCTCCAAAAATTGGCTAAGTATGGGAAAAACGGTTAACAGGTTTTCCGCGGGAGATTCTTAACCGGTTTCCCGCGGAAACCTCCCACTTTCTGGTTTAACCTGACCAGCGGCTTAACCATAAGCATAGCCCGCAGGTTGGTTGTAAACATTGGACCAGACCACAGAAGTGGGCCGCAGCACCCAGGAGTGGGCCGCGGTATCCAGAAGTGGGCCAAGCCATGAAGAGAAGCCCACAGCGCGCGACCGACTCCGCGGCAAGGGAATCCCGCAGAATCAGGATGACATCTCTATCTCCTCAACGGAAGCCCTAGCCGCAGAAAAACTATATATACATATGTTAACCCTCATAGAAGGGGATCCGCAATTTTTCACATAAACACTTGTAAACACTGATTCGAGAAGCATCAATAAAGAAAACCCATCTTCTTACTATTTGCATCCCGTGATTCGTAACATAGAAATCTCTGTTCCTCAAACCCTAGACAAATTATATTGTTCGAGTTTCGACTCCCACAATCGATACTTTGTTTAGAGTTTTGTAAGATTGAAGATTGTCTTCCACCTTTTGTTGAAGTTTTCTAAACTCTTATCTTTTCTATTTATTTATCTATGATTTCTTTCATCTCACTTGCTATGTTTCGATCCATTATGTGTGAGTAATCTCCCAAGTTAGGTTAAGGGTTTCGATGGGGTTAGGGATTCATGAACTAAGCATAGATAGGTTTTGAAATATATATTCGATATCTCCATCTATTGTTGTCCTTAACGCCTAGACTAGCTTGATCACCTAGCCTTTGATTTTAGGTTTAATTTACTCATCAAAAGTGTTGTTAATTGCTTGAATTAACATAGATGGGCGAGTTGTCCTTAGCCAACGACAGTTGAAGTTAAGGCGACTTGTGAACAAATCGATCATATTCTTTTAATGCTCATCATTCTTTGTAATCTCAAACGACAATTTAGGGTGTTAGATTGATTGATGAAGTAGTTGATGCCACGACAGTGGATCCTCTAAATTTTATGGTTGAGTTCTAGATTGGTTCGTAATTGATAACCTGAATAATTGCTTGGTTCTAAATAATCTAATCCCTGAGATATTATCCCTTGATATAACGCCTTTCCCATTAATTGCTTACATCGAATTTACATTTATTTGCTTGATAAAATCGTCAACTTGAACCACTTTGAATTACTTAGCTGAACTTGTATCCCATAGGATTATAGTGTATTGCTGGTCCCTTTGACGAACCTACCTATTCTACATTGAATTAGTGATTCGAGGTTTCATCTTTAAAACCTGGTAAAAGGACTTTCATCACATGCATCTCTTTTAACCATGTGATGCAGGTAAAGAAAATATGTGATCATGGAATCAAGGCTGTAAAGAGGAGATGATCTAGAGTCTTGTTTATTTGCTTTACGTGATTGTTTAGAACCGCAAGGTTGTTGGTTTTATGGAATTGAATTGTTAAATTGGTTTTGAATTGGTGATGGTTTCGTTTGATTGGATTGAGTTGATTTTCGCTGGTTATGTTTGGTTGTTTGTTGAATTGCTAAGTATTGGGAATTAGTATTTATGGAAATACTAATTCAATAAAAAAAAAAAACGGGTCGGGCTGTTTCAAGGGCTGGGCAAAAAATCTGAAATCGAAAACCAAACCAAACCCGACTCAAAATTAACCGAACCAAACTCGATTTTCTAAAAATCCAAATGGGTATTATATTCCTAAAACCAAAAAATTGAAACCGAACCGGACCAAAAACCAAACAGGTATCCAAAGTACCCGAAACATAAATTAGCCTAAAGATTTTTAGATTTAAGATCGGTATGGTCATATAGTTTAGACAATTTTAATAGTTTTTTTTGTTTTTGTTCCATTCGGTTATTATCGATATATTCGCTAAAAATAATCAATTTATTTAGGTGTATTACTTAACTTTTACAATTTGTTTTGTTCTTTTCAGATAACTCTAGCTAAAAATAGGTAAATCAAACCAAATCCAGCAAAAAAAAATTCGAATAGTTATGAGTTTTTTGAATAATTTTTATTATCTTGGATAAAAAATCCGAAAACACCCGAACCTGAAAAAATAGAATGTTTTTGGGTTTTTCACATAAAACCAAAACCGATCCGTATCCGATAAAAACTGAATTGAAACAGAACAAAAATTTCAAAATACTTGAATGGATATTATATTCCTAAAACCGAAAATCCGATAACCAAATTAACCGATCCAAAACCCGAATGGTTATATGTGTGCCCTGGCCGAGATGTTGTTAAGGGAAAGAAGAAGTGTCAATATATGTTTTTAGGTTTTTTTAATTGCTTCTTGGGTCTGAAATATTCTAAGGCACAAATTATATTATGGGTAAACAAATTTAGATAACTAAAACATTTTCTCTTTTTGTACAGTTGAGACAACGCTACCATTTTTAGTATAATTTTTTCCAAAGCGTTTTCTGCATTCAGTCTGTGAAATCTTAAACCACTTTAAACAAAAAAAAACTACAATTAGTATTTGTTTAGACGTCATAATCCCAAAATCATCGTATATCTTGGCGTTTAAAAGCTCATTATTCTTGGGAATAGAATGGAAGAAAATACAATAGTCATAGTTTATAAAGGAGTAAATTACGAAGAGAATATTTGACATATCATCGATTGAACAATGAAACACATTATAACTATGAAAAAATTGATTTTTCTATATAGTTTGTAATAAATGATAAGAAATAATTAATAAAAGAAGTGGCAATATATAACAAGACCCAATATTCAAAACATTGTAAAAACGAATTCTCCTAGTCTGTTATCAGTCTACATTTGGTTTGCCTTTGGTGATCTACATCCAGTCTATGTACCCTAATCACTCTGTTTCTTGTTGACGTGTTTGAGATTGTTTATCTCGTCCTACTTTATACTACTAGTTAATGACTGCTAGTGACGGTGCTTAAAAAAAATATGTCGAAAAAGGAAAAATTAACGTATACCTTAAACCACAGCTTCAACACATCGCTAGAGCAAGTGTGATCCTCTCTATGTAATAGGGAGTTTTATGAATCAGAGCGACACTAATTTCTTAATAGCCATGGTTATTGATGATCCTTCCTCAACTCGAAGCGTATGTTGTTTAGGTTTTCAAAATCAAAGTCCAAATCTACCTATGCTACTCCTAATAGAATCAATTCAGTCTCCAGCATATAGTCTACGACTACATTATGTATCCTATAAATCCAAATGTCTAATGCAGAGTTTACCAAATTATGGTTATCATATCATTCATATATATATATAAGAGAGATATCCAACTCTACTTAGTATGAGGTCTTTTGGTAAGGAGCCTAAAAACAAATCCGTGCAGGCTTTGCCTAAGGATCCAAAGCGAACAATATCATACTAATGGGGAAGTTGGACATGGGCTTGAAAAACCTCACAAACTCCTCCGAAAAAATCATTTAATGAACCGATTAAATCACCATCACAATTTTTTTGTTCGTCTTCAAATCGCAACTGATGTTGAATTACTTTTGTAATCCCTGGTAGGCTAGTTGGTGCATATGGTTTGTTTTTGTCTAAACGAAAAGGCAAAAAGAAAACATTTTTATAAAAAGACCTGGCTTTTCGAACACTAAAAAGTTAACGTAAACGATTCAAGAGAGGTCAATAATTGTAGGGCGACATGCATGTCCAACATAAAAATAATTAATACCATAATCAGCGGATACTTTCTGTTATTTACGACTCAACTACCACTACCCCACCCCGATGAATATGGCGGAAATTTTGGAATGGTAATGTTACGGTACATGCCGAGATAGATACACGATGGTTTAAATATTAAGAAAAAAAAACGTATAAAAATATGGACTTTTGTAACACATATATATAAATATAGACCTTTTAGCAAAAAACAAATATATATATATATATAAATATAGATTTGTTATTTCAATTCAAAAAAAATATATATAGATTTGTTACTATTCACTAGGGGACGAGACTGAAAATCCGAAATACCCTATCCGAACCCGATCTGAATTATCATAACTCAAATCGATTTTCTAAAAATATCTGAATGGATCTTCCACACTTAGAACCAAAAACCCATAACCGAACTGAATCGAGAACCGAATGGATATCCAAAACATAAACTAACTTAAATATATTTAGAATTAAGGTTTGATATGTTCATGTAGTTTTGTAATTTTTACAGTTTCTTGGGACAATTCTTGTTTAAATTTCCAATGTGGGACTTGGATTGATATCCCAACAATTTTCCCCTCAAACCAAGGACACGACCACATAAACATGTGTCCTTCCACCTCCAGCGGAACTTGGCACCCATCTTGTACCGCCGTAATCACCAACGGAACCCGCCGCCTAAACATCTGCTTAGTTAGGAAGACTTTCAACACAAGGCACCGACACCCTATAATCGCGAGGTCACCTTGAGGCACTCCTCCCACAACGAACTTGCAGCCCACACCCACTCCTTTACGTCTTTCTTTTCTGAACCTAGGCTCTGATACCAATTGTGAGGCTTTTCAAGCCCATGTCCAACTCCCCCATTAGTATGTTATTTTCCGCTTTGGGTCCAGAGGCAAAGCCCGCACGGATTTGTTTTTAGGCTCCTTCCCAAAAGACCTCATACTAAGTAGAATTGGACATCTATTATATATTAGACAATTCTTGTCTAAATTTCCGATATGAGACTTGGATTGATATCCCAACAGAGTTGAACTTGGTTAGGACTTAGGACTACTTGTAAGAATATTTATCTGTTCTTATAAACAATTTAAAAGAAGAACTGCAGAACGGTAAGGTCCATAATTCCTTGCTTACATGTAAAACAAATAATGTAACACGAAGGGACTACCCACGGAGATTGTTTGAGTTTAATTTTTAGAGGGTTTATAGATAGTTTTTTAATTTGAAGGCCTTTTCTCAAAAAAAAAAAAATTAGGGATCTATTTTTAATATTAAAAATTCAGAAAATATTATCATTTGCCTCTTGGACCCTCTTTCAGGGCGGCCCAGATAAAAAAAATTGTCAAAAAACCAGTTGCATGCATCACATTTGCCTCTCTTGCAACAATTCTTCTCTCTTTTCAAGTTCATCTTAGCATTTTTCACTGCTTGTAGTTGCAGGACTGGGTTGTGGCACAAGATTGAAGATAACAGAAGTAGCTGGAGCAGATTCACTTACGCAGTACTAAGCCACTGGATCGTTGCCTCTAATAACGACCGTTTTACAAACATCATGTTCTTATTTTGTTTGGGTGGATAAGACCTTTGTTATGATTGTTTCTTTTTTTTTCTGAAACATTATTTATATAATAACTGTTCTATATGAGATCAGGCAATTGAGTTAGTCCCCCCCCCCCTTCTGAATTTTTAATATTAAAAATTCAGAAAATATTATCATTTGCCTCTTGGACCTTCCTTCAGGGCGGCCCAGATAAAAAAAATTGTCAAAAAACCAGTTGCATGCATCACATTTGCCTCTCTTGCAACAATTCTTCTCTCTTTTCAAGTTCATCTTAGCATTTTTCACTGCTTGTAGTTGCAGGACTGGGTTGTGGCACAAGATTGAAGATAACAGAAGTAGTTGGAGCAGATCCACTTACGCAGTACTAAGCCACTGGATCGTTGCCTCTAATAACGACCGTTTTACAAACGTCATGTTCTTATTTTGTTTGGGTGAATAAGACCTTTGTTATGATTGTTTTTTTCTTTTTCTGAAACATTATTTATATAATAACTGTTCTATATGAGATCAGGCAATTGGGTTACTCCCCCCCCCCTCCTCATCCTCATCCGAAACCTGCAAAGCTAGCATATTTTTATCTCGGACAGAGCTACAATATTCTTTACAAATTGATTAAAATTCAAAAAGTTGTTTCTGTTTTATAACTAGTCGGTCGCATATTTTAAAGTTGAGAAATTTAAAGAAATGTCATTTTTCAAGTGTCAATTTTCAAAAATATCATTTTTCAAAATTTTTGCAAAAATGCCACTTTTTCAAAATTATTTTTTCATTATATCATTTATGTTTGGGTTAACTATATCGTATTAGAGTTTAATTTTGAGGGTTTAAGGGGGTTTAGGGGTCAAAACCTTTTTTATGGTTTATTTTAAAATTTAGATTTTAAAAATCTATAATTAATGACATTTTTGCAAATGGACACCCCTATGTGACATTCTTGCAAATGTATACACCAAAAGTGGTATTTTTGCAATTACCCCTTTAAAGTTTGGAAAAGCAAATAATTTTTCAAGTTTGGAAATGGAAATAATTTTCTTTCTTAAATCTCAAAGAGTGCAATTTGTTATTTGTGGCAGATTAATAACGCATATAAGTTCGTGAATTTCTCCGTTGTTGAATATAAGTTCGTGAATTTCTCCGTTGTTGAATCATTAATGTAATAGTTCTCATAATTTATAATATAATAATAAATTAGTGTTAACAGTTTTCCTCTTCAGCATCTTGATTACAAATGTGGCAGAAACAAACTCCAGTTTCCCAAAGAGCGAAGACCAATAGGGTGTTAATGTGATGTTGTTCTTCAATCTCTTCCTCGATTTTTTCTCGAACTTTCCACAAGGCAAACTAGTAACAATCACAAACTCTCTTAATGAAAACCTAATCGGTTTTTCCGCATACAAGATCCAGATTCCATGCTTCTTTTGCACATTCAATTGCTTAGAGATTATAAATCTCCCAAATCTCTCAAAATATGAAGGTTTCTCCTATATCGACGAACATGCCAAACGAGGAGTTTCGAATGACGATCCTTTCTTCTTCGAGAGAGCATTCATAATCGTTTTAATCCCGCTAGATGGGTGAAAACCCGGAGTTACCAGAAAAGATGTTTGCCGCCGAAAAAGAATCCGTGGAGATAAGGGTCACTTCCTATGGGACTTCTAGCGAGATCATGGTCAAATTTGACGGGTTTTCACTCACCTACCACAAATAGTCGAATCTGTCACATGCAAATGTGAAAAACACAAAATTGGAGAAAACACATACACTAATTTGAAATCTCAGATCCTTACATTCAACTCGAAATTTGCTATTTACTTCGCTGTCGATTATAAATTCACATACCTATCACTTTTCACTGAAATGGTCTTATACTATAAGTTTCTCCGATAGGAACAGAAACAAAGCTTTCTATCTCTAGAATCGAAATGACACGAGCTTTAATTACCTTTTTTCTTTTCATTTTAACATTAAAATATAGAAATGACACACATATATGTTCTAAATGATAACTGATTAATTTGAATAATATGAAGAAAAATATATTTTTTGTTACCATTTGAAGCATTTGAAGAATATGATGAACTAAAAGACAAAAGTTTAGAAATTTTTACTAAAATATTTTGTGTTTCCACATGTAATATCTTTTAAAAATGTGATATATTTTTTTGTTGTTGTTGTGTTACATATGTATAATATTATAAGTTAATTTTTTATTACATTTTTTAAGTTAACATGATAATTCTAAAAAAAAGATAGTTACTTTATATAAAATTTTAATATTTTTAAAAATGAGTTACTAAAAAATAATACAATTTTAATAGCAATATATTATATTATAAAGAGAAATTTTAAAAAATGTCACATCCCAATTGTCATTTTTTAAAATGTCATATTTTAAAATTGTTTGTAAGCGTGCCACTATTGATTAAACCAAAAGTAAAATTTACCTTTTCCCCTTTTTTTCTTTCTTCATTTTCTCTTTTTTCTTTTTTTTTCTTTTACGAGAGAGAAAGAAAAAACAGAGATCATTTTTTTCTTTTTCTCTACAAAAATAATGTGATGATAAAGTTGAAAAAGATAAAATCAAATGAGATTTTTCTCTTTCTCTCTAGATTTCAAATATTTCATATCTAAATCTGTTTTTTTATTTTCTCTTTCTCTATGCAAAAATGGTGATGGAAGTTGAAGGAGAAGAATAATCTCTCTCTCTTCCAGTTCTAGATTTAGATCAAATTTCATCATTTTTTATCACAGATTTGGGTTTTGATTTTTGATTTGTGTTAAATCTAAGTTATTGATTCGAATTATGTTACAGATCTGAGTTTATGTTTATTTACGGATATTTTTTTTTAAACAGTTTATAAAGTTTTTAAACAATTTATAAATCTTGTAAAAAACTCTTATAAACCTTTTTAAAAATTTATAAATTTTAAAAAAAATTCTTATAAAATTCTTATAAAAACCTTTACAAAACTTTATAAACCTTTTAAAAATCTTAAAAATTATTATTTAAATTTTTCAATTTTTTACAGATAGATAGAAAACTCTTATTAACTGTTTAAAAAATTTATAAATATTTTAAACAGTCTAATAAAACTTTTAACAAACTATATAAACCCTTAAAAACTCTTATAAACCTTGTAAAATACTTTATAAACCTTTAAAAAATCCTTATAAACTTTGTAAAAAAATTTTATAAACTTTTAAAAAACTTTATAAACCTTTTTAAAACAGGGATCATTTTTTTCTTCTTTTTCTCTTTCTCTATAAAAATAATGTGATGATAAAGTTGAAAAAGATAAAATCAAATCAGATTTTTCTCTTTCTCTCTAGATTTCAAATATCTAATATCTAAATCTATTTTTTTATTTTCTCTTTCTCTATGCAAAAATGGTGATGGAAAACTCTTGTAAACATTTGAAATACTCTAACAAAACCTTTAAAAAAACTTTATAAACCCTTAAAAAATTTATAAATTTTATAAACCTTTTAAAAGCTGTAAAAAAACTTTATAAATTTTATAAACCTTTTGAAAACTATAAAAAAACTTTATAAAAAACGTCAAAACCCTAGATCTGTAAGAAGAACATCAAAAATAAAACTAACCTAGAAATAATCAAAAACTCAGAATTGTAAGCCAAATCGAAAAAAAGTCAGATATGTTACCAAAATCGAATCAAAAACTCAAATCTACAACACAAAGCAAAAAAAAAACCAGATTTGCAAAAATCTAGATCTGGATCTATATGAGAGAGAGAAAGAGAGAGAGAGATAGAGAGAAAGAAATTCAGATCTAGATATGTCTTTTTCTTCTTCAACGCTATAACCACTATTTTCTCTAGAAACAAGAGCTTGAGAGAGAAAGACTCATATTTGGTTTTTGTTTTGGAGAGAAAGAAAAAAGAGAAATCAGATTTGATTTCTCTTTGAGAAAGAGAAAGGGAAAAAAAAAGAAAAAGAAAAAAAAGCGAAAGGGACATTTTTGTCTCTTTCCTACAAAAAGATGGCAGATGTACAAAGGAACATGTGGGTGTGATACGCTTGCAAAGCTCTCATTAAAATGTGGCATTTTTGTAATTCTCCCTATCATAAATTATGTATATTATTTTATGTTATCAGTCTATTAATTAGCTAGTTATATATATATATATCTGAAATTTAATTAATTAATTTGAAATAAACTCAACTATATAATATTATCGGATATTTTAAGAAGTAAAAACCAATTTATAAGAAATAGGATGAGTATATATTAAAAATGCCACTTAATTTTTCATAAGTTTTTTTTAATTAACTAATTTTTCAAAAATTCAGCAGATTCATCAATATTTAGCAATTACCAATTTAAGCTTGATATTATTCCGCCAGATTTTGCAAAAAATCACTAAAAATTTAACCAAATTTTGCAATTCAACAAAATTCAGCAGAATTATGCTAATACCATTTATACCGTAGATAATATTTTAAAAAATAAGAAAATCAGTTTCTTAAAAATAGAAGGAGTATCTATTAAAAATCACTTAATTTTTTCATAAGTTTATTTAATTAATTAACTTTTCCAAAAGTACTGTCAGATTCAACATATTCTGCTGTTACCATTTAAATCTGATATTATTCAGTTAGATTCCGCAAAAAATAACTACCAAATCAGCAGATTCAACAATTAAGTAGAAATTTTTCCGGTACCATTTAGACCCATTACATTTTAACTTTAGTTACCTAATTTTTTTTTTTAAATTAGTTAGTTGTATAACAAAGGATAAATGGCTAATTAGGGAGGGTCACAAAAGAGTGAGGGAAAGTGAGAGAAAACATAGAGGTGTTTGGTAATACTTTGTCATATTGCTAAATAACTATTTATATATATATATATATATATATATATATATATATATATATATATATATATATATATATATAGAGGTGTTTGGTAATACTTTTGTCATACTTTTTCATTTCATTTTCATATATATGTATATCGTGTGGAATTTAAAATAGATTTGTTTTGATCTCTTCCTCCTGACATAGGTTACGCGAGAACATTATATGGGCATCACTGGAATACAAAATCTCGTATTGTAGTCATTCAGCCAATTACCCAACAATTCATTACTACCCAATATAAATAGGGAAAACGGTAAAAAAAACTCTGAAGTATGTCGATTTAACCGAAAAAATCCTAAACTACCTATAAACCTTTTTAATCTCCAAATTCTGTTAGTAACCAAAAAAAAAATTATTTAATATCTAACAAAAACTTCTAAATCTAGTGACTATGATTTTGCTACATGAAGAAATTTTAATTAGCTATTGTTGGGCATGGTCATGCGGCCCATCGACAAACGACCGACCCAACCAGCTCGAGGCCCAACTCGGAAAGGTAACCAGACCCACCTTAACCCCACTCAGATCAGCAGACTAGTCAGAATTAAACTAGGATTATCTCCTGAGATTTTGGTATAAATAAAGTACTTCACATGTTGTGAAAGGACAAGAATTATTCTTTGGACCAGAGGACAAAAGACCAAAACGTACGTTTTGACTATAAGAGCAACTCCATTGGAGCAACTCCTATGGGGTTCAACCCCATTAAGAACTTTTATTTTTTGTGTCCTCCATTGCTCCATTGGTAGATTGAAAATGAATTTCGAATATTTCAAAAAAAAAAACGAAATTGTTTCGTCAGAGAAAGAATGGGGAAAACGAAGGCGTCGTTGAGGGTTGCGAAACGAAAAGCGGAAGTGAAGCCGTTCTCTGGGAAGAAGAAAACGAAATCGACGTTTTCTCGTCGGAAGAAATCTCAGATCTATGAGATTCGATTTATGATCTGAAATTTTGGAGGATCACGAGATCATACTCTAAGCTGGAGAATGAGAAGAGGAAGAGAGATGAGATCGAATCGAGTAAATCAGGATCACAATTTTTTTTCTCCTCAACCAATCAGAAGTCGACACATTAGGGGGTCTTAATATATCTTAAACACCATCGGTTGTTAATTTCAAAACACAAAATCTGTCTTTTTATTATTTTTTAATCATAAGAACCCCATAATATTTTGTTAAATATGACCGATAGAGGTGGTCTAACTCACCCAAAAAGGAAAATTCGGCTAACCACCGTCGCCAGAAGTTAAACTGTTTAACGACTTCTTTTTTGTTCTTTCCATCACGACCTAACACATCGAGATCTGTTCGACCGGTTATTGATATTTTCCGGCTCTCTTGGGTAACGAATCATTCCCGGTTTTATATTTCAATATACGAGAAATTCCGATCTCTACTTCTTCAAAAATTCATTGTAAAACCTACTTGTTGGTTAAACAGTTATTAAGTTAAGTTTTTTTTTTCTTAGTTATATTTGCCAATTTTTTATAAAAAATACTCTATAAATAATGAAATACTTTATTTTAGTTTTTATACTGAGAACATAAATATCGGTGATACTTTACAAGTATCAGCCGATTATTTTAATCAAAAAAAAAGTTATCGAGTAAAACCACCTGATACGTCTCACACGATCGAGACTCGCGAGACATCTCACGCGGCCACGTGGCAATTTGTGAGTGGGCCAAATTAGTGAAACTGTTTCTTTCTCTCTCTCTGTTCTGATTCTTGTCTTTTTCCTCTGTTTAGTTTTTGTTTTGTTTGTTTCTTTTGGGAAATTTCTATTTGTTTTCTTTGGGATTAGAGAGAAGTGCAAAATAGACAAGAAGAAGAAATAGGAGGAACTTTTTTTTTTTAAAAAGTTTTTTTGAGGTCCAACAATGGCGGTCTGGTCTGTAAATCCTCTGTTTCTCTATGACGAACATGTTGGTCTGGATTTCAAGTATCAAAGTTAATTTTGGTTTATTTCTTTTGGTTTGGTTTGGTTGGTTAAAATGAGTGATCCTCTGGTTGGTTTATTTCTTTTGGTTTATTTTTTTTGGTATATTTCTTTTATTTCTTTTGGTTTGGTTGGTTTATTTCTTTTCTTTTGGTTGGACGAAATTTGAATTCTACATTTATGTGTTAAACATTATTATCTTCTTCTTTTTTGTCGTAAACATTATCTTATTGAACTTACAGATTTTTGTTTGGCAGTGAATCAGTAATCAAGATGCAGAAACAACTGAAAATCACCACGTAATGATGATTTTAACTTTTATTGTGTCGTTTTGAAGATTAATGTATCTCTTTGAAATTTCGATGAAACGGTTGAAAAAGGTTTTGAAGATTGTGTCGATGATTACATTCAAATTCAAGCGGCAAAAAAAGCAAAAAAAAAAGAGCACATATAGAAAGAGGACGCAAGGAAGGACACATTCGATTATGGAATTACTATTATAGTGACCAGCCAGTTTACCCCGATGGTAAATTTCGACAGTGTTTTAGAATGAATAAGCCATTGTTCATGCAAATTGTTCAAATACTCTCCAATGAGCTACCTTACTTTCAACATAGACAAAATGCAAATCGTGTTATTTATCATCATTCCTATGTTTTTTTTATCAATTTACGTTTTTTTGGTTTTACTATATAAAATTTTATGTTTTAATTTGTTTTTATGGATTGTAATATATGTTTAAAATTTTATAAAACTTTATAAATATTATTTTTCATGTTTTCAATTATTTAATTAATAAAATTATATATTTTTTTTATTTTTTTGATATCTACATGGTATCACCAATAATGATGCTATGATCATTTACAATTTTGCAAGTTACTTTAAAATATGAATATTAATTGCTCCAACAGGCAACATCATACTGATTCCCACACCCTCTCTCCTCTTTGACTATTTTCTGTCTCCTGTTTTCTCACACCGTCTCTGTCTGTATCTTTTCTAAATCTTCTTTCCTGGGAAAATCACTTGCAGATCTTTCTTTTTCTTTGTTTCTTTAGCTTTTTTTGAAAATGTCACTTTATGTACGTACATCGCAAGAATTAGGCAAAGGCGACTTGACACGACACTTTGAAGAAAAAAGTAAACGTTGGATCAAAGAAAATCAGGTTTTTGAAGAAACTAAGGAGGATCGTGTGGAAACCGTGCCTGTAAGCCTGAGAAATGGGATGAATAGTGAGATCCATGGTTTTGATAATGAGATCAGGTCATTAGAGAACTTCTTGTTTGATCAGAAGGTCGACAATGAGTTCAAGAGTCTCGTGATTGTAGGAGAATATGGTGTAGGGAAGACAGCATTATGTCAGAAGATGTTCAATAATGAAGATGTGAAGAGGGTTTATGCCCCGATGATTTGGATATCTATGCATAGCAATGGATCTAAAGAGGGTCTTGATGGGAAAATATCTGTGTTGAAGAGGATCTTGAATGGTCTTGTACTTGAAGAAGACATGTTCGAATCCATCCATAGAGAGGAAGCTGGGGAAGTCAATGAAGAGACTGCGAAAGAGAAAGAGCTCTTTGCTTTGCTCTGTGCGGTTTATATGAATCTAGAGTGGAAAAAGTATCTGATTGTGTTTGATGATGTGCGAGAAGAGGATAACTGGAACGAGAAGCTCGACGAGAAACTCGAGGATGATGTGAAATGGGGAAAGCATCTTTCAGATGGATTCCCTAAAGGTTCTGGTGGGAGAGTCATATACACAACCAGGGATGAGAATCTGGCAAAGAAGCTCGTTCCAGAGAAACATGAGATACATCGTCTTTGGCCTCTGACTGATCCCCAAATTGTCTTGAGAATATATGAAGCAGCCCTCTTCGAGAATGACATGTGGATAGATATTCCAAGGAACGACAAGAAATGCATAGCTGAGCTGATGAACAAGTCTCGTGGTATTCCTCTAGCTATTAAACTGTTGGGCACGCTTGAACCCGTGTTTACTAATGAACAAGCTAACACTGTCATTAACCCCAACTTGGAAGAAAAACCTCTGTGGACTTGAGAAGATGGAAGAGTCGTTTTTCATTTTCAAGCTTGATATATGTTTTGTGATTTGTGTTTCTCTGGTTTCATCTTGTCTGTTTGGTCATTATGTTGTATCAATAATCCAGACTTTCTTCAATGCCAACGATGTTTCTTGCGCTTAATGTCGGAAAGAAACCATAAGAGGTCGTTCCTTGTCTACCTTCTCTTGCATCGGCAGTTTATCAGAGTTCCTTACTCTTATCCTCTCTGCACATGTCAGATTGACTCATTGTAGTTCTTCTCAGTTAACACATTCCTTCATAGCAAAGCAAACACTTTAAACTCCATTGTTAAACTGTTCAACAACTGTAAATGTTATAGTCACCGAGAAGTAATGTAACACAGAGTTAACGGAGTAACAACACTAGAATCATTCACATGAAATTTCTTTTCTTCATTCATGCAAGTTAACACTTATACAATCGTCAACAGAGATTTCCTAACTACCCAGGAAAACACAAACTCACAACATGTAATTTGTTTGACAAGCTTTCACATAGACTACCCTTATACTGTGATCACACACATTTAGAATAGTAATGTTCTAAAACCCTTAAGAACACCTCTCACCACCCATCAATGTGTCTTTCTCCAGGAATCTTGGAGAAGAGAGCCGAGAAGGAGACGACAGCTGAGCAAGATCGTCTTGAAACCAATTCTTCACTTCCGGACGATATCATCTTCGGTTTTGAGAACGAGATAAAGTCAATGAAGAACTTCTTGCTTGATCAGAAGGTTCACAAGGAGTTCAAGAGTCTTGTGATTGTCGGAGAATACGGTGTGGGAAAGACAGCATTATGCAAGAAGATCTTCAACGATGATGATGTGAAGAGTGTTTATGCTCCAAGAATTTGGGTTTCTATGCATAGCCAAGAGACAGAAGCAAGAGAAGATAACAAGAAGATATCTGTGTTGAAGAGGATCTTGAAGGACCTTGGAGTTGAAAATGAAATGCTCAAATCCATCCATGAAGAGACTGAACAAGAAGTTGCAACCAAGAAGGAAAAGGGTGAGACTGATGCAGAGACTGTTACAGAGAAGGAGATCTCTGCTCTGCTCTATGCACTTTATTTGAATCTGAGGTGGAAGAAGTATCTGATTGTGTTTGATGATGTGTGAGAAGAAGACGAATGGCACGAGATTCTTGATGATGATGAGAAGAAACTCAAGGAGGAAGAGAGATGGGGGAAGGTATCTTTCAGATGGATTCCCTAAAGGGTCTGGTGGGAGAGTCATATACACGACCAGGGAAGAGAAGTTGGCGAAGAAGCTAGTAGCAGAGGAACATGAGATGCATCGTCTTTGGCCTCTGACTGATTTAAAAAGTGTTTGGGAGATATATGAAGCAGCCCTCAAAGAGAATAAGCAGAAAGAGCCTCCAAGGAATGACACGAAATGCATAGATGAGCTGATGAACAAGTCTCGTGGTCTTCCTCTAGCTGTTAAACTGATGGCTACGCTTCTTCCTGTGTTTCTTGACGATGAAAAGGCTGCGGAAGACGGTTCCGCCAATGGAGAAACCGACAAGTCACCTGCTTCAGAAGAAGATAGAGCTACTCCACCTCTGCAGACTTCAGAAAATTGAAGAGCCCTTTTTCATTGTGTTATCAAGCTTGCTTTTGTATTCTAAGTTTCTTGTTTGTGTTTCTCTGGTTTTACGTTATCTGTTTGTCTTTCTGTTGTATCAATAATAAAGAATCTCTAATTCAGTGTCAACAGTGTTTGTTGAGTAGTATCTGTAATTCTTGAACTTTTAACTGAAGAAACCATAAGTTGTTTGATGCAAAGTAATGATCTAGCTTAATTCATGGAGGAAATATTTGTCCGAAGTGAAGAGAGCTTTATTGCGAAATGAAAAAGAATACTTCATACATAATAGTCACGCCGTGACCGAAGCCAGAACAGAGGGAAAGCTCGATTAGACAAACAAGGCAGTTTTAGAAGGAAACACAAAAGAAAATCTTATTGAGTAGAGTCTTCGAAAGACTTGGACTCTCAGATAGAGTAGATGATGATGATGATAATGTCTCATAACTTATTGAGTCATAAGAAAAGAGTCTTTCGGATTTAACCGGCGATTCTTCTCGAGTAAGGATTGGCAGGTTGCTGTGTAGGTCTAAGGAACATGTCACCACTTTCTCCTACCCAACCTGCCTTCATCGCGGGTTGTTGCTGCTTTTGACTGTGATGAGTCCATCTTCCTCCCATTGTTGCATTCGCCGTTCTATTTGCAGTCTCCGATGGCCCACGAGGAAAGACCCAGTTCTTGTTCATAGGTGCTACAAAAAAGGTGCATCATTTAATTTCTGTCCGATGGAAAATCAAACTATATGTGAACAGAGATATGTGATTTTAACTACTTACGAGGACTCTTCCTTCCAGGTGGTGGTATATACTTTGCATCTTTGACATTATAACTTCCAACAGGTTTGTTATTCCATGTCGTGTCCTGGTTAATCTTATTAGCCATGTCCAACTTCTGCGGGTTCGCACCAGCACCAAAAGGAACATTTGTCTTTGGAGTAGCATAACTGTTGAACGGCTTATTATTAGCATTATGGGTCAAAGCCGTCGGTGGCAACCTCTTCACAGTTTGCTGCTGCTGCTGCTCAAGAGACCCTCTCGGTCCAACAGACAGTTTGGCACGGAGAGATGGTGGAACATAGTAGCAGCTCTGGAAGAACGGATGCTGCAGAGCCTCTGCAGCACTCGGTCTATTGCAGGGATCCCATGAGCAGAGACGCTCTATAAGGTTAACCGCCTCTGCACTTGCATATGGCATCAAGCTTGAAAGATGTACACCGGGAAGCTGCATGATAAAAAACAGATCACTACTAGTAACCTAAGATACAAAATCAGTTACGCTTTTTTTCATCAGAAATGTTGAAGATTTGAGCAGAAAATTACCTGAGGGAATTGGTAATTGATAACACTAGCAAGATTAAGCCCCTCCAACCATGTCTTTTCAGTTGGGCTGCCTATCACACTGCAGATTTTATAGATCTCATCTGCTTCACTTTACCCATTAAAAGAGACATTTTACTAGTTTAGCATCACATCTGCAACATTATTTAATCAGGAAAACTGTAATAAACAACCATTGACAAATACCTAGCTCCGGGGAAAAGAGGGCGGAGAGACAACAGCTCAGCCATAATAGCCCCCATCGCCCACATATCTGAAACACAATCGAAGTTACTCCATTTCTATACACCAAACTGAAGACGCTTATTTGATTCGAATTTTGGGAACACTAACCAACTTTTGACGTGTATACATATGACTGTAGCAGTACTTCAGGGGCCCTGTACCTGTAAGAAATTTAGAACACAGACTTTAGGGTGAGTAAAGAAAAGGGATGGCATAAATCAACAAATTGCCGTCACTACATGTATCATCGAACTACAAATACATTAATTTTTTAAGGACACGTTTCCACAGAGCAAGGAAGTGAATCTTACCAGCGTGTAGAGACATACTCTGTATAAGGTGGACTCGAATCAATCTCCCGGGCCAGGCCAAGATCAGCAATCTTAATGACATCTTTAGAGACTAATAGATTTTCTGCATTGGGGAAAAATAACATATGTTTCATTGACAAACTATTTAACTATGACTGCGGTAGAAAACCCTGGAAATTGAATCAAACAGTCCATCACGATCACACATGTGCTGATGTTGATTGGCAACTCAAGGCTACGAATTACCTGGCTTAAGATCACGGTGGAAGTATCCACACTGATGCATGTAAGAAAGGCCTTGGAAGACTTGGAAGCACCAATTTCTGATATCAGATTCTGCAAAAAGCTTCGGGCGATCCTTCATAAGCTGGTAAAGATTGCACTCCTGATCAAGTAAGAACAGAGAATATTTAGTGCATTGGAAAAGAAAAAGCTATGGCAAAAAGATCAAACAAAAAGCAGTAAGAAGTATACCATGTACTCGAACACAAAGTATAGGATATCCATTTCCCGGATGACTTCCTTCAGCTTCACAATGTTTGGATGATTCATTCTACTAAGCGACTAATATGAGAAAAGAGTGAGGAATCAGCAAACATACAAGAAGAAATAGTGTAAACATTAAAGTGAAGGAGATACAATACCTTCACTTCCCTCAGATTAACACATTCTTCCCAAGAGTAATACTTCTTCTTCATTCTTTTAATTGCAACCTGTCCACAGAAAACTTCAGTACCCTAAAAACAAGCACAAACCGTGTACAAGCGCCTTGATCTCTCAAAGAAAACAACTTACAACTTCACCCGTCTGTTTGTTGACAGCTCGCCAAACATTCCCAAAAGTTCCGTCACCAACTTCTTTCATTAAGGTGTACCTACAGTTGCAAAAGGCATTGATAAGCAAACACAAATTATAAATCATGGGGGAGCCAAAGATAAAAGAGAAATCAAACCTACCTCTCCATCGTTTCCGCGGTAAACCAAAGTATCCCCTTTAGTTTTTGAGAGTAAAACTAAAATATGTCTATAACTTTAATCTTCCTATTGTTTGTATGGCAGCAAAATCAACGATTCTCCCACTGGGTAGACTGACCGTTATTTACTTTGGAAATCAATCGGTTGACCACAAAGGCAAAAGAAAGACACCAAGAGAAGAAGACGAAACATACTGAAAACTGGAAGACACAATGAACCAACAAGAAGGAATGTTCTGGTTAACAGGATGAAACCTACGCTCACAACATTTCACTCAAGGGGTTCAGAGACTCGAGGAAAAGACTATCAAATCTACGACATGTCAAAACTTGAAAAGAAACTGACACATCCTTCTTCAATCAGTTCCCATAAGAACCAGACACGTAATAGGGACTAACAATTTTTTTTCTGCAGGGACCAGAATAAGATAAGACTCTAGGACTATGCTAAGGAAGGATAACTTGCAGACATCAGCCCTGCAGAAAACAAAGGTGTCACACAAACAATCATCTTTCAGAAGTCCAACAAATATGACGTAAAAGAAAATCCAGGAACCAAATAAGCTGTCTATAAGTTAGGAATATAATGACATGTTTTAACTCTATCATCTATTTCTTTTTTGAGATTTCCTAAATTCTTGATAGGATTTTTTTCCTTTTTCTAAATTTCCATATTCCGTATTCATATTCCAAAACAATCTTTGAAGAAATTTGATAAACCTCTTATTTCCTTATTGAGATGAGGACCAAATTTACAGCTAGGTACTCAAATATGTACGAAACAAAAGAAGACAATCCATACACTCAGGAAAACCATACCTGACACAGAAATTTGCATCACACCTTCCTGAAAGGTTGCAGAAGAAGACCTGACCACTAAGTGCAGTTCACGAAAGAGCCAATAAGGAAATCTGCGCATGCAAGAAACCGCCAATCGAGTGCTTCTTGCAATGAGAAAACCCGATACTGGTCGCTGCCTGAGCAGATGTAATCTTGTTCCATATCTCAAAAGAAGAAAATCCACTAAAATCGAAGCTTAATATAACCTGAACATGAAAACAGCAGCAGGAAAAACAAAAAAAATCAATCTCAATAGCAAAACAGATACACTCAAAATCAAAATGAAATCCAGTTCCAATAGACTCCAAGGAATATTCAGTAAAATTCATAACTCTTCACAAAACCCTAATAATCGTCGTCCCAATTTATCTCAGAGCTGAATGAACAAAGCAATTTCCAAATTTCAATACAAAACCCCAAAGAAGCCTAACCCAAAACGAAAACAAATCGAATTCGTCAAATCCGACTCCATCAGATATCAGAAACACGAATCCAATCATATAACAATACTCAAGGGAAAAACAAAAACCAATCCGATTAAGCGCAAAACAGAAAGGGAAAAATCAGAACAAAGAGACGATTATAAAATCAAAACAGCATCAACTCAAATTTCGAAGATCTGCGAATATACCTCAAGAGCCAACAGGCATAACCTCCGTCTCCGACGACGGTAAGAGACAATCTAGAGCTTCTCTCTTCCTTATCACGAATCCACCGCTCTCTCTCTCTCTCTCCTTGCCGCGTATTTTTGTGCGGTTCTCGTGTTAACAATAAAAAAACCCTACTTTATAATATCTCAATTAAAAAAAGGAATATATATTATGGTCGTGTCTTGTTGGTGCTGGTTATGATCTCCTGCATCTCAGCCTACAGTAGTAAAGCTACATTTAAACCGTGGATTCTTTCGTTTATTTCACCATCTCTAATCTGAACCGTCCGATTATGGAATTTAATGTTCATTAAATGGCCGCCTCTCTAGTCTTTCCTTAATTACTCTACTTTCCATTTTTTAATTGTAACAGGAGACAAATACTTCCCTTGACTTTTCGCGCTTGTTATATCGTAATTAATGGTTTCATTCCTCTTTTCATGGTTACTAGAATTTCCGATTTTTTTGTTCAACCATATTTCCGTTTTTATTAGTATAATAGTTTCCATATAAAAAAAATCAATTAAATCCCTCCTTGGAAACCAGACAATTTCTTGGACCATGTTCTCATATACCTCTATGACTTTTTTTTAATTCATCTCTACCCTAAAATTATCTTAATACCCTAATATAATAAAATTAAAGATGGAAAATAAATTAAAATTTCGATGGATCCCACCTGTGTCTCCTCTCTCGTGACTGTCTCCTCTAATCTCGACCTTCTTTTTCGCCCTCTCTCTTCTTCGCGAAACCACCATTAACATCCGACCAAGCTTTGAAAAATTGGATTGAGCTCCGATTTCTTGTTCTATTTCGTATATAAAACTCATAAATTATGTATTAAAGAAAATCTTGTACAATGTGAACCATAATTTTGCAAATTAATTGAATTAAGCATTTTGTAGATTTCAATGTTTTTCTTGAATGCTCATTCTAATTCCTCATTCTCGTTTGTTCTTGTAGTCGTAGTCGATCTGGGTTGAATTTTGATTAATATGCATAGATTGTAGTTACACTTGAATTGAATTGAATTGAATCGTAGGATGAAGAACTGAATTGATTTAGTACATTTCGGTATAACTTGGTAAATGGCAAAATTGTGCAACTTGTATAACTTGGTATAACTTGGTTTATTTGATTTCGGAACAACTTGTTGAACTTGGTATAACTGGTTAAACTTGGTTTATTGGATTTTGGTACAACTTGTATAACTTGGTATAACTTGTTAAATAACTAAATCGTGCAACTTGTATAACTTGGTATAACTTGTTAAACTTGGTTTACTGGATTTCGGTACAACTTGTATAACTTGGTATAACTGTTCAAAATTAAATCGTGCAACTTGTATAACTTGGTATAACTTGAAAAAAAAAAAAAACACTTTGGTATAACCGAATCTAATTTGGCTTTGTATTGAATTTCAGGGGGGCGCATTGAGTAATAATCCTCGCATGAAGATAGTTTTTGATTTTGGGGGATACTATTTGAAAAAAAGAAATGAAAACAAATGGATTTCAAGTCAAATTCATCAATTTCTTAGATCGGAGAGATCGTACGAAGACGTCACTTATTCATATTTGGTGAATAAAATATGTTTAAAGGCAAAGGTTGATGAAGCTAGGACTAAGCTGAGATTGAGTTACGTTGCAGATCCAGTGGACCGAACGATACCACTATATATCTTCGATGATGATGATGTTGTATCTTTTTTGGAAATGAATGAAGATAAATTCTATGTTTTGCATGTGGAAGTTGTCAAAGATGAGGAGCATGAGCGTGAGCAAGATCGAGGAAGTTTATTTGTTGGAAGTAATGATGAGGTGAATAAAAGTGGGACATGTTCAAATGAGAACACGACTGAAGATGAGAACACAACTCAGTTTGAAGGAGAAGCGTCAAAAAATTCTAACGTTGGGGCCACCATGGTTATCTATGACGAAGAACGAGAAAATATAGATAACTATGAAACATTTGAAGGTGAGGCAACCTCGACGGTAAATGTAGAATGGAAAGATGGCTTGAATCTGAAGATACGTCAAGAATTTCCAAGTAAGAATACAGTGAAAGATATAGTTGAGGCAGCGGCGCACAAAAACTGTTTTGAGTTTGATATAGTGAAGTCGGATAAGGTGTTGTTTGTGGTAAAATGTTGTGAACGTAAAAAAGGTTGCAAGTGGTTTCTTCGAGCTGCGAAGGATATGCCGTCAGATACTTTCTCGGTCAGAACGTACCACAAGATGCATACATGCTCGCGGTCAACTACGAGTACAGTGAGACAGAAAAGGAGAGGCACGGTATGATTGGTTGCATCTGTATTGCGAGAAGATTACCCATGTTCGATACAGACTCCAACTCCAAAACATCTCATCCCTTTGGTTCAATCAAGACTTGGTGTTAAAGTCGCATATTCGACCGCAAATAGAGGAAAGAAACTAGCAGCTGCTGATGTTCGCGGTACTCCAGAGGATAGCTATAGGAATGTGTATTCTTATTTGCACATGTTGGAGAAGAAGAATCCCGGTACAGTTTCATATGTTGAACTGGATGAAAAAAGAGGTTTAAGTACCTATTTTTTGCTTTGGGTCCTTGCATTGAAGGCTTCCAAGCCATGAGGAAGGTGATCATTGTGGATGGCACATGTATTACTAATAAGTTTGGTGGAGTGCTTATCGTGGCAACAGGTCAAGATCCAGATCATCACCATTATCCGGTTGCTTTTGGTGTAGTTGATCGTGAGAAAGATGCAAGTTGGACCTGCTTTTTTTAAAAGTTGAAAACAGTTGTACCAGATTGTCCTGAACTGGTCTTCTGTTCTGACAGACATCAAAGCCTCATCAAGTCCGTAAGTGCAGTGTACCCTTTGTCTCACCATGGGTATTGTATTTATCATTTGTCTCAGAATGTTAAATTGAGCTGCAAAAACGTCCACAGAGATTTGGTTGCAAAAACTTTCATGGAGTGTAGTAGGGCTTACACAGAGCCTGAGTTCCTGAACCTCTTTGCTGCTTTTGTCAAAAAGTATCCGAACGCAGGTGCGTATCTGAAGAATAGTGTTGGACAGGAGAAATGGGCAAGGTGTTATTTTTCCGGGTCAAGGTACAATATAGATACAACTAATAATGTTGAATCGATTAATGGTGTTTTTGTACAAGCGAGGACATATGCGTTGTTACCAATGATCGATGCGATTATTGAAAAAGTTACCGAATGGTGGAACAAGCATAGAAAGATGTCCGTGGAGACACCGGAAGGGCAGAAGCTAGTTCCGTATGTTGAGAAATTGATGCACACACGATGTATGGAAGCTAAGCTCTTACCAGTGACCGAGATAAACTTGTACTTTCTTGAGTACAAGGTGACTGCAATTGATGGGAGTAGTTATGTGGTTGATTTGAAGAATAAGACATGCGATTGCAAGTGTTTTGATATTGACAAATATCCGTGCGTGCATGCTATAGCTGCTGCCATGGCAACAAAGAATAGCACGGGTACTGAGTTCCTATTGCATGAATTTTGCTCTAAGTATTACTGGATGGAGCAGTGGACATTGGCATATGCGAAGTCGATATATCCAGTTCCTAGTATGGATATGTGGACGGTGCCTCAGGATGTGCGTGATTTGATTGTCCATCCTAAGGCGTATGTGAAAAAGAAGGGAAGAAAACGAACAAGGAGGTTTCCCTCAACCGGAGAACAAGGACGTCGTACCTCGAGATCATCTTCCATTCCTCGATCGTCTTCCGTGCCTGAGCCGTCTTCCATGCCTCAGCCTCAGCCTCAGTCGTCTTCCGTGCCTGAGTCGTCATCTGTTCAACAACCGGGAAACTTTGCTGATCGTTGGTTTAATTGTGGAGTCTAATGGATATTGATGGTTTTATCTTTGTATAACTAAGTACAACTTGTTTCGTGATTGTCCAACTAGACTTGTGATATTAATCTTCATCTTTTTCATTTACTTGTTACACTATTGATATATGTTGTTTTAAAATAATAGTTTTAAAACTAATTTATTTAATTTATATTACAATAATTATTTTCTAATTTTTGTTAAATTTATATTATTTAAATAATGATATTTTATTTTTAAAAAATATATAATTAATTTACTACTTATTAAATTATATAATTGATTTATTACTTATTAAATTATATCATTGATTTGTTACTTATTAAATTATATCATTGATTTGTTACTTACTAAATTAAAAAAAAATTAAAAAAAAAGTTATATTAAATAAAAAACAGTAACATTATTTTTACTAAATATAAATTTTGAATATTTATGTCATATTCAAATTAACATTTGAGTACAAAAAAATAATATAAATTTTGAACAATTGGATGTGTTACTTGGTTCTAATATCTCATGTTAGACATTACAGTTTAATGGTTACTTTCCATATGTTAACCACTTAAACTTACAAACGGTCATTAAAATTATGTTCTGTCAAATATTATTCCACAAAACTGTTTCTATTATATATAAATTACCATAAACCATTTGTGCCACTACAAATGTTGTCATTAAACATGTGTATACCTAACATTTAAAATTTTTTTAAAAAAGTACAACTTGCCAAAAATTGTACAACTAGTCAATCATGTACAACTTGGCACATTTGGCAGCTACACACGTGCGAAAAGGCGGCGCACGTGTGAATCCTTTTTTCCAAAGATTGAAAAAATTCAAAAATCCATCTCGCATCATCCTCTTCTCCATTTCTGATTTTCAAAAGGCGGCACATCCCTCCTTCAAGTGGGTTCCTTCAATCCCTCTACAAATCGATTTTCTTTTGCCTTTCGCAAATCGATTTTCTTTCCTTTCATAAATCGATTTTCTTTCCTTTCATAAATCGATTTTCCGATTTCGTTTACTGTCCCATTTCCGATTTTTTGAATCCTTTTACTTGGCTTTTCCCGATTTTCCGATTTCGATATGAGCTGCAACTCTGAAGCATCGACGAACACATATGGCACATTCTCTAAACGAATTAGGGTTCCTGGAATTCCAAAAAAATGTCACTGCGGATCCGTAATTGTTGAAAAAATTTCTGGGTCGGTATCGAATCCTTGTCGTCGGTACTACTGGTGCTTGTAAGCTGCTCAAAGGAAGGTACATCTCTTAACTTGACTGAATTCACATGACTCGAATTCACATCTTATTTACACTTTCACATTTGTTCAATAATTTATGTAGCTTGTGAACGATGGCCATGTTTTTAAGTGGGTTGATGAAGCATTTTTGGATGAGATAGAACAGTTGGATTCTCAAGTCAGTGTTCTTGAAGAAGAAGTTCTCCTGTTGAAGCAAGAAAGTAAGAAAACGAGGAAATTACTGATTCTATGTTCTTCCCTTCTTCTTATTGGAACAATGATTATCAAGATTGTGTAACTAAGAATAACTAGGTCTCGTATTGGTACAACTAGGTAAGGACCGTTTATTTCTTCAACTATTTGTATTTAAGGACCGTATCTTTGTACAACTATGTAAGGACCGTATGTTTATGGAATTAGAGGTTGAATTGTGGTTTTGGAACTTGAATTGTTGATATGTTTTACTCCTAAAAAACTTGTTCCAAGTTATCCTTAGAAAACACAAGTTGTACCAAGTTAAATCCATACAAAAACAAAAACACCAAAAAAAAGAGTTCAAATCAAAGAGTTCAATCAAATAAAATGAGAGGACAAACACACTCTAATCCTTCTTCTGTCCTTCTAAAATCTTGTCGCGTTGCCTAGTACCAATAGGACTCCTCAACACAACGGTACTTCCCTTTCCCTTCCCCTTCGCTATATACTTGATCTTATGCGTTGTTTCTGCTGGAACCTCTGATGAAGCTTCTGCTGGAACCTCTGATGAAGCTTCTGCTGGAACCTCCGATGAAGCCTCAGCTAAAACCTCGGCTGCTCTCTTTCTCTTCCTCCTCTCATAAAGCCTCGGTTGTACCTCGGTTGCAGCCGGTTGTACCTGTTCATACATCATATATCATATATCATATATCATATATCATATATCATATATCATATATCATATATCATATATCATATATCATATATCATATATTATCATTGATTTATTACTGATTTTCAGGTTGCAACAAGTTGTACCTGTTCCGCAGCAGGATGCACCATGTTTGCATCAGGTTGTACCTCGGTTGCACCAAATTGTACCTAATCCGCAGTAGGTTGTAGCATGGTTGCAGCATGGTTGCATCAGGTTGTACCTCGGTTGCACGAGGTTGTACCTATTCATATATCATAGCATATATCATATATTATCATTGATTTATTACTGATTTTCAGGTTGCAATAAGTTGTACTTGTTCTGCAGCAGGTTGCACCATGGTTGCATCAGGTTGTACCTCGGTTGCATCAAGTTGTACTTGTTCCGCAGCAGGTTGCAGCATGGTTGCATCAGGTTGTACCAGCATGGTTGCATCAGGTTGTACCTCGGTTGCACGAGGTTGTATCTGTTTATATATCATAGCATATATCATATATTATCATTGATTTATTACTGATTTTCAGGTTGCAATAAGTTGTACCTGTTCTGCAGCAGGTTGCACCATGGTTGCATCAGGTTGTACCTCGGTTGCACCAAGTTGGACCTGTTCCGCAGCAGGTTGCAGCATGGTTGCATCAGGTTGTACCTCGGTTGCACGAGGTTGTACCTGTTCATATATCATATATCATATATCATATATCATATATCATATATCATTGATTTATTACAGATTTTCAGGTTGCACTAAGTTGTACCTATTCCGCAGCAGGTTGTTCCTCTTCAAACTGAGGGTTATAGTCATCAAACCCACGGTTATACTCATCCTCTTCTCTTTCCAACCTCAGAGATGATTCAATAGAGGAGACTCTGGTACCAAGGCCTTCAATCTTCATATTAAGTTCGGAAAACATTTTTTCAATCTGGCCCTTTAGCGCAACCATTTCATTTCTCCACTGATAAGGAGCATTAGCAGGCATAGTAGGAGCAACCGCAGGTATAGACTCAGGAGCATCCGCAGGCGTAGTCTCAGGAGCATCTTCGGGTATAGTCTCATCCCGAATAACACCACTGAAACCCACAACATCGTCCTCATCACCCACATCAGGATCTAATCCTCTGGCCTTTACATCTTCAATGTAAAGATCCCGAGACCATACCATCTTCTTCTCCACCAGAATAAGCCTCGTCCACCCATCAGTCAATGCATCATCATTATCGTTCCACCCATTATCAATATCCATGAGTTGGTGCAACATACGCCTCTCACGGCTGGTTGGAGTCAGGATACTCTGAATATCCTGAGAAAATTAATAAATACAAATTAATAACTACCGAGTTGATAAAAAAAATAAAACATCTTTGCAATATAAACGGATTACTAACCTTAGTTGTACCAAGTTGGACATTGATGTCCTTAAGAGCAAACCCTTTCATCTTGCCGGATTTGAACTTCATCTTGCACATACGAGGACAGCTTTTGTGTGCAGGAACAACTTCAATGCAACTATTCTTCAGGGCAGGAATGGCCTCAAACGCAAGATACTACACATCATCACACAAAATCCAAGTTATACTTAGTCATACGAACTGAGTTATACCAAGTTGTACCACGTTATACCAAGTTATCCCTTTTGGTCCGAATTCAATTTGAGCTATACTAAGTTATACATTTTTAAAAACTTACCTCCAGCGGGATAATGAAGCTAGGAAAGACCCACTGTCCTCTCACATCCCCTCCATAGTGGTCCATACAATGGAAGATGTCTTTAATGTTCTGCTCAAACGCCTCTCGTCCCCACGGATATGAGCGGCACCCTTCAAGATCTTCCACCGCTCTAATAAAGAAAGGGTGGACAGAGGGTGCATGCTTCCCTCCCTTTCGTTTCCCGATAAGAACGGTGCACAAAAAATATAGCACTGCCATCTTCAACCGATTTTCAGAAGGTTTCTTCATTGAAAATAACTTGTTCTTGACTTTTTCCAGAGTTATTGTTGTCCCCATCCCAAACTGAGCACCAACAAATGCGGTCCCGTCGAAAGTGTCTTTGTTCGCTGGATAGTTATGGCAATACAATCCAGAGATGAGTGTCATTTCTCTTACAGAATACCGGATTGGAACTCCGTTCACTACGAACCAACATTCCTTTGTCTTCGCTATCTTCGCCGTGCGAAGAAAAAGCATCCACATGCCCATCAACTTATGATTCGCGGACTTGGGCATATGGAAGAAATGTTTGAATTGTGGGTGATTGCGGAACCACGACATCTCATCCTGTGTAAGATGGTCTTCAAGGAGTTTCACCGTCTCTTTAATACTACACTTAGCCGAAATCTTAAACGGCTTTGTATATTGAGACGGTGGAAAGTACATCTCTAGCCTTCTTTCTAACGCAACTTCCTCGTTATAATCCTGCAATCAAACAAAATTAACAAAGTTAATCCTTTTAGTTTTCCGAAATATATTACAAAAATCTAACAAGTTATACCAAGTTACCCCTTTTGTTTCCGAATTCAATTCCAAGTTATACCAAGTTATACCATGTTACCCTTTTTGTTTCCGAATTCAATTCCAAAATGTACCTTAGTAAAACTAGCATGTTATACCAAGTTATAACTTGTTATTTAACCGATTACTAAGTTACAAACACTAGTAAGTTATATCAACATTTACCAACTTTTGTTTCCGAATTGAATTCCAAGATGTACCTTAGTAAAACTTGCAAGTTATACCAAATTATTTAACTATTCAAAAATTTACAAAACTTGCAAGTTATACCAAATTGCACTTAGTTGGCCACAGTAATGAGTCATACCGTGGAATGGCTAGAGTCCGACACAGTTTGTTCTGAGTCATTTACAAGTGGTTCACTGTCATTCGAACTATCAGGGACTCCGACTTCGCGTTGTCTTTGAGATGTTTCACCAACATAACTTGCGTTCTTCGTGGGCGGCATTTATCTTCGAAAAACCAAACAAACCCAACATTATAACTTCCGAAATCGGTTAAGCATTTTAACCTAATTTCATCGCGAATTCTACTCGGATTTGAATATAGGAAGTAGATTCGGACTTACCTTGGAATTAGATTTCGTTTTAAGAACAATATCCTTGGTTGTACTTGGTTGAACTTGGTTGAGAAGAAGCGAAGAGAGGGAGAGTTGAATGTTGTCGCGGACTTGTGTTTTTTCTAAAAAAGAAGTTGATTCGATTTCGGGTTAAAGAGGAGAGGGAGAGTGGAATCCGAATTAAACGGGTTTGGGTGTGGGTTGATCGAATTCGGTTGGTTGTACTTGGTTGAACTTGTAGAAGAAGAAGTGAAGAGAAGGGGGAGGGTTCGCGGAATTGAATTTTTTTTTTAAAAAGAAGTTGATTCGAAATCAGTTTTCTCGGGTTAAGGAGGAGAGGGAAAGTTGGATCCAAATAAAACGGGTCGGGTGTGGTCTGTAATTAAGAAATTTTAGTAAGAGTTTTTTGGTATTTTTCTTATTTTTTGATTTTTTTCCACAAAATTTAAATCAAAAATAAAATTTTATTTGGTTGGAGGTTATATCTGATTTAAAAACAAGTCACAAGGGCATTGGAGGACATGGTCCCAATTTCTTGTGTAAATCACACCACCACCAACCGATTTGAGGCAATGAGAATTGTTTTGGAACCTCGTTGTCCTAATGAGATTAGTAGTATCGACTTTGATCCTCACTGGAATGTCAATAACTATGTCTCTACGTCTAAGATTGAACCTATTCAAAACCATCTCAATGTTAATGAGATGAGTATTGACTTTGATCCTCACTGGAATCTCGATAACTATGTCTCTACTTGTAAGACTGAACCTGTTCAAGAGAATCTCAATGTTTTCACAAAACCCTTGTTTTCAATGTCTTCTGAAGATGAAGAAGAAGAAGTTGATGAATTATACTTGAGTGATGAGTCTGATGATGATGATGATGATGATGAGTTTGACTTATGTGAGGATGTGATGATCAAGGACCATGAAACAGAAGTTAAGGAAGATATTAGGGATCAAGTATCAATTCTTGAAAACGAGATATTGCGCGAGATTGAAACGTATCGATCTGCGATTGCTCGGGTTGAGAAGTATAGAGAAGCTAGAAAAGAAGTGGAACGGAAACTTGATCTTCAATACAAGCGAAAAGTTGCAAACAAATCGAAAACGGAAGAAAGAAAAACAAGAAGGATCAGGGAAAGAGAACATCATCAAGAAGACAAAATACGTCAAGAAAAAACTCGCGTAGAGGCTGAAAAGGAAGCTAAAGAAAGTGGATTGAGATTGAAGAAGCTAGAAGAGTTAGAAGCAACGAACCAATGGCTAAAATCGCGTTCGAACAACGACGATTTTAGAAGCTTTGAGAAGGATATTGCAAGGTCGATAAGGCAAATAAATGGAACAGAGGATAATGTAACTACAAAAACCAATGAGATTGTCAAAATATTCAATGACCCTCGTTGTCCTTTGTCCATTAGTATAGCAACTTTCGCAAAGAAGATGGTCTACGCTACGCAACACCCATTTGCGTGTAGCAATGTCATTTTTAACGTCACCTCACAGTTTCCACAAGCTATGGATATTCTTCTTGCTGAACTACACAGCTTGCATTTACACTGTCAGAGCCAGCTTGGGACGATTCAGACGCATATTATAAACGCATAGATTCCATGATGAGACTCTACGGTGCACTTGTACAGACCGATATTCGCGGTACTAACATTCATGGGATTGAACATGGATGGGTTTGGTTTAATCGGTTCCTTAACAATATTGTCTCAGCCAACGAGAGAGCTAGTGCAACAGCCTTAAACGCATTCCTTCAGATAGCAGAATTTAGTCTTCATCAGAGTTACAAATCTCGGTTCTTGAAAGCTTTTAAGTATTGTGAGAGAGCGTTTTTTGGCGAATTTGAAGGTGAAAAAGGACTCGTCGAATCTACGAATGATCATAACTGAGATCACGGTCTACTTAGATGACCGGATGTATCTAAAGGAACCTAAAGGAAGAACTATGCAGAAGAATTGTTTGTCCGCAGAGTTAACTGCACAAGTAAATCAGCAGAACAACAATGACATGAATTATTACTACATAGACTATTACTATTACTGATTAGTTTATTTTTTCGCCAAATAAAAAAAAACATCTCAATTTTCATCACATTGTTGTAACATATGATCACAATTGTTACAATCATATTGGATTTTATTAGTTTTGGAATAAAGGAGATTGATAAAGCTTACTCATGGTGAAAACAACAAACCTTGGATTTTCTACTCATTAGTCAAATTATCTTTGATCAGTCAAAGATAATAAAAGAGTTAATTATCTTTGATCAGTCAAATTGTTCCACATATTCTCATTAGCACTATGTAAAGCCCAGATAAAACTTGAAGGCCCAATACTGTTTATTTATTTAATTAATTCCAGTATTATAAAGTTTTAATTTGTTTCAGCTTCTTCTACAGAACAGTACGAAACAAACGGAGAGAGAGTAATGGAGTTTTACGACGAAGACAGGCCTCGATTCGTCTTCAAATCTCGTCCATCACCGTCGTCTCACACGACGGAGGAGGAGGAAGAACCTAAAATCCCTAACAAGATTGTCATCTCCATCTCCGTCTTCATCTCTCTTCTCATTTTATCTCTCTCATTCTTCTACTTCGAATCCGAGCCTACCCAATCTCTCCTCTTATGGCTCTCAATCTCTATCCTCGTCGGTCCATTCGCGCCTAGCTCACTCACCGGTGGTAAGATTCGCGTCGGTTATGGTCAGATCTTAGAGCCAGAGCAGATCCACGACGAGTCATCGACGGATAACGAACGTGAATCGAGGAGGAAATCGGTGAATAAACGATCTAATAAAGGGATGAAGAATGATAATCCGCCGGATGATCCTTTTCCGGTGACGGAAGTTTCGAGAAAAGTGGATCGAAGTGAGAAATCGGTGAGGGAAACAAAGGATTGGAGTGAAGAAGAAATCGAGATTTTGAAGAAACAGCTGATAAAGCATCCAGCCGGTAAGCCTGGGAGATGGGAAGTGGTGGCTTCGGCGTTTGGAGGGAAGTACAAGACAGAGAATGTGATCAAGAAGGCGAAAGAGATTGGAGAGAAGAAAATCTACGAGAGTGACGATTATGCTCAGTTTCTGAAGAACAGGAAAGCTTCGGATCCTAGATTGGCTGAAGAAAACGCCGGTAATGGCGGAGATGAGGAAGGTAGTAAGGAGATTTGGAGTAATGTTGAAGATATTGCATTGCTCAATGCTTTGAAAGCTTTTCCAAAGGAAGCAGCTAAGAGATGGGAGAAGATTTCAGCTGCAGTACCTGGGAAGTCGAAGGCTGCTTGTATGAAGAGAGTTACAGAGCTTAAGAAAGGATTTCGGAGTTCAAAGTCTGGAGCCAATTAGCTAGGGAGAATCCAATGAGGTAACTTAATAAAACAAAGACTTTAATTTGAGCAAGCTTTAGTCTTTGGAAAGGTAGTGGCAGATTTACTATGTTCCATTGTAGTTGCTACATTTCTGCTGTATAGTCTTTGTAGGCTTGGTGATCTCTTCATTAGTGCGAGTTATGTGGAAGATGATAATCACTAATTTGGATTGATCGAGTTGATAACCTAAGGAGTTACTTATCATTAGGTTGTCTAACATTATTAAGTAAAAAATGTACTGGTCTAGAATTGAGAAGAAGTCTTTTGAGAACAGCGAGAAGAAGCTTGTCATGCGAGGAATCATAGAAACTATAGTAAAGCTACTTATAGGGTCGTTCTTGATGTTGGGGTGGGCTTGCTTTTTGATTGGTTATATGATTGATGGTTGGTAAAAGTGTGTTAAGGCATGTTTTCACATACATCATGTCAAACCCCATTGCTTTTCATCAAACCTGTGCTATTGCCTGCGGTTTCTTGGCTTTCCAGTACATCTGCTAGTTTCCGGTCAAATTAGAGTATGGAATGTAATGCTTTGAAGTTGAAACAGAAGCATGCAAAAAAGGCATATTCTAATGGATTTGACTAAGGAAAAAATGATAAGGAGCTAATTTAGGTAGATAGTTGTTTTCGGTTTATGATGTCTATCCCTAGTAGAGTATCATTGGTAGAATTTTATCCTTAGGCTGATCGGTTCACTTCACAACTAGGAAGCATGGAGACGCCATTTTAAGCCACGGGGACATTTTGGGGACGGAAACACGCCGGAAATGGTTTGGGGACGTTTCGGGAGCGTTTCGTGTTAACCGTGGACGGCAATCAATTTCGGAGACGTTTTGAAAACTTTTTAAGACTAAAACTAGGCGTCCCCAATGTGTTTATATGTGTTTAACTCGATTTTTTCAAAAGAAAAATATAATGGAAAGGGAAAAGTCTAATAAACTCACTTTTTATGTTCATTATACAAAGAAATCTAAGATTTTTTTTGGTGAAGATATTAAACTAGGTTTTTTTTCTTATGTTTTGATTTATATCATACTTATTTTCTATATGGATATTTTTTGCTTATAATATATTGCCGTATCCGCTTCCTTAAATTTTTGATTTTGCTGTTTCTCGTCCCGGTTTCCGTCCCCGTTTCTATCCCCGTATCCGTCCCGGTGCAACTTAGCTTCACAAACTACTATTAAATCTCCAAGAACATTTGAGTAGAATCTCGGAATCCTCAGTCACTTAAGATTTTCGATCTTTAGGGGGGAGAAAGAAACATGCCTGCATTTCATGATTTTCTATCTTATTTTAGTACTGTCCTTTGAGATGTGCAGAATAAGCACAAATCTGGTAAGTATGTGATCAAATAGTAACACATGTAGACACATCTTTTACACAAACTTTCTACTTTTTGTCACAAAGTTTCTGAATTTGAATCTATTAGTGACATGTACCGCGTAATGCAGGGAAATCTGGTTGGATCACGCAAATATCAGGAGAGGAAGAACAATTTTGTTACTGCTGCTTGAGTTTATAAACTAGAAGACCAAGAAGTAATCAAGCGTGTCTGCGGGAAGTTTCTTTAGTGACAGACCAAAAAACATACCAAAGAAACTAACATAGATTTCTTTCTTCTTTACTTCAAGCTTTAGTTCGAATTACAAGCATATGTGTTCCCAAAGATTACCTTTTTACTAGGGAAATATTTAAAATACTATAAATATTCTTAATCCAACCTAGCATTTTCATATCTCGTTTAAAAGAAGTAACTATGTTTACTATTGTATTAATATAGGTTATTCGATTTGACAAATTACTGAAGTTTAAATAGTCTGTTGCAGTTTATAGGTTGTGAATTTAGATATTGGATTGTTACTTGTTAGGTTTCTGTTGTGGACAGTACATAATCATTTGTAGTAGAAATGATACGATAAGAAAATAATGATTTTTGTTTTGTCACCATTTTTGGAAATACAAAAGGAGAAAAATATGCTGTTACTCAACCTTGAAGAGAAAAAAACAACAGTAGTTATAGTAAATGCCTTCTGATATATTTATAAAAATGATGTGAAAATATTTTTGTTCATAAATTGCATATTTTTTGGGTATATGTTTTTAAAATATCATACATTTTAGAGAAATTAGTTCATATATAAGTGTTGTACCTATAATTAATTATCTAATATTAAAAAAAAAAAATTTTAGTATATAACATTTAATCTACATAAAATTCCGATTTTATCCTTATTTACTTACTAAATGTTTTAATTTACTTTCACATAAAGAAAAACTAATCCTAATCAATTAAAATCAAGTCTCACTGCTGCTCCACATCACCTTCCTCTTATTCACATCATCTCCTTTTTCTTTTTCTTTTTCTTCTTTTTTTTTTTTTATAATACGTAGTTATATTCCTGATAATAATTATATTTCTGAACGTAAATAATTAACTTTGTTTTTAAAATATTAACTATTTTTCAAAATAGTTAACTATGCTTTAAAATAATTCTAAATAGTGCGATGTAATTAACTATGTTCTAATATCAATAATTAAATATGTAATTTTAAAAATAGTTATTAGATAGTTAACTAACACAACATATTTAATTTTTCTGACCTAATTTTTTTTACAGAAAATATGAATCTACGTATTGAGAGGAACAATGATATTATGAGTTGAAATGAAGATTTTTAGATATCTTTTTAATTATTTTTACCTTAACTATAATTATTGTAACAGTAATTTTGTCATATTTTTAATTTTCTTTGCTACTTACCTAAATATATTTTGAAACTTGTTACTTACCTAATTTTGTATGTCAAAAGTACACTAAATTTTGCGGAAAAGATACACAAATTTAGATAATATCATCGCGTAATTTGTTTCTAATATTGTTCAAAATTATCTCCTTCAAAAAAATTATCTCTTTCTTTAGCTACGAAATCCAGAAAAAGCACCATAATAAGTGGACAATAATTTGATAATTATCCGCTAAAAAAATACAACTACTACTCAAGCTAAATTAGCTGAATCTCTACCGTTGGATCAAACAATCGTAATTATAAACGGCTTAAGATTAATCTCCATCGCCCAAATAGTCTTTGAGTGGTTCGTTTTCTCACCCAACACTACAACGTGCTTCATACAAAGTCAACCAAGATACATACATAACCGGCTATCACCGGTTGTTTAAAAGAAACATTTTCGCAATTTACCGACCCAACCGGTAAATCTCATACAAACTCCTATACACGTCTGTGTTCACCACACGTTTTTATCAAAAATCTAAAAATCCGCTCTGCAATTTTTTTTCCGGCGAGAACAATAAAAAATTCTCAGGTGATTTTTCAATTCGATTTCGTTAATCAATAATCAATCGATTCGTTATTTCCGCTTCTCTGTATTCGAAGTAGAGATCTCTCGTTTAGGTTTCCCGATCAATTTTTTATTTCATTTTGCGATTTATAGATTTTTCTGCTGAATTTCTCATCCGAAATCTTCGCAGGATTCTTAATTTTCTATTCGAATTAGGTTTTTCATGATATAATTTGATGTATAATGAGTTTAATTTCTGGGTTTGTGAAGAGTGTATTTAGAATTTTGGGGGTTTCGAATTCTGTTTCGATTTTTGCTCTTTGCATTCTGGGTTTGTTTGTTTCTTCTTGAGTCAATTTTAGAATTTGTTCGTTGATCATCAATTTTTGTTATTGTAATTGCAATCTCTCAGGCTATATTTTCTCAGCGAAGAGGACAACAATGGATCAAGAATCATCTCAATGTCCCTTTGTTGCTGAAAGCATCATTCAGAAATGCCCTTTCCTGAGAAACATCAACAAGCCTACCAATTTCTCTCTCTCCTCCTTGAGTTTCCCAGTTCCTGTAAAAATTTCTCTTACCCTGAAACTCTTATGCTATTTTGATTCATTGGTGGTGTTAATGTTTATGCTCACAAGGACTTTTGGTTTTTGTGATTCAGGTGCAAGCAGGTAGTAATGGTCCGATTTTTGAAGATGGTCCGGGATTCGATTCAGCATTCAAGCTTTTCCATGGGAAAGATGGTATTGTGCCGCTTTCTGGACATTCGAGTTTCAGAAATGATTTGGAAGACGAGACTCCTCGTGCTACTCCTCAATTCAATCCTCTTGCTGGGAAAGTAGCTACCATAAGCTTATCAGCTTTTGGTCCTGGAGGGCCTTTTGGGTTTGGTCCTTTCTCAGAGAAATGGAAGAAACAACAGAAGAAACCGAAACCGTCGAAACAACAACAGGTTAGATTGTAAAAGACTTTATTATTAGTCTCCAATGACTTTACCATGGATCAGGAACTTAGTCTGTTTTTTGCCTGCTTGCTTGCTTTTTGCAGTCTGGGGACTCATCGAAGCACGAGGCAGTTGGAGATGAATGGTTAAAAACCGGGAATTGTCCAATCGCCAAGTCTTTCAGAGCTGCAAGCAAAGTCATGCCTCTTGTGGCTAAAGCATTACAGCTACCATCTGGTGTGAAATATAGATGTCCAGCTCCTATAGTAGCTGCAAGAGCTGCACTTTCGAAGACCCCTTTGGTAAAAAGCCTTCGCCCTCAGCCTTTACCTGAAAAGATGCTTGCAATCGCTCTCATGGGGATGGCTGCAAACGTGCCTCTCGGTGTATGGAGAGAACACACCAAAAAGTTTTCGCCTTCTTGGTTTGTAGCGGTCCATGCTGCTGTGCCATTTATAGCTATGCTCAGGAAGTCTGTGCTGATGCCCAAGACAGCAATGGCTTTGACCATTGGAGCTTCGATTTTGGGACAGGTGATTGGGTCAAGAGCTGAACGTTACCGTCTCAAAGCGTTAGCTGAGAAAGCGGTTGCTGAAACATCAACTGTTACTGAGGGTTCTGGATACAACCAGGTCTCTATTGATTCTGGCCTTTCTGGGGGACTATGTGGTACGGGAGAAGGAGTGAAGGAGGTTTATTACAATGCGAATGTTGGGGAATCTGCAAAATCAACTGGACTCTGTTATTGATGTTCTTGTTGGTTTGACATACTACAAATTACTATGTGAGGATTCAATGTTTCGTGTGTGTGGAAGGTTTTGTAATTCAGTGAATTGTGTAAAACAATGGTGTCGTTTTATCCCTTTAAAAATGGGTCGAAATAAAAAGGTGAATAATTCCCTTAGCAGCCTCTCTCTGATAAACGCAAAAAGAAAGTAAATTAATTTGTTTGAATCTGATATTGATCAAAAGCAACCTTATCTTAACATTAGAGAGATTTATACAAAGCAGTGTTCAATATCAAAAAAAAAGAACAGAAACGAAATCTAAAAGACCCACAAAAATGGGACTCAAACATCCTAATGTAGATAAGTAAACTTAAAAAGGGTCAAAACAGCCTCTGGCCTGCGTAGCTTTGTATCCAATTGTAGAAAGATGATGATAATCATGTGAAATGGCTACTTTCATCTTTCAGTAACCGCCAACATTTTGCCTTGGCATGCCTCCTTCTGTGTATCTTACCGTTGTGCTGTATTGTCCTTGTGGCTCGCTCATAAAGCTTGGGCAGTTTGCGGAAACATGGCCATTTCTGCCACATGAAACACAGCTAATAATACCGCCAAGAGGCCGTGAACCGCTACTATACTGAATTTCATTTTGACCCACTTGGTTTCCTCCAGGTAATTCGAATTCTCTGCGTGTGTCCACTGAAGCGGTCTGTCTGGTTCCTGAGGTTCCAATTCCGGAATTAAATGCATCAGATCTGTAGTTAGAACTCTCTGGGTTTACATGGAGGGAATTTGCATCTCCTGTTCTGAGTTTATCCATTGCCTCTAGCATGAACCTGGTATCTGAAGGATAGTTCAGCTTTTCAGCTTTCACAACAGTGGCTTTAACGCGTTGTTCGTCGCTATAAGTTTCTTCTTTAATCTTCAGCTTGAAGTTGTACTTGGTGAAGGTAACCTTGCGTATGATGTCTTCAAATTTCTCCAAATCCTTATCTTCATACTTCACATAATACAAATCTTTCGCAGATATTCCCATTATCTCCTCACCCGCTTCCTGGAATGCTGTGGCCCAGGTTAGACCTGTATGGTCCTGTAACTGGAGCTGCAATATATACCTGTAGTCGCATTCTTCTACGCATTTGTCACACTTCTCGCACCGCCATGTCCCATCTCCATTATTTGTGACCTTTTTGCTACATGGACGTTCTCCATTCATTATAGGACAAGCTGTGTAGCAGAAATTGTCAACCTTCATGAATGAAATGGTGGCACTGACCGTGATCCAGTCTGGTTTCTCCGAGGTCCCTAGCTTCTCATCCTTGATCTGAGTAATTACCTTTCGAACATCTTGTCTGCCAACGCCGGAATACTCCCTAGATATCGAGATAAAAGGAGCACTCCGTCCCTCTCTCTCATACCAGTCCCTCAATTCTCTAGCTTCGGGGATATCTGGCTCTATGAATAATTGACTTGATCCAATGGTACTCACTTGCTTCCCATTAAATTCACTGACCCTGCCCCCCTTCACAGCAAGAACCGGGAATACCCCAGAATCACAAAGATTTTGCAATTGCTGTCCTTCTGCATTGCAGAAAGAACCCCACATGGTTACCTCGACACTTTGGCCTGACATATCCTTCAACTGAAGTGCCCTTTTCTGTGTCGCAGTTCCGGTTTTCTTCATAATCGCTCCTGTCGGACTGATGGACGACACAATACCAATTACATCAGTGACTTTGTTGGCCTCCATGTGTTCAATATCACCTATGTTACAGAAATGGAATTGATTGCGTGGAATGGTCCCATCATCCTCATAGCATTGCTGTATCGTTGATGTATTGTCTAGTTGTATTTCATAATCATTGGGAAGATGATTATACTCTTTCCGAGCAGGCTTCAAACTTCCCCTTGAAATCAGATAAACATTACCAACAACAATCAGATCAAAGAATTGATCAACCACATCATTAAAACAAGTCACCCGTATCTCTCCACCACCAGCATCAAGGAGATCGAAACTGAATAACTTCCCATCCCCACGCACATTACTAAAACGCTTAAGTTCGCCCTTACTAGTGACCCTGACTTTAATGGTCCACCGACCCTGATAAGGATTAAGAGCAGCAATTGGAATAATCCTCGGAGGAGCTTCGTTCCTAGCCACTGGTCCTCGGTTAGGATACATCGATGGTGGTGATTGAGGCTGATAACCCGACTGAACTGGACGAGAATAAGTGGTTGGAGGAGTCTGAATCTGCTCCTGCTTAAACACTCCATAACCTGCATTTGAACTCCCATATGGTCTCGCGGGAGGTGTTGTTGATGTTTCAGGAAAACCGGAACCATACGGTCTGGCTGAAGGTATTGGTGATGTTTCAGGAAAAGCAGAACCAGTACCAAATCCTTGTCTTTGACCAACTTGAGGTTGAGGTGAATTGTTAGCTACACCATATCTCCCATTAACAGAATCGTTAATTTGACGACCACCATTAAACTCACTCCTTGGAGCTTGTTGCTGATCTAAACCACCACTCCTTTGTGTGTTTACAGAAAGCGCTCCACCGCGTTGTTGTTGTTGTTGATCAACCGAGCTTTTTCCAGAATCAGTTTTCCATATGTTTACAGGATTCCCAATTATATCACATTTCTCCGCAAGAATCTCCATTTCCATAACAACTATAATCCTTTTACCGGAGCTGTATAAACACAAGATTGGTTCTTTTTATTTATAATCTACCTAATTATGAATCTAGGATTAAGGAAAACACAAAGGACCAAAGGAAACAGATTCGAGTAAAATGAAGCATTTTTTTTACCTTCCAGCTTGGATATTGTTGCAGATGAAATGAGTGAGTCTTATAATCGACCCGACTTGAAAACTCCCTTGTAGTACCAAATTGTTCATGTTAGTATTGAGCATTCCTTGTTGCGCGAGGATCCCATCGGATAACAAAAGCTTATATCTACCATTGCTTAGATGCTGGTTTCGAAGCTTACTCTGAATCATCTTCAAATCCGTCACTTGAAGAATCGGCATCATATCTATCTCACTCGTCAACTCTCCATTCAATATCTTCGTAATCGCTCCCGCCGACAAATTCGACGCCCCCATCGTTAAATTCGCACTGTAGAGATCCTCGATTCGGGAAGGAAGATGAGTTAATCCTGGAATCGAGAAGCGGTATTTGAATCTGGGAAAGAGAACGAAAGAGGAATTGGATTTACAGAGACTTTGAGAAGACGATGAACTGAATTTAGGGATTTAAGGAGACAGACCTAAAAGTGAGAAAAGGTCGCAGCTTTTGGGAGGGAAACAAGAAAGAAGGCTTTTCGTGAGTTTTAGACTATTAACATATCGGGTCTTGGATTTTACAAGAATTACATATCCGCCCATTATATCCCAAATTAAAAATTTAATTATCAGATTGATGTTTCTAATGTACATGTACAAAGTTATTATCATTCAGGTGGGTTTGTTAATACTTAAAATACTATAACTAAACTGTGATAAAAATTATAATCAAAGGACCAAAAAATGCAAAATTAGTGAGTAACTAGGAGAAATGAAAAATCTCTTTACACAATAAAATCGGAATTTGGACAAGCTTACCGTGCAAGCTTTACTATGATTTTGTACTGCTGACGTGGAATAATACTTAGTGGCCCACCATTAAACCACGAATAGGCCCATATCAGGGCCCAAATATAAGAATTGATCAAGTCTTTTTACAAACCTTGAATCCGTATCGAGAAATAGATAAGTGGACTGATGCATGTCAGTTTCCTTTCACAAAACATAAAATGATGACCAGAACATAATCTTAATACCTGTATTTCGTACGTATAATAATCATATACACTTTATTAAATATTTTCCTGATTAAATGATAGTGACCAGATTGCATGCTATGTTTTCTGTTTACTCCAAACTTGTTATTACATGAGCAAAATAGCATTTTCTTGGCTCAAAAACCATGTGTCGCATGACCCAATGGAGTATATTTCCCAAATAAAACAAGAGTTTATGGCTATATATTTTATAAAAGTTCATGGTCTTCAAAATGAATACTTGAAAGAAACGAAAAAACTAGATTCAATCCATAAACACGCAACGCACTTGAAGAGAGATTGTCAAAATGAAATCTGCTACAGACAAGCTTCTTAAAGTATGCTAAAAACAGTGTGATTTTAAGAACAATTGTTTTTCTCGATAAGTGAAATATGAGATACAAAGGCAAGTAATAGCAGCTTCAATCTCACCAGTGACCGCACAAGTTATCGAGCTTTTTCCTCTACATTTGCCAGTCTCAGTCGTATTGAAAGATCCCTGGAGATAATGAAGATTGAAGCATTATTATCCGGTTTTCGCAGTGTTATTTCACCCACTAAATAGCAAAAGACGAAGAATCCATGGCTAAAACACTTAACCAGAATCAATCACCTGGTTCTAGACGGCCTTGAGCTTAGTAAATCTCATCATCAGGTATCTCCGGAGTCAAGAATTTCATTGGATCCTTGCTAATTTCTTCATAGTTGACTCTCGGTTTCACTCTATCAGGAACGGGTTCCAGAGGAATAATGCTGTCTCCATCGATAACTCCATCAATTAACCCATACTCAACCGCTTCAATCGGAGACATGTACCGGTCTCTATCAATATCTTTAAGGACCTGCTCAAACGATCGGCTAGTACATCCAGCGATAATGCTAGTGACATTGTTCTTGTTATGCATAACTTCTTTAGCTTGGATCTCAACATCTATAGCTTGACCGCTCGCACCTCCAAGAGGTTGATGAATCATTATCCTCGTGTTGGGCATAGCAAAGCGCTTGCCTTTAGTTCCCACACCAAGAATTATCGAAGCTGTTGATGCAGCAATGCCAAGAGCAATCGTCGAAACATCAGCTCTCACAAGTTGTACCACATCGTATATAGCCATGGTTGCACTAACCAAAAGAAAAAAAGAAATATTCGTTAGATCCTCTGAAACAAAACGAAACTCAATCAACATAACAGAAATAAGATTACTAATATCACTTAATGTCCATTAAAAAGATAGGAACTTTCACAAGTGGAATAGTAACATTAAGCAAACTAGCTGAGGAGAGACTTCAATTTACCAATACAAGACCCATTAAAGGAACAGTTTCATCTCTTACAATTCTCTTACTTAGACACTGGCATTATACTTAAAACTTTCGCATAGCAAATTTGCTTAGTAAACACTTCAATTGAGCTAAAAAATTAACTTTTGCATAGCAAACTAGCTGAGTAGATACATCAATTGCATATTATACTACTTGAAACCGAGAAGCTGTCTTCTCTTCTTGCTTCATTGGTTCAACAATACTTTAACTTTCACAAGATTGAACTACTTAGCAATACCAACTAAAGCCCTAAAATCTGACCTAAGATACAAGAACACAGCTTAGAACGATCCTAGTCTTATCCCAAAGAAGCATCAAAAGACTGAAACTTTAGCCAACCCAGAAGAACAAAGAAGGCGAAATCGGGATTTAAACCTGAGGGAACCACCAGGAGAATTGATAAAGAGTTTGATGTCTTTCTTAGGATCTTTAGCATCTAAAAGCAGCAACTGGCTCATGATAGCATCAGCAACGAAATCGTCGATACTGCTACCGAGGAAGACGATTCGTTCCCTAAGGAGAAGACCCATGACATCGGATTCAGCGCCGCGAATTGCTGATTCCTGCGTCTGCGACATCTCGATTGAAGAAGCATTTGCGAATCTCAACGGCGAAGGAGAAGTTCTGAGAGGTGCTGAAACGAGTTTGGTGGGTTTGAGGTAGAGATTGTTGGGTTTCGAGAAAGAAGAAGAAGACGCGGAGGAAGATGAAGTGAGTCTTGAAGAAACGAGTGAAGGTTTGAGAGAAGATGAGAGAGATAGGGTTCCCATGGCTGAAGCGAAGAAGAAGAAAGAGTTGGGTGAGAAATTGGGGAGAGTGGATTTGTTTACAACTTTGGAAGAAGAAAGAAACACGCGAGTAAATGACCCGGTTACAGTTTCGGGTCGGGTTATTATATAAATTTGGTTCATTAAATCCAAATTGCAGAATTTTGGGCCTTGGCCCACCCAATCTGAATTGAATTCAACGAAATCATCCAACCAAACGGGATAAAGATCATTTGGGTATAGAAAATCAGTTTTTTGTTTTTGTTTTTTTTAACAAAAACAAAAAAACACATCTGATAATTCGAATATTGGATATGAATATGTAACTTGGGATTTTCATAAATAAAATGATAGATGTTCAAAAAAAAAAAAAAAAGAATCTGATAGAGCCATAGAGATAATTTGGGCATTTAATATCACTATTTGAATTCTTACAATACAAGACTTGACCCCCCAAAAAAAATAAAAAAATCTTACAGCAATAGATAAGAGTCAAATTCAAGTTCGAACTTCTGATATCTTGGATAATTGTGGATAGTTTTAGATATTTTTATAAATAACTTTACTGATTTTAAAAATTATTTTGTATCTTGATTATCCAAACGTGATTTGGTTATTAATAAGGCAAAGATCCGGCTAAATATTATCAAGCCTAATAGTAACTAATTGAGAAGTTTACAAAAATATCACATGAAACTAGTTTTAATTACAAATATATCATATAAACTAAACGGTAGACAAATATGTTACAAAATCAATGTAAAAAGACATTTTGGTCCCGAAAACAATTAAAACACTTTTTTACATCTCTCTCTTCTTTTTTCCCTATCTGTCATCGGTTTTCTTTTCCTTTTTGTTATTTTTGTTTATTTATTTATTACTAAATCTACATCTTCTTTTTCTTATTTTTTTTATATATTCATATTAGAATTTAACCCAAAAAAAATTTATTTTCAGTTTTTGTAAAAGCTGAATTCCACACTGAATATTTGTATGTAAATTCGGAGAAAAAACTTTGGTCCTAAAAAATATCTATAAGCTCAACGATTAAAAGAAGAGTAGAACAGAGCTAGATTTATATTGATGTGAATCGAATATACAATAAGATCTAGATTGAGATGTATTACAAGCTGAAAATGTAGTGTTTAGTTTTTACGTAAGTGAAAAGTTGGCGAAATTTGCATCGTGTATTTATAGCTCAATTTAGCTATTCGATCTAGCTCCACGTATCTAGGGCAGTTCCCCATATCTCGAGCACGTTCTTGGCATATTCTCCGCAAATCTCGCTCCTACGACTGTGATAACCGCCCTGTTGACTCGTTTCTAACTCGTTAGCTCAGCATCTATTGACCCAACGGTCTCAGAACTGACTTGGGCCTTTGACCGAATCTTGTTTTTTTTCTGAAGCTGGGTCGCAGGCCCATTAAATTTGGTCAAAATGAAATAAATGACAGACTTTGACTTGGATTTTTAACAGGTCAAATTCGGTGACGAATCCAGCCCCAATAGTTTCTATTATAATTTTATTTTTCTTTATAATTTGATACCTATTTTCATTATACTTTTTATTTACAAATAAATGTATTATTCGTGTATATATAAATATCTATATAATATGTTATATGTATACATGTATATGTCATATATATATATATATATATATATATATATATATACAATAAACATTAATAATTATGCTATATATGTACATATCTAATATGTTAGATGTGTACGTGTACACTATATTTTATCAATTATAATATATATGTACATAGGTTTACACACGTAAATAGGTTATATAGATGTACATTTACAAGAAAATATGTATATGTATGATGTGTATTACACATATTATGTGTACGTGTACAGACGCAAATAGGTAAACTGAAATGTATGTACAAGAAATATTATATATATACACACGTACATGAACAGATACATATATACATACGTACATGAACACATACATAATACATACATATCTAAACACATACATATGTACATACATATAAATATAATATATATTGTACATATATATGAAACGCATGTACATATGTACCTGTACATATATTATGTGTACGTGTACATGAAATAATATATATGTACATACTTACATGAGCACATACATGCATACATACGTACATGAACGCATACATGATATATACGTATCTAAACACATACATGTATACATATATATACACGCATTTATATGTACGTGTACGTGTACACATATATGAAATGCATGTACATATATACTTGTACATACATATTGTACACATATTACTAGGATTTAACCCGTGGTACACCACGTGTCTATGTTTTTTTCGAAATTTTTATATCTATTTTATTTTAACGTTTGTATTGTTAGAATATCACAGTGGTTACTTTATTTTAACATTTGTATTGTTTGTATTTTATCTTTGTTTTAATTGGTTTGAATCTCTGACTTTAGTATAGACTACGATTCATTTTTGTATACATCAGTTTCTTATATGAGAATATAAATGCTATGACGTAGTTCTACAGAATAGCGGATTATTCAGAATAGCAATATATAAAAGACAATGGGATAATTCTTGTTTGATAAGTTAAACGCACATCATAGTAATACAAATATACCACACCCAAACAAAATACCAACAACTGATAACTTAACAGACTTAAAAAAAAAGACATTAAACTACATAACAAACTTCATAAACATCAAAATCCTTTCCCATTTTCGATCATCTAATAGGTAATAAGCTTTTAAGACCCGTGATTTAGGAGTTTATTATCGATTTAATTTGTTTCCATAGAGGGACTTTTCGATTTAGGAAGAGAGAAGAAGCTTTTAAGACTCGTGATTTAGGAATTTATTGTCGATTTAATTTGTTTCTATAGAGCAATTTTTTGATTTAGGAAGAGATAAGAAGCTTTTAAGACCCATGATTTAGGAAGAAAGATGAATATTTTCGATCATCTAATAGGTAATAAGCTTTTAAGACTCGTGTATCATAAATTATTGTCGATTTAATTTGTTTCCATAGAGTGACTTTTCAATTTTTGATTGGGAAATATCCTAGATTAGGAGTGTTTGGAATTTGATTGGCAATATCCTAAATTAGGAGTGTTTGGAATTTGATTGGCAATATCCTAGATTAGGAGTGTTTGGAAACAAACTTAAAAGGCTGCAAAAATAATAATATAGACCCGTGATTTAGGAGTTTATTGTCGATTTAATTTGTTTCAATAGAAGGACTTTTCGATTTAGGAAGAGAGAAGAAGCTTTTAAGACCCGTGATTTAGGAGTTTATTGTCGATTTAATTTGTTTCCATAGAGAGACTTTTCGATTTAGGAAGAGAGAAGAAGCTTTTAAATCCATGATTTAGGAAGAAGGATGAATATTTTCGATCATCTAATAGGTAATCAGCTTTTAAGACCCGTGATTTAAGAAGAAGGAATAATATTTTAGATTTATGATATGGAAGAAGCTTTTAAGACTCGTGTATCATACATTATTGTCGATTTAATTTGTTTCTATAAAGTAATTTTTCGATTTTTGATTGGCAAATATCCTAGATTAGGAGTGTTTGGAAACAAACTTAAAAAGCTAGATTAGGAGTGTTTGGAAACAAACTTAAAAGGCTGCAAAAATAATATATAGATGTGTCCTCGTACATGTTATGTATGTACATGAAATATTATATATGTACACACATACATGAACACATATATGTATACATACGTATAAAATATGTGAACATGTATGTATATATACTAATTTGACGTGTACATATATATTTATATGTACGTGTATATATCACATTGTATACTACACAAACCTAACATTATAGTGGCTACACACACTCTTTTTATTTTTATGTACGTACACAAATATCATATGTACATGGTTTCGTGTTCATTGTGGTTTAAAAAAAAAAATATGAGAAAGAAAGATTTTAAGAAAGAAGAAGATAGAGGGAGAGAAGAAAAAGGAGAGACGTGAGAAAAAAAAAAGTTAAAGAAAGCGACAGAAAGAGAGGAGAGAGGTGATAGATAACAATCAAAGAGGGGAGAGGGGAGAGGGGAGAGGGGAGAGGGGAGAGAAAACAAAAAGTTAAAAGAAAGTGACCTCATTAATGCCGAGGGCATTTTCATCCGAAAATCTTGTCATGTGATATATTTGTAAACCAAAACTCACATATTTGTAATTACAGGCTACAATTTGTGGCATTTCTATAAATTTCTCTAATTTAAACCGTACCCAATCAAAGTCAAATGAGGTCAAACAAAACTACAACCATATCCAACCAAACTCGGATTAGAGCAAATAGTAGTACTAATCATTGTTTCACTGTATATTTGTATACAACACATACACATACGTACACTTTATCAAACAAGTTGACCACACTATGCAAAATATGACAACTTTGATATAATTTCACACAAACAAAAAAGATAAACAAGCAAAAGCATATAAACAAAAGAAAGAAAGAAGAAAATCAATCCATTTTGATATTTCCTCAACTTTCCTCATCGTTTTTCTTCGTCTTCTCAATTTCGAGCAAATAAATCCTCTCAGCTTCTGGTACAGCCATAGTTAGAGCTCGAAGCCTTTGGTTCAAGTCATCAATCCTGTTCATTAACCTATCGTTCGTGAACATTCCCATGCAAACGTTCTTGATAGTGTCCCAGCTTTCGATTAGAGGCAAACCAATTATCACAGCCGATCCTATAGTTCCCCAAGCTACAGCCACAATTGCCCAGAACCAGAAATATCCTCTGCTAAACACACCTGTAATATTTTCCATGATTTGATTGATGTTCATGATTTGGGTTCTATAATAGTTACCAAGTTTTAAACAACATTATTGTTAAAATATTTTGGACTGTTTTTTAGAGATACAAAAAGTATGGTTTGTTTTACAGCGTATGGTTAAATAATTTTTTTTTAATAACCAAGAGGTGATTTATGTTTTTATCATCCCACTAATTCTTTGACTCTAAATCAAATTTCTCATGAGCCGTTTTACCACTATCACTTGGTTGTTATGAATAAAATTTAAAAATATTTTGAACTTCTATTGATATGTATGTAAAATTTATATTTTCAAATTTTGGCGGAAGAATAAACAAATTCAAAACTTTTGTATCTTTTTGTAATTGATCCGAATCAAATCCTAAGTTTGGTTTTGTTTTTGGTAATTGGAAAAAAAATTGATAACCAAAACCTTGTTCAAATCAGTAGAAACCCATATTTTAGGGTTACTTGCTATTAAAGTGAAACTAATAACAAAATTGTCTATCCTAATCCTGAGGGAAAATGACTTACGTGCTGGGAGAGAGAGAATTGGCCAAATGACAACAATGAGGAGAGTGAAGACAAGACCCCATTTAACAATCCAAGCTTTGGCTCTTCTTAGTTTCTCTTCTCTTAGCTCCTCCGCAGGAACATCAATATCCTCGTCCCCTGAAGCATAAGCTTCCACCACTTTGATCTCCCTCGTCGTCGACCAATCGTAGTTCTGTGGCCGGACTAGACTACACACCGCATGGATCAACCCTCCTATATAATATACATACATACGTACGTAAGGACCAAACCCAACCAATGTTTTATCAAAATCTTCACACTGAACCAAAATCCAAATAAAAACTTCAAACTCAACCAAACTGAAAACTGAAATGCCTAAAGAAACTAATAGAATCCTGACCTGTTAGAATCGCGACGAGGTTACCAGCTAACATGGGAGCATTTCTCCCAGTGGTATCAAGATCAACTCGTCCGTACTGTATCTTTGCAGTGGATAACCAAGTAACAATCCCAAGAACACAACCAGAGATCGATCCAAGAATGGCACCAAAGGAATTAGCTTTACTCCACAAGAGCATGAAAGCAATGGGAATAACCGCAGAGCCAATGAGCACTCCCATTGCGAGATACATCCATCCGAGAGAAACACCGGCTTTGTTCAAGATCACTGCAAGAATCCCCATGAAACATCCAAATCCAAGAACTGCCGATCTTGAGATTCTCAAGATTTGTTTACCGGTTGCTCTAGGGTTTATGTATGTTCGGTAGATGTCGTAGGTGAAAAGCGATGAGACAGCGATTAGCTCGGAAGAACCAGCCGATGTTACAGCCCTAAGGATAAACAAAGATAGTAAAAGATCATGTTTCGGATAAGGAACTTTGTATATGACTTTATCAAAAAAAAAAAACCTTTGTATATGAGATAAGTTTCTTGAGTAACAAAAAACTAAGACAACTTATTATAGACAAGCTCTTCCGTGCAAAGCAAGACTTATCAATACAAGCGTGAGAATTGGACATTAAGCCAGATTAAATCATTTCTACTCTAATTCAGCAACAATAATTAAGTGAAAAGGTAAATAAATTCGATTGAAACCGAAACATCCATCCGTATATTTTGTTTTGGTATAACTTGTTTATATAATATGTGATCTAGAGTAAGTGTACTTACATGAAGAGCATAGTGAGAAGAAGCAAAGATCCTGATTTACCCATGAGAGCAATGGCTGTAGCAGGCGGGACTAAACCTCGGTTAGCCTCATCCACAGTTATAGGCAAGTCGAGGGCTAGTGCGCCGAGGCCTAACGAGGTGGCCAGAGAGAAAGGCACCGCGAACCACACGAGTCCACCGAGCAAATATCCCTTATGTGTTGATGAAGGTCTAGCAGCTATTGCACTCACCCAATAACCCTACGAAAACATATAACAGATATAACGTTTTATTGGTAGTCCGTAAACAAATAGAGTGACAAAAAGGCTATCTGATTTCGTAAGTGTTTATCAATCGTATAATTATTCAAAATACGATTTAGATTCAAACAATCCGCAAGATTAGTGACAACAAAAAAAGTTACAATATTTTTGATGATTTTCATCATATTTCCAATCATTTTTTATGGTTCTGCATTATGTAATTTACCAAAAAAAAATTTCTTTCGAAAAAGGGTATACTTTTCAAAATGGGTGGAAAAAAATTACCAATCCTATATATCTAATTTATATAAAAAATTATAATATATTTTCTACCTTATGAAAAGGACATTTGAATGGTGCATAATTTTTTTAATCTTGTGCATTACTATTTACTTTTAAAAATGTTGGACCGACGCTGGTTTAAAGAAGATTTTTCACTACAAATAAATCTTACATTGTCGACGAAGACAGTGCCGAAGTTTCCGACGATGTTGATGAGTCCGAATACAGCTCCACCAGAGCTCAACATGGTGAGATAAGAGCCTTTGTAGTTGCCATCAACCGGACCACAAGCTTGGTCGTGGTGCGAGAGCGGCTCAGTGCATGTCCTTGACTTAGCAGCCATATCTCTTAGCCGGTCATAGACCACAGACGGACTCCCAAGCTCGCTGCTCGAAGTGTAGACCAGAAACACAAAAACGACTAGGACCACATGAACTGAAAAACAAACGAACCAAATAAAGATAATTGAATGAAGTGTTTTCATTTGAATTCACTTTTCAGTCAAATATATTTTCAATTTTCATTTGATTAAGACTTTTTCTTTGTTCTATTTTGAACACTAGATTTCAGATATCTACTAAGTATAATTATTTTAATCATATTAGAACATTTCAATTCATTCGTATTGAATACCCTAAATATATTTGTGTTGGTAACAAATGGTTGTTTCGATGAATTTTTGTGTCAAGCCATTTATAATTGTTGGCAAAAATAATAATTATTTATTAACGTAGATGTGTTTTAATTCAGTTTACCTATGACTGAGTGAACATAACTTGCGAGGAAAGTAGCTTTAAGTCCTCCGGCCAACGTATAGACTACGACGCCGAGAGGAATGAGAAAGCTTGCGGCGTATATATTCACTCCGGTGAGAGCATTCACCACGGCTGAGCCGCCGAGCAAGAGCATTGCCGTCACTATAACGTTTGTCGCCAGACAAAACACCAAGAACACTATATGTGTTGCGGTTCCCCAACTAATTTAATCAAAAACATACAAAAACGGATTAGCCTCAAGCTTATATGCTCGAGAAGTTCTAAATCAGTAATAAACCGTGTTTAGTTTTTGGTCCGATCGACCATTACCTAATCATGAAATAAAACCTAATTTAATCTAAAACGCATTAAACATTAGGGATAATCATTTCCGTATTTCAGTTCAATTTAGTCTATTCGCAAGGAGGTGTTTTAATTTCTTCCCCCAAAATAAATAATTATAACTATATATTACAACTGAGAAATCTTTCAAAAACTTTATTTATATAAACGTACCAAAGAAAATAATTTACGCTTGAGTTCTATTCAAATAAAAATATTTTGGTTCCCATATTTGCATTATTAATAATGAAATGACTCGAAATCGAGATTTTTATGTACCGAGCCTTCACGATTTCGCAGACGGTATGAGCATTAGGAGCCTTTCTTTTTATCTCAATCGCCATCACACCAAACAAGAGAACCTATTTTGTTCAGATTATTCAGTAGAGTCGTTATGCATATAAAAATTATACACCATGTTAATTATAAATGAGTATTGTAGAGTTTTGATTGGAATTAACCTGTATGGTGGCTCCACTAGCGTACCAAAACGGTCCACTAACACCGTACTGCCATGCGACGTTTGAACTTTGGAGTATAGTCGCAGCCCATGTCCACTTCTCACCACATCGACCAACAAATATTATAAATCAATAATTGTAATTACGTTTTTAACAGTTTAAAACAAATAACCTTAAGTAGTATTGTTTGAATTGGAGATTGTAATTTTACCTGTGACACAATGACACTTGCAATGAGTCCTGTCTTCACGTTTCTTCCGGCTGTATTGAACCATTCCGAGGTATGTCTAGCTCCCACATATCGTTTTTCTAACCAAACCTTCATTTATTTGTTTTGGATGAATAAAGATTTCTATTACTTTGTTTTGTTTCATAAATTTGTGAAAATCCAAAAAAAATTAATAAGATATGAAGATATACTGAAACAGAGCTAAAAAAACGGAATACCAATATTTGATATCTAGACATCCAAGAAATACTATGTTTTTTTGTAACCGGGAATTCTCGACCAAAACTCAAACTAATAAGACTTATATAAAAATGATTATAGGAAGATAATACACAATTTATCAACTACAATCAGAATTATAGTGAGAAAATTTGAGTTGTGGCATCAAATTTCATAGTCACCACAAGATTACTATGTTATTTATGTTATTTTAAGCAAACATAATTTTAAATTTTAGAAACAAAAGTTATTATTAATTGTCTTGATTTATAACACTAAAATAACTATTAATTGTCATGCTTTTTAAAGAAATTCACAGGAGGATAATAGTACTTTTGTGGTCACGACTCACGAGCAATTCATAGAAGGGATAATATTTTTTTCATAACAAATATTTTGATATTCGAAAGGGATACTAACCAAAAAAGATGTGAAGATGGCAAAGAAAGCACCAAAACCGAGTATAACGGCGTAGCCAACGCCTTGATCGAGCACCGTAGTGCCTCCGAAGAAGCTGCTCCGTCTCTCGCATCCGCCGCCGCCGTCACCATCGTAATATTTGGCCGAGAAGTCGAAAGGAGGACACGTGGAGGCCATTCTTCTTCTTCTTCTTCTTTCTTCTCAGTTTAGTTAGGTTTGTTGATGGAAAGTGAATTTCTCCTTAAATTTGTAGGGAGTGATAGTTGAAAGATTCTTTGAGGTAGTAACACTTGTTATAGATTAATGATTTGTTTATAGAAAGAATCTTTAGTTAGAAAGAATCTTACTTTGTTAAAAAAATAGGAATCTTGTAAACAATTAAAAAAAATGAATCTTTTTATTTTGGATTAACCATTTCCACCCAATGGTATCCACACGAATTATCAGAAATTAAAATATTTTAAATCGTTAACATTATTGATGATGAAATGGGAGAAAGTCAATAATTCCGTACTCCAATAAGTCAATGATTTTTGTTTATTTGCAACTTAATGGTTTCCACTAGAGATAATGATGTCATCAGTGATCTAAGTACTCATAAAAAAATTATAAGTTTAAGATCTATTGGAAAAAAAAAATGAAGGGAAATGTTCAAGAAATTTTAGAACATTTTGGCAAAAAAGGAAACAAAACATGTACAGTTAAACGTGATCTGAACTTTAGAAAATCAAATAAGGTCCAATCTTCTTGGGAAGACTTATGTATGGTATGGATCGTCAAAAGCAATAATAGCAGGGATGGATTTGTCGTTTTTCTATCATTTCGAAATTCTAAAACTTATTCTTGTTCTTTTTTTTTTTTTTTAATCTCGGAACTCGAATCTAAACTCTAATTTCTGTGGACTCATAATCAATATTAATCTTTTTTTTTGGAAATACTCCTTTTTCCAAATGTATTTGAACTAGAGACTTATTCTATTTTTAAGAGGAAAAAACCACTACACCAAGAACCACTTGGTAAAGTTCTAAAACTTCTAGTTCTTTTTTTTCTTCTTAGAATTTTAAAACTACAGTTTTAGTTTACCCCGTTACACTGAAATAGATTTTCATTTTCGTTTACATCAAAATAGATTTTCATTATTGTTGTGAATTCACAAATGAATCAACATGTCTAGATAAATAAAAAAAGCGATCGAGGTGAATACTCTTCATTTTGGATTTTATTTTTATTAAATATCCGCCAATGAATAATTACAAATTCTAAAAATTAATTTATATAAGTTCTAAAATCCAATAAACTAAAAATATAAAAATAAATTAAAATTTATTTTATCCGGTCATTTTCTATGATTTTACAACAATTTTGAGCGACAATACCGCTTTTACCCTTACTCCTAGCAATGAGTCTTGAAGATGGTAAACGTCAGTCTCAATAATAAAATCATATAAAATGTGTTATCATATAGCCAAATAGGCTAATAATGGCAATAAGCTTGCGTGTTAGTCCAAATTAATGTAACTTTCAATTGAAAATAGTGTCCTTATCTTCATAGCTTTTTCTCTTCTTTTTGCTTACGATTTATCGTGTAAAATTGATGTGATGGAGATTTCTAAGACCCAGTATGGCATTTTTGTCACACAACAATTTGTGTTATGAACATAAAAATAGTTGAAAACTTCATAAATTAACACTATAAAATGTTTAATTAGGGAAATAAGTCCTAACTGTAAAACTGTCTGTGATATAGTTCTTGTCTAACAGTAAAAAAAACACTGTTCTTTTACCCGTTGTTATTTACCAGTCTCATCTCTGTAAATCAAAGGTTCTGAGATTCTTACATCACTAGAAGAAGCATTAATCATATTCCCTGAAACTGTTGTGTGTTGCTCTCTATAAGATGCCCAAGTAACCATATAAAGTCCGGAAATGATGAGGATTCCGCCCACAACGCTGCGCAGAGAAAGATAATCGAGTTATACAATTCAATATATACGAAGAGGAGATAAAGCTGTTGTGTGTGTGTGTAAGTGTGGATGAATCAAGAATGCAAACAAGTCTATGAAATTTAAAACCTTCCGAGATAGATTGGACTGCCGAGGAAAATTGCCGATAAAAAGGCGGATGTTGCAGGTTGAAGAGGGTTGTATAGAGAAACCAAAGCAGCTCCAAGAATTTTATTGGACCAAGTCAAGAGTCCATAGTTTAGAGCTGAAGCAAACACTCCCTAAGAATCGAAAACCGAAAAAGTACTCAGATCAAGAAAGCTCCAATCTTTTGTGTCAAAACACATGTTTATATTTGTTGTGAGAACATACCGCGAATATAACAGCAAGAACCTCGGATTGTGTCAAGCTCCAATCTTTAGGCTCTTTAACAAACACAATAGCTGTTGTAATCATTATTGATGCACCGAAGAAATATGAATACGCAGAAACCGAAAGATACGCAGGGTACTTCTTCAAAACCGGTGCTTGAACAGCGAGAAAAGCAGCCATACACATGCAGTTTCCAATCAAGCATATAACTCCAATGTGCCATAGATCTAACCCAAGACCAACAAAACTAGAGACTAACCACCCATGAGGCTCTGGTTGACTTCTATCAACGACTACGCTATTTGCTGTAAAATCTGCATCTTCGCCTCCAAACAAGGCCGGACCACGGAACAAAACCATCATTAAGGCACCAGAAACACAAACGAGCGTACCTCCAACTTTAGTTAGGCCCTCGATTTTAAACAAGTTCACTTTTTCTGTACTGCATACAAAAAAGGATACCATCAAAGATCGAATACATATGTACATTTCTCCCTACTCCGTTCACAATTTACCGTAATATTGAGGAAATCATACTCACCCCATCATCACAGCTAATAGAAATGTAAAGACTGGTATGGATGGTTGTATGGCAGCGGCATATGTTGGATTCGTGTACGATAAACCGATAAGAAATAGTAATTGGTTCCCAAATATCCTATCAAGATTAAAGATTGAATGGTATGAGAATAGTTAACACTCAAATAAACATGAATTTTAAGATAATGGACATGATTACTTACCCTGCTAATCCTAAGAAGAAGAGTGAAAAAAGAATTCTTCTATTCATTGGAGGTCTGATCCTTCTACAAGATTAAAAGAACAATCATGCTTAATGATCTTGTAAACAGAATTTGATATTTACAATCATCTGACAAACTTTGTAATCTCAGGACCAAACAGCATGAGCATAAAACCAACAAGGAAATTCTGCTCTTTCCCAGGAACACAAAACCTTGAATCTACTAACAATGGAAGTAAATTAAGTAGAACAAGAGCAAGTTAATCTACTGAATCCAAGTCAAGCCTATCAACTTAAGTATGCATGTTCAATACATAAAACCCAGAAATTCAATCCCATTCATCAAAGCCCTAATTCCAATTCCAAAAAGATTGAGATATGTTGAGTTTGCTGCATATATAAAAACCCATCAAATCAATCAGAAACTGCATTGACAAAATCCAAATTTCACTGATTTTAATAACTTAGCAAAAATGAGAAAGAAGCAGAGATGAAACCTTTCGCGGAAATAAGCGAGAGGTGCGAGAATTGAGAGAGCAAGAAGATCACGAAAGACACAAAAGACAAGCTGATTAACACCAACGTTAAGAGCTACTTTCGTAATCACATGATAAGCTCCATTAATGAGCTGAACAAAGGTCATTGCAGCGTGCGCCATTCGAACTTCCCTCTCCGTCGCATCGCCGCCGTTTAGGATCGCCGGAGCTGCCATTTTTGTTCCCTCTCCACCTTCGATTCGAAGTAAGAGAACAAAAGCCAGAAGACTAGGAAATTTTTATCCTTGATCTCTCTGCTTCAAAGTCCAAATTCTCTTACTTCGGATTTTTTTATCGTAGTCGTTGGCTAGTTTCTTCGATTTGGTCTTAAATAAATTGTTTATTTTTGAGAAACAATGATTTTTTAAACAATTTAGGACGAAAATAATTATTATTTTAGCCAGATTATTTTCTTAATTAAAAATAAAATTGAAACATATAAAGTTATACTAAATTTGTTTAATATTTTATATATATATATATATAATCTACTTATTTGGAAAAATTATGAGGAATGCCATAAAACTATGTACATTGGTTGATAAATTAAACACCTTCTTTTTCTATTTTTAACACTCCCTATCACTTTCTCTCTTCCACCTAATAATTCAACATCTAATTCAACTTCAACCTCTACAATAGTTTTATTTAATAAAATTCAACACCTTACCCCACCACTTATATATATATATATATATATATATATATATATATATATATATAATTTTGAAATTACATGTTTATCACAATTATGGATTGAAACTAAATTAAATTAATAAGTATTATATAATTTAATTTTTTTTATTTTATTTTATATTCTTAATCAATATTTTTCAAATAACAAAAATAAAAATAATTTTTATTAAAAACCATAAAATTACAAAAAACTTTAAATGCAATATAATACAAATACACAACACAACTGATAAAACATTCTTAACTTAATTAGTACAATAGACTTAACTCAAAAAAATAAAACTTTAAAATCACACACAAAGACTTAAAAATCTCTTTAATCACAACATTCCAAATTTTGCCCATATATGTTTGACTAGATCGACTTGCAATTCGTGATGCACATTTGAATCACGTAATTCAGATCTAGCACGTACATGATTTGCAAATGAAGGTAACACCTCGGTCGAGAATGGTTGTGGTTTACTAGAACCACTTGCCTCTGATTGGTCATAGTTGGTCTAATGTTGAACATATGTATCCCGTTCATCCTCAACAATCATATTATGCAATATGATACATGACCGCATGATGATAGCCAAATCGATTATGTCTCACATGCGAGTTGGTTCACGAATGAATTTAAATCGAGCATGTAACACTCCAAATGCACGTTCGATGTCCTTCCGACATCTTTCTTGATGTTGTGCAAATAACTTGTCTGGTTCACTTTGAAGAAGTTGAATTGATTTGACGAAAGTTGGATAAGAATGATAGATACCATCAGCTAGATAGTATGTCATATTATACGGACGTTGGTTCACAAAAAAGTTCATTCTTGGAGTGTTTCCTTGTTCAACATCATCAAACACTGGTGAACGGTCTAGAACATTAATATCATTCAATGTGCTTGGACACCCGAAAAAAGAATGTCATATCCATAGATCATGAGATGCAACTGCTTCAAGAATAACAGTGTTGGTTCCTTTATCTCCCCGAGTAAATTGACCTTCCCACGGTGTAGGACAATTTTTCCATTCCCAGTGCATGCAATCAATACTTCCAATCATCCCCGGAAACCCCTGCATCTCGCTAACATGCAATATTCTTTGCAGGTCATCTTGATTTGGAGCTCTGAGATACTCTTGCTCCTACAACTGTATGATTTTTTTACAGAATCTACGCAAGCACTCCAATTTTGATGTATTCATCGACCGCGTCTGCCGCCATACCATATGCTAACATTCGCATGGCCGTGGTACATTTTGCTAGTGGAGATATACCTTCTTCATTGGTTGCATCAACTCGTTGGGTGAAGTAGTTGTCATTGCTTGTTAGGTCTCCAACGATCCGAAGGAAAACATGTTTTCGCATCCGGAATCGGCGGTGAAACATTGCATCATCATATGTAGGTTGATTGGCAAAGTAGTCATCAATCAGTCTTTGGTTTGCTGCTACATGATCTCTCTTGATGTATTTTCTCTTGTTACGACATGGATATTCTTCCTCTATTTTGTTTCGACGCTCTTTAAACCGGTTGACGATATACCTCTCTTCAATCTCAGACTGCCTTTTGTAAGCTTCAATGTCAAAAGGAAGTTCATCTAGATCCATTGAAGTGTTTTTTTAGTAAGATGAGATTTGTGATATTGGTTCATCAATGGAAGAATAAGTTCCCATTTATAAAAAAACATGTGGTTGAAATCGACGGAACTCAAATAGGTATGTAATGCAGTTAACTAATAGATAAAAGATAAGATAAGAATTTGATTAGTACACAAAAAGATAAAATTCATAGATTACATTGTCGGAAAATAATGGAGCACTGACAAACGAACATTATTGCACAAAATGACAAAAAAATTTGCACGAAATGACAAAATACAGACATACACTTGAGAAACATTATTAAAGCGACAAATAACAAATAAACATTAAAGCAGAAAGTGACAAACTGTAGACATAGATTTGACAACCACTAATTTCTGAATAGATCGTGGCTCAACTTCTCCAACAGCTCTTTGCTCTGATCATCGAGATGCTCCTTTTCACTTAACTTCATAAACATCTTCATCTTCTTGGTTTGAGTCTTATCTTTCATCAGTTGGTTTGCCTCCTCTTGCCTCATGGCTATTTTTTCTAATCATTCCAACTCTTGCTCCTTTAGTTGCTTGAATTCAGTCCACTCTTCGTTAACAACTTCCAAGGCTGCACCCTTACCCTTTTTTTTTAGCCTTTTTTTTAGCTGCATCCCTCCCCGTTGGACGAACACTAGATCCTACAGAGTTGGAGTCACTTGCATCACTCTCGTGGGCTCTCTTAGATCCACTGCTTCCAGACCCAGTATTTCCTCCGACCTGACTACCATAACGCGGTTGATCACGTACACCGAGCCATTCTGACATTAAATTGAAATGACCATTCTTACCACTTGAATATAGTTTATGGGCTTTCGCCAATACATCATTCTCTGACCACCCACTTTGTTGCATACGCTTAGCATTATCGTAAACACCATTCCATTTGCCAAATTTTTTGTTAATGTAGTTGAAACGATTTTTGCATGAACCATCGTGCGGAGGATCAAATGAGCAATGTTCATTACAATACTCAGCAATCTTACCCCAATATGCCTCACTTTTTTGGTTTCTGCCAAGAATGCTGTTTGTTCCAAATTTAATTCATCCACTCAGTAGCACTAAATTTTCCTCAGTAGTCCATTTGGGGCTTTTCTGGTGTGTATAGGTTGAATCTTCTGCATTTGGAGTGGCTTCAATAACACCGTTCATCTCTCTGAGCTATTTGTGTAGAAAATCCGGGAAATTCAATTGGTCTACCACTCATAATATTTTCATTAGCCATCCAAGTAGAAGAAAAAGAGAGTGGTTGAGATAAATATGGCATCATCGATCCATAATATGGATGGTAGTTTTGAGCAGATGATAACATGAGAAAATTTGGTGGAAAACCATAATTTGGGACATTCTGGGATTGGTTAAAAGAGAGATTTTGAAATTGATAATTATTGGGATTTAGGTACGGAAAAGGGTAATTAGTAGAATTTTCTGTAGGATTATTGTTTGGATCCATTTCACAAAATTCCTTTTTAAAGATGTAAACAAGAATTTATGAGAGAATACTTAGAAAATTATGGTAGAAATGATGTTTTTTTTTCGATGTCCAAATGAAATGAAACAAGTCTTGATTTATAGAGTATTTGAAATGATAAATTTTCATATAAATTTATTTAAAAAAATTTATTTACGATATAATAATTGATCTAGAAAGATAAGATGGGATAAAAAATCTCCAAAATCTGATAAGCTAATTAAAATTCAACACTTGTCCATCTTTGTTGTTTTATTTACTAGGGGATGTCCCGGCCCGGGTATGTTGATAACAGTTTCATTTAATCTTTTCGTTTCAATAAAATTATGTCATTGTAATGTTTGTGATTTTATGGATCGGAAAAAAAATTATATGTTTATCAAATTTAAAAGTAGATAAATGATAAATAATAATTAAAATTAGTATATTAAATTTTAAAATTAACTGAAATATATACAACATAAACTTTATTTGAAATATACATACTATATAAATTAGTATTTAAAATATTATTTTAGTTGTTTTTTAGCTCACTTTTTACCAGTAATTTTAAAATAATTTTGGTATAGCATATTTTCTTTGATTTAAACACAACCTTTAATCAAAAGAGCGGTTCGGCTCCTCTCTCTAGGCGATTCAACAGTGCCTCTTCTGCTACAGTACTACCGACAGTTTCTTGGTTAGTTTGGTCCGGCGGCCGGCGGCCGGCGGCTTTCGCAGCGCCGGTGCCGGATCCACTAGTCTTTGCTTTTAATTTCATGTTCTTCGGGTCTTGGCTGCTCTCGGTGCTTTGGTCAAGCGATGGGACCTGCTCTTCTGGTCTGACTTCGGTGGGGGCGGAGATGAACGCGACGGCGAGTGGAGTTTGGGGGTGGCTGAGCAGCGGCGTTGTTGGCGTGGTGTGGCTCGCGCTTCCTCTTTGCTCCGGTCTTAGCAGGCTATATCTAGAGTTCGTGTTCATGGATCTCTCTCGCCTTCTTTGGGTGTGGCCGGCGGAGATTGTCCGAGCAATTTGTTTCGATTCTGCGTTGGCCGTGGAGTTCCGGTGGTCGTGATGCTCTTGCGGGTTGTAGATCTGAGACTCTCGTGGTGGGCCTTAATGGGCCTCTCATGGGCTTGGACCTCAGTGTGGGCTTCGTTGGGTTGGTCCAGCGATGATTCTAAGGTTCGGGTTCTTGGCCTATTTTGGTTTCCCTCTCGGGTTTGCTTTGTTCCCATCCTTTTTTGCCTTCGCCCCTTTGCAACTTGTCTGATGGTTCTATTATTGATCGTTCTGCTCGGGAAGGTTTTATTAGTCTCATGGTCGATGTGTATCTTATGCGGAGTAGACCTTTGTTCACTCTTGTTGCTAGTGTCGTCTTATGTACAGATTCGACCTTGCGGTTTTACCCTCTCGTATAGGGGCAAGCTCTGACGGGTCTTTAGCAATGGGTTGTTAAAATCTCTGCCTCGTCTAGTGTAGGCATACGACACCCATTTTCTCTGTGGTTTATTTGTCCTCGTTTCATGAGTTGTGTCTATTTGTAACCTTTCAGACCAGTTCTTTCAATAATATTACCAGAGGAAAAAAAAAACACAACCTTTAAGAACTTAAATTTCCTATTGTTTGTTTATTAATTTCTTTTAAAAGTGAAAGAAAAGGTTCATTCTCTTCTCCTTCGTTAAATCTCAGCCAAAGAGATCTTTATCATCGCCACCCAGATCAGATATGCCAAAGCTACGCTACATAACTAAGCTTCACAACCACCCCTATACAATCGGAAAGAATTTCTTAATCAAAGTTGGGAGAGATGAATCTCTGTTCACACTTGTGACAACCAAATGATTTCACAAAATGACTAACACCGTGATTTAACGAATGTTAAAGATACAATGAAATGCGCCACAAATTTATACGATTCTCCAAAAAGAGTTGGAACATCTGGACGTCTACTATAATGGCAAACATACAAAAGTAAAAACTCCAACTTTGATTTCAATGTTTCAAGCATGGTCCAATTTGCTTAAACAACCAATTCCTTATTCCTTTTTCTCTTCTCTATTGATCGAGAACTCTGGTACATCCTGTAACATACGCCATTCAACGATTTCAAATTCTCTGAACAATGATTTCACATACGCCGTTAAACTTACGCTTAGCCTTCATGATTCCTAATGTTTCAAATGAAAAAGAAAAACTTCATGATTCCTGCAATAACAGCGTCTCTAAGACGAGGTATCCATGTGTTTCCTTCTTGGTCGATCCTATTTCCCAGTCTGAGGTTATGTTGATTAAAATCACCGAGAATAAATGTTAGAACAGAGAAAATGACAGGGTTATAGCATGACCTTGTTGAGATATTTGTATCTCCAAGGCCATTTCGTTCCCTTTTAGAGCTATATGAAGATACCAATACGGGATTTCTTTGTCTAGACTCAACATGAACCATGGAGCTTCTTGTTGGATTATGAAAAAAGAGAATACCAAACGGGATAGGTAATCCTTGATAAATGGTGTGTCCTCTACTTTGAACTATGTGTTGACAGAGCTGTAAAAAAAGAGCAAAGGGGATAAGCAGATTTATGATTAGTGTTTGATCTTTTGTTTGAAATCCAAAGCTCGGGAAGAAGCATGTACCATCATACGGTTGATAATCCTTTTCTTAAATACACTGAAAAACTTAATTGAATTTGGATGACAAATCAGAGTGAAAGGCCAAAAAGCCAAACAAAGATGGCTATAATCTTCAACTTTCTCTACAAACTCACATTTACTAAGAAAGTGCCATTTATTTTGTTTTAATTATGACTTTAGGAAACATAGCAGGTTGGGTGAAAAATAAGTTAACAATTCGTGGACTATAACAACATGAATGTTAGATAGGACAAAAGCTAGGCTAGATGATTTGCTTTTTTTGTGTAATAACATTGTGGGGAAAGAATACCATCTGGTAGATTGGTCACAAATTTGGATTTTTACGTTCTTCTTTCGATCTTATGAATTTAATTCAACCATAAAGATTAGAAAACAGTAACATACGAATAGTTTACCTCACGGTTTTACTATTTCTTGGAAATGGATATTCTTTTGACTCATCCCTCTGTTTCTCATAGCTACATGAAAATAAGTGCAAAATGACCTTTATTAAAACGTAAAACTATAATCTTAATATCTACACCAATTAATTATTAGTATTAGCAAATGATTAGCGAAGAAGAACTATCAAAAGAAAGGATATAATGAAACTCTAATCTTCCCTAATATCCATAAAAGCAAATGTTATCTCTTAAACACAAGAATCCTATGTAGGTTTTGTCATAACTTAATTAAAAAAAAGCTAAAAACAGAAACAAAAAAAACTCAAAATTGTTATATTGATCAGGTGTTCATGTCGACACTGATCTCATAACATGATAGCTCTAAACCTACGGGACTAATTAACAGCAACACTAAACTTCGTCCTCTGTCAGATTAAAATGTATATCACCACAATATGCAACGAAAAGTAGAAAAATATTGTTCGGATGGATTAAAAAAGGATTCACATACCATAGAGGATTTGTTGCAAGGGGTAATCCCACTATCAAGGCTGGAAGTATTCCTATACATATGTAAAGTGGTACAATCGCTGATGAAATTCTGATTTCAGTTCCTGCAAGCAGACGTCCCACAACCATAGTTTGCACACTCCGAGCTGTATCACTATGAATCAAAAGAGAACCAATGCGTTAAGAAAATCACTAAATTCTAAACATGAGGTAAGACTTAGAACTTAAAAAAAGGCCTTGAAACTCCTCTGGTAAGAGGTATAGCATCCAATTGAGGCGTTCTTGTTCGTCCAAATTTGTTAGCTAACGCACCTCCAGTGAATGAACCAACCATTGCACCAGCAAGAAGCTCACTAATGCTTAGAAGCAATCAGAGAGAATATAAATTATGAGCTTGGCTACAGATTCATAACACGAACCAAAATGCACACGCAACATTTCATTTGATTACTCTTAATTTTTATATGCAGAGGAAGAGTAAGAGAAGTCAATCATATATTTGCCTTGCAAAGGATTGTAGTTACTCATACCCAAATGTTAGCCAAATAATTTAGCACCAAGACAAGCAACACCAACAAATGGCAAAACCATCCCAGAGCTTTTCCCATCAGATCTCAGTGGTATAGCTTCTTCTGCATGTCCATCTACATTAAATTATCAGATCATTAATCCACTTAATTAGAAGAAGATTATTCCCAAGTGGGACGTATAATCTAAGTAGAGTGTAGAGACAAGTACAATAGCATACATGTATACGTGTAAAATCCAACTTCCTTAACCACAACCCGTAACTCCACAAATTCTCGTTACATTACTCCATTCAAAACTCTTCTCTGATTCATCGCCTCACCTATTCATTTGGACCATGATTGGAAAAATATAGTCCGATTTAAAGAGGTGATCTATATGATTGGAAGAAGGAATATAAGAGATGAGAAGATGTAATGACGTTTCCATCATCACCAAAGCTTTGCGTCTCTCCGAGGATTCAATGTGTGGGAGAAAAAGTAGATAATAGAGAAGAAGAGGAAGGTTGCGATAAGGGAATAGCGCTGGTTTTTTTCTGGATTGATCAGGCACGAAGATTTACTTATAAGATGTTTTGCATAGTTGATGAGAAGAAGAAACGTTTGATGTTTCTCTTTACATTAAGCGTTTTGGTTTTAGGTTTTCTTTCCAAACGCTGTTGTTATTAGGGTTGATGAGAAGAGAACTCTACCTACGTTTAGAATTAAAACTGATTCAACTCTTCGTTAATTTCTTCAAAAGTGCCACGTGTCCTCTTCAAATCAACTAAAAAATGAGAAGAGGAAACGATCTCGGTTACCATCTCACGATCTTACAAAAGTTCTTTCATATTAAAGTTTCATAAAAACATCTCCCAAAATGCTTTAATGTTGACCAATGACTCAATCGTAAAAATTATTAGATGCAGATGCGGACATAATGTAACCCACATTAAATGCGAATGTGTCAAATATGAACTATCATTTGATTCAAAAGATGAACAAAATACCCATGATATTACAATGGGGTTTGGTGATAACGGTTTATCCGTCAAAGCAAATACAACGTGCAATAAAATAATTTTCGAACCAATCATGAATGAGTCGATCCAATAATCCATGTTATAGATTTTATGAGAACTAATTTATTTGAGATGGTGAATAGGATCTAAATTTTTTTATGTTAGTCTTGTGCATATATCTTTCCAAAATTTAGTCAAATTCTCTTCCAACACCTTTTTATTAACATTTCTTTCGTAATCTTTCGATGCAAATTCATGACTCCCTACATCTACTTTTGTTTTGTCTCCTTATATTATTATTGTCAATAAAATATTTTATAATCTTGTATTTATTACTTTATTCATTTCTTTACTTATTTTCGTTTTTATGTTTTTAATTTAATTTTAATTTTTAGTATTTATGAATAAAAATAAATAACAATAAACATGAATTAAATGAACATTTACTATGAATTTTAAATTTAATTTTTTTGTTGATGATGTGGAGGTCTTAGATGGAGAGAAAAGTGTGCTATTATATATATAGATTTTTGGAGAGAAAAAAAAAAGGAAGAGATTTTCGGTGGATGAGAGTTAACCGTGGGTCCCATTTTTGTTCTTTCAACATGTTGAGAACTTTCAACATGAATTAATACACGTAAGATTTTTGTTTTTTTCAACGCCTCTATTGTATCCATTAAACTGTTGAATTCTTAATTCAAAAGGCTTATTGCACATAGTCTAATGGCTTCCAAAACTTTTCCAAAATGCCATAATTTGAAATTTCTTTCCAAAAATACCACAAATCTACTGTTCATGCATGGAAAAAGACAAGTTTACCCTTAGCTATGACTTATGTTTTAGTTAATGTTTCAATCAACCACCATTTAGTTTTTGTCCATTACCACTTAGGATTTCGTCCACCACCATCGACCTCTGTCTCCGTTCACCGGCTACCACTGTCTCATTCGTTGTCCACCACCGTATCTGTCCACTATAACAATCTATGTAGTCGTTTATGTCCACCATCCAACCACCATAACTATCTCTGTATTCGTTTATGTACCATTCAACCACCATAACTGTCTATGTATCCGTTTATGTTCATCGTCTCTGTCTCCGTCTTTGTCCACCATCCACCATCATCTCTGTTTTCGTCACCATCTCCGTCTACGTTTGTGTTTTCTATTTTTATTTTCGTCCACCATCATCCACTACCTTCGTTGCAACCATTAATGTGAGAGAGAGATTATAGTGGAGAAAGAGAGAGATTGTGGTGGAGAGAGAGAGACAGTGGTTGTGGTGGAGAGAGAAAGAAAGATTGAGAGAGGAAGAGAGAAAGCATTGGAGAAAAGAGAAAAAGAGAAAGAGAGTGTATAAAGGGTATTTTCATCATCTCATGTATGTCTTGTGGTATTTTTAGAAGAAAAAAATGTCACTGTGACATTTCTAAAAAGTTTTGGTAGAAATTATGGCATTTTTCATAATTTTCTCAAAATGATATGCTGATATGTTTCCACAAAAATAGATTAAAATGTTTGCAGTCGAAAGTTGAAGTTGGTAAAGATGTCTTTAGAGAGATTTATAGGATCTGTTAATCTAACTATGTCTTAATGATATAAAACACTAAATATTTTTTTTGAGTTAATTAGCTCAATAACCATGTTAGCTAGACAAATTAGGTAATGACTAAAACTTTTTAAAAATTAGGTATATAACTAAAGCACTATTTACTTTTGACGATGCTATTAACTTTTGGCCCCTACATTTGTGATCTTATAAGATCATGAGTATCTGTTTCCAAGATATGTAATCTTTATAAGATCTTTTCTTTATCTATTTTCCCAGGCGTCTTTTCTTTATCTTTTTCATCACTTTCTTTCTTCGTAGCTTCAACTTCTTTCTATACAAACGAACGTAACTCCAACTAAATCAAATGAGATCAAGATTCAGTGACGAAGAATGAACGAAATCCTAGTGACAACGACAAAATTTTATTTCAGTGGATTTGGTGTCAATGTTGTTGAGCCAACACGACGGAGCTTTGGAAAAAGTAATGTCAGCGTTTAGACACAATGCGAAAGTGCGTCTCTTATGTCTTCTCCAGATTAAATTTGTGCTTCAATGGTGTTTGGCCAGATGTTTGGTCATGTGCAGAGGGAGCTTCCACCGAAGACACTCGATCCAAGAAGGTACACTGAAATAGCCGCTATCTTAGAATATAGATGGCTCAGTTCTTATATATCACAAAATACATTATGTTGTACATACCGCTATCTTAGAATATAGATGGCTCAGTTCTTATATATATCACAAAATACATTATGTTGTACATACTTGTATGTATGGTTAAAAAAATTATTGTATTATATAAACATTATATTTATGTTATCATATTCGTTGGTCGGCTAACAACTCTGTTGTATTGTATAAACATTATGTATACCATGTTTATTGGTTAGCTAAAATATTTGGCATCTGTCTTAATTATTTATTTTATGATTTAGATGCTAATTTGTTATTTATCGGAGCGTATATTGGTATGGACAACAAAACAGTTATACAACTAATATATTAGTTATACGGTTAAAATATTAGAAAACTAAAAATTAGATTTCAACGTAAATGTTAGACGGCTAATTGTTATCTTGACAAAAAATATAATAGTTATTCTGTTAATACAACTGCTTATTAGATTCTGAATAACATTTTACATTATTTGTTAGCCGATTAATTTTGTTTTTCGAGAATAATATAATATTTATCGATGGATGTAGACGGCGGTGAAGGTTGGCAGCAGAGGAGGAGGTGGTGGTGGTGGTGATGGTGAGTATGGCGAGAGCGGTAATAAAAGAGAGTAACATGTGGATGACGGTGAAGACGGAGAAATATAGAAAAAAGATAATGAAAATTGAAGATGAAGAGAGATGAGAGGTTGTATATAGTTAAGTGTATGTATATATCTAATAAAAATTGAGATATTATTTGATTTTGTCTGACACAAAATCGATACCAAATGAATAGGGAAATAAGGTCTAAAGTGGGATTTAGAAAAATGTATAGTGTCGCATACAATGCTTGGTTATATTACCAATTATGCTATAATCTCGTCATGGAGTTCAAATACTCTATTTTTTATGATTATATTAAATAAAAAATTTGTTTTGAAAAATCACACTTGTTTATCCGAATAACAAATGTCCTATTTTAAGAAGAAGAAGAAACAACTGTATAAAAACAAAATATTTTAGTTGCAATGTCGTTATAGTTTTCATAATATAATGGGTGATTTTGTTTAATAACCAAAAAAAAAACATAATATAAAATCTAACCAAATGGCTAAAGAAAGATAGGAACAAATAGACTTTTTGGTTAGATTTTATATTATAGTTTTTTTTGGGTTATTTATGCCAATTTCCATAATTTAATTACATTTTAACGAGAAACTAATATGGTTTAACTATAGTGACGTTGACTTTGACGATTTGAGCTATATCTGGGCTTAGTTACATAACTATTATTAAGAAAAGCCCATTTAATTAATTTAGATGACTCAGCCCATTAATCAATTACTCGGCCCGTAATTGTCTCCAATCTCACGCCACCGATTCCAATCGCCAATCCTCCTGGTCTCTCTAATCCCTTTCCTTGGCCGCAAAAAAAGGCAACCATTGTCGCCGGAGCTCCGATTTACCCGACCGAACAATATGTCACTGTCCGATGATGAAGACGAATGTTTTGCTCGGTTTCTCGAATCAGAAGTCTCATCGGTATTTCATCTATTGAATTTTTCAATTTCCTTCAGGGTTTCGTTTTCTTCCCCAAAATCTCTTGGCTTTTATCGTTGAATCTGAAAATCATATCGCAATTTTTCGTTTTGCCCAAGTTTTCTCGATTTCGGTGGAATCTTTGGTTTTACTGTAAATTCATTGATCTGTAGATATATTGTAAATTTGATGTTTCTTTCATGTAATTCATTCTAAATTTGTGTATAGTCCTTATTTTATAATTTTATGACATCGAATTTGGGTTTGGTCGATCTTACGTGCATAATTATACCAGATTTTAAAAACCAGAAAATTAGGGTTCACTTTTCCTCGATTTTTGTCGATTTTGAATTGTAATTTACTTCTTGTTCATGTTTTACTGTAAAAGGTTGAAGTTTTCATTGATGCTTTTGTATTTTTTTATTTTTTTTGTAGGTAGAGGAAGAAGAAGAAACGCAAGAACCTGAAGCAAAACGACAACGTATTGAGAAAGACGAAGCAAATGCTATAGAGAAAGATGGAGATGAAAAGGAAGATGGTAACAAAGATAGAAATGGTGGACAGAGAATAGAGAGTGGAGTTTTCAGCCAAGTTCCTACAGAGCTATTTCGTCATATCCTCAAGTTCTTATCCTCTGAGGTGTTGCTCATTTCCTTCTCAGTCGAAACATTCGTAATTGTTTTTCTTGATTCCGCAGCAAATTTTATGATATAGCATGATTTTGAGGATTCCTTCTAATCTAAATTGTTTGAAATGTGATTACAGGATCTTGTATCATGCTCTTTGGTGTGTAAATTTCTCAGTTTTGCTGCCTCTGATGAATCCTTATGGCGTCGCCTGTAAGTCTCTTCTCTTATGTAGTGGTTAATAATCTTGTTTTCAAAGTCAATTATTTATACTCAAAATACGCTTTTGATTGCTTTTGTCCGCAGGTACTGTATCCGATGGGGTCTAACTCCTCCGACTAGAAAATTACGCGAATGTGCGTGGAAGAAGCTTTATATCGATGTGAGTTATTTCACTTGGTTTTTGTAGAAATTTGTTTGTTGCCAGTAGTATTACATTGATGAAGAGCATAGAATGTTATGTGAGTTGCCATTAGAGGTCAAATTCATATATTGCTTTCTCTTGTCGTATTTTAGCGTGATGAGGAGGACATGATTGAACTTGTCAGAAATTGTCCGATGGATTTTAAAGAGTACTACATTCAAATGCAAGCAGCAAAGCGAAGCCAAGCACCTCTTCCGTCCCAGGTAACATCTGCATTTCATAGTTGTTTTCTTTTCGCACAACCATCATCGTTTGATGTACTCCCATGTTCTTGTTTGCAACGACTAGATGGTGGATGACCGGATAATTCTTGACAAAACTGTACTTGAACAAGTATCTCTGTGGAAGAAAAGCAAGGGACTTGCAGATAAGGTTGTAATTGGCCATGTTTGTTCTGGAACAAAATGTTCATACCATCAGATTGACGACGTGTTCATATGCAAAGACACTGGACATGTTCATGGTATGACATGAAATGCTGTAAAAATGTTAATTTTATTGCTTGTATTTTCCAATCTAACCTACTTTTTTATGGTCATATAACAGTATGCGATGATAACTGCAAGGAAGTAATATTTTGTCCAGATAGTGGGGTCTTGGTGTGTACGATCTCAGGGTTTTGTTCTGAGAATTTGCTTGTGCAAACTGATCCAGACGCAGATATGGTTAATGAGGAAGAAGCTGAACCGGAAGCTGAAATATTCACAGGAAGGAGCCGATTGGGTACATATCTATTTCGCTCTATCCTTCTTTCCTCCTTTTTTGCTTATTCTCTAATCTCCAACATATAAGTGAATAGTTTTGAGTCGTCTTCTGTTCGCAGCACGAGCTTTTGCGCTTGGATACAACTGCGAGGATGAGCGGGAATTAGAACGTACCCTGAGGTTCTGCTAATCAAAAGTCTCAGCCTTTTCTTCCAATTTCAAAAGATCTTCTCTCTCTCTCTCTCTCTCTCTCTCTCTCTCTCTCTCTCTCTCTCCATCTGATTGTGCCTGTGTCGTTACGGTGACACATCTATGGAGTGAAATGGATCAAAAGAAGCTCTTTTAGCTTTGTAACTTATGCATATCTTTTGTCTGTCATCTACTCAATTGTCCTTAAAAAGTGTTACATCTAGTAATTATGTTTCAACTTATCCAGTAAATCCTACTGGTAATTAATAATTTCGTAGCAATTACAGGATATTTGTTTGCTTTTCATTATGTTTTTTTAGCTATTATTATCTTGTTTTCATGTAAACTATATTGCAAAATTATCCTGGTGAGAACTGATTCTGATGATAATTGATAAATGTCCTCTTAATAAACCAATTGGATGTCAACACTACAGAACGTATTCTAATAGATATGGTTACTTCAAAAACTATTTACCAACAAAAGTAGTTTATGTCAAATTTTAAAACTATAATTTTGTAAATCTTTTTCCAAATTATCCTAAATGTAATGTTGTGTTAAAATGAAAGTTGTATTGGAAATCTTTATTTATTTATATATTTTGGTCGAAGTATTGGAAATCTTAATAAATTTTGGATGTTGTAGATAATTATGAATGGATTTAGAAGCTTTAATATTTATTTAGATAAACACGAACACAATAGAAATAAATTTCTTAGACCAAGAGAAAGGTAATGAAAATGTTTTTATTTGTGATTTTTGTTCTTTGATAATCACATAGAAATAGCCTAAATTTTTAAAAAGTAATTATGTATTTTTAACCTTTAACAAACTAATACATAAATTTTTGTCAAAAGAATTCTTTTATATTTGGTTAAGTATGGGGAATCTTATGTGTTGTTTTGTACACAAGAGAATTTAGAAAACGATGATTAGGATATTCGATTCTTTTGGCACTTATCAATTAAAGTGCAAATAAAAAGGACATTGTATCCCCCCCTACGTATGTGTATGTTGGTAGAATCACGCGTCCATTACGCGTTTTCGCAACGCTAAATATTACGTTAGAAAATATTCTTATATATCTCTCTTTTGACCCCACGATATTCTACCATTTCCAAGTCGCCCCATGAGAAGTTCAGGGTCCTTAAAATTGAAACCAAAACTATTCTGTTAACCATTTTATAGAAATATTCGATATATTGCCCCCCTAAAAAAATAAAAAAAATTACAGTACATTCGTCGTTCTTGTCTTCTTGGTGTTGAAAATTTGGGCCCCATTATTATTTACGAAGACATAAAGGTTCAACTTATGATATTTACTAAAATACGAGGACTAAAGATGCAAATATTTACCTTGTTTGGAAACCATGCCGCGTAAGGAAATATTTGTAAAGCAAAGATGTCTAATTAGATTTTTCTCTTCCAATTCCGAGTTTCGACATTTTTCGCGATTTGTATTTTGGGTAAAAAAGCTCTCATCTTTTTCCTTTAGATCCTTACTTTTCTGGTTATTTTACTTCGCAACTTTTGTTTCTGTGATCAATCGGAACTTTCGCTTGTCTGATCTGTGTGTGTTCGAACTTCGCCTTCTCTTTTGACGCGTTTTGATGATTCAATCGCGTTTATTCGTTGCTAAAATCAGAGAAATTTTTGAATTTTTCTTGTTGGGTCTATGTGTATGGGTGTGACGACTAAGAATTTTTTTGGAATTGAGGTTTTTCTTTAAGCGAATTTGATTATTTTGTTGTTGCTCTACGTTTGATTCGCTTGGCTCTCTTTAGCTCTGAATGATGAAATTTTAAGACTTCCCCATACTTTTAGGATCTCTAATTCAAGTTTTCATGACTACTCTTGTGTCTGCTTGATCCCCTTATGGAAACCTTGAAGTTAGTGCTGTTTGATTGGGGTCACAATTACATTTAATCCTTTGACCTAATCAATGAGTAATCACAGTGCTGGTTTATCTCATTAATTGACTCTTGTGTGTCTCTTTTTGATCCCCATAAAAATGATTGGTATGTGCAATTTTAGTTACATTAATCGTTTGACCTAAATTGATGGTTGTTATGGTCTTTTTTTGTATGTAGGTTTTGTTGGTGACTGAGATAACATGGGAGATGACAAAGACAAAGGGTTTCATGGGTACCCAGGGTACCCACCAGCTGGATACCCGCCGGCTCCTGGGGCTTATCCACCCGCTGGATATCCACCACAAGGTTACCCTCCACCGCCCGGTGCCTACCCACCCGCTGGTTATCCTCCGGGTGCCTACCCACCTGCACCGGGTGGGTATCCTCCAGCTCCTGGTTATGGAGGTTATCCTCCTGCACCTGGTCATGGTGGTTATCCTCCTGCTGGCTATCCTGCTCATCACTCAGGTACTGTTTATCCTTTGCTTTATGCTTTTTCCTCCCCTGTAGTTTGGCAGTATCATAAACGCGGTAAATGTCACTCTAGCAAGGAAATTGAGACAATGGTCACAATTTCAGGAAGTTTGCTATATGTTTTGAAATGATTTTTTTAGCCGTAAATGTGGTAGATGTCACTTTAGAAAGAAGTTGAAACATAGAATTTTGTCTATATGTTGCTGCGGAAAAAATGGAATTTTCGTTCATTATATGGTAAATGTCATTTTAGAAAGAAGTTGAAACATAGAATTTGACTATAAGTTCATTTAGAAAAACTGAGATTTAGTGCCTTAATATGTGTTTACTGTCACTTTAGAAAGAGGTGGAAACAGAGAAATTTTTGATTCAATCGTTTTAATAAACCGAAACTTTAGCTGGTAGTTAACAGGAATCCATAGTCATTGACCGTTATTGTTATGTAAGAGGTTGCATTCTAATTTCTAAAAGACTTCTCTGTCCATGATTCTACAATAAATTGGTTATAGTAGTTGTTCAAAGATTGAACCTTTGAAGTGTTCTCATATAGCACAACTCAATTCGAGTTTTGATAGTTCAATGCATACAGCTAAGTCTTTTATATCGATTCGAGCATCGTAAAGAAAACTTTGCAGATCGATCATGCCCTATTGTTTGCCCTCTTTGGTCACTATCTTCATGTTATTACCTTTACTTGTTTTCAGGACACGCAGGAGGAATTGGGGGTATGATTGCAGGTGCTGCAGCAGCCTATGGAGCTCACCACATGGCTCATAGCTCTCACATGCCTTATGGACATGCTGCATATGGTCACGGCTTTGGTCATGGTCATGGTCATGGCTATGGCTATGGTCATGGTAAGTTCAAGCACGGGAAACACGGGAAGTTCAAGCATGGGAAGCATGGAATGTTTGGAGGTGGTAAATTCAAGAAGTGGAAGTGATCTAAGAAAAAAACAAGAACCGAAACCTTTCGATCTATCTCTCGACTGACCAATGTTTCAAATAAACCCCAAACATTATAAGTTAACTTTCGTTGGTTTAGAGATCGCTGGTTCAAATTGGAATAATTAAGACTTAATTAGCATAAGTTTATATGGTGTACTGTGAAGCCTGTCCATGGCTTTATAATGACAGATTCTGGTTTGGGTTTGTAGCTTTTTATTTATATATTATGACATTGTACATACTGCTTTTTATATTGCTTAAGCTAACCGAAATCATGATTATATGATATCATTGATGATTTACTTAAAAGAACCAAGGTGTAGAGGGGTTTTATGCTTTATACAATTATGACATTGTATAAATTCTGATTCTTGTGTGGTCGAAATATATATATGTACTGATATCCTCTGCATTTTAACAAGGAATACAAAATGGCGTTTAAAGAAAAATAAGGAACACAAGGCAATGATAATGAAATGGTCTAACCTTTATATTGATTTTAGATTTATGATAATTAGCAAAATAATTTGAATTTAAATTTTATGCTCTAACATTATAACCTCTAAATCGTACACAAAGTTTGCGGAAAGAAACTCTTTATCGAGTGGTTGACTAATGGTTTATTAATGTAACTAGATCTGATTTGGGTTCGAATTTTTTTCTTAAATATTATGCAAATTAATGGAAGTAATTTTATTGGAGATATCCAACAAAGTGGAGATCAAATAATTCGTTATAGTCCAATATATTAATAGTAAAAATGTCTATCATATTGTAAATATGTTACAAATAGAAAATGTCTATTGTGGGTATTTGCATTATTTGTTATGGAATCGCTTGTAGAATTGTTCATCGTGTTTTTAATTGGTGTATGGAGTTAGATTGTCACTTTTAATAGGATATATCAAACGAAAAGTATTTTCTATATAATGTATCAAATGAAAAACATAAAGATTCTAAATCCTAGCCTAAGTCAAATTCTAATCCCAAAATCTAAACAACATGGTATATGACTAATTCTTTAATTTTGAGAGATTAAACCAAATTTTATAATTTATACCGTTTTGGGAAAAAATCCCCAACTGTTGGATTTCTCCAACGTTGGCATGTAAAGAAAATCATAGATAACAAAATTAACCCCCGAAAAATGGCTTTTCGGAAAAGCTAAGCGGTACTTCAAGAATATTGGCATGTACCTAATTTTGGGTTAAAAATGTTGGACTTGGAGTGTTTGTTTTAAATAATTATTTTACGTATTTAAATTATTGATAACAAATATGATCAATTTGTCGTCCTTTGTCAATGAGTTGGCTTTATTATTCTGATTCGTCCTTTCGTTGTACGTATGACGTACCTTTTGCATAATCATATTAAACCCAGATGTCTTCCATTTTTGTTTTGTTTTTTAATTATATATTCGTTTTAAAGTCAAAACATGAATCACATCATCAAGATATCAAAATGTAGAGGTTTAACTTCTAATTAAACTAATCCGTTGACAAAACTAATTAATCTTTTTTTTTAGAATTATATGTACGATTGATATGGAGATTAGTTAGATTTTTTTTTTAAAGATTTTTTTCTCGGTTATAATTATAATTGTGAGATTAAAAATTCTATGCGTCATCTCCAGAGTGAGTTTAAGACTTGGTTTACCAAAAATACCCTTAACAAATCTAAACAATTACACCATTTGCCATCAAAAGTTTTTTGGGCTAAAAAATTAAAAATTCCAATCGATTTACGGTTTGAAAAGCCCACGTTTTGTTTTAGTGTAAAACCCATGATCTTTTGAATATTTTCTTTAACCAATGATTCCATAATTATCTTAAATAATAGGAAAATCTATTAAAAATTTATAATACGATTATGTCAAAACGGCAGCCCTAATTTATTTTATCGTGTTCTCAATTTTCTTATATATATAAAACCGTTCAACACGATAAAACAAATCAGTCACTATCTAAACGTCTACAAATTAAGAAGATAGGCACTATTAAGTTTATATAATTTTGTTCATCAATTCCGTTTCTCATCATTTTATGATTTTCTTACAGGATTTCTTCCCAGTATGTTTTTCTTCTGTTTATATCTACTTATTATTAATAATGTTTTATTTGGTGTTTCGTTTATGATTGAATCATATTAACTGAGCAAGCAACGTTCACGTATGTGTTTTTTTTTTTTTTATAAAGAAAAATTTTGGCCAATTTTTGTGTTTTCAAGCTGTTGGTATTTCTTATGTGTCTTTGACATATCATAACTGAACAAGCAACGATGAGTTATATACGTTACGGCGTATAAATTTTGTATATCATATGTTTTTCTTTATCATCTTCTCTTCTTTGGCAGCGCTCATTCGAGGTTTAATGTCGGGGGTAAAGCGTTTGGATCATAATAAATATTCAGAAGAATTACAAAATTTTGAACTGAACTGAATAAGTTTCTATACTTTTTGCTAGCGTTTAAATTTGGAGTTATTTTTCTATATGATTAAAAATACAAAACCCTAATTTTTCATCCTCAGGAATTAAAGCATATAATTCGATGACGATGGTCATCAAAAGTATATATTTTTGTTTCATCGTCCAATATGAACGTAGCAGCACATATGAATATACAAGAATCTATTTATACCGATCGACCTTATTACTCTCCTTCTTAGAAAATTTAGACTCGCTTTCTTTTTTAGGTTTAAGATGAGTTCTTCTTCGTGAGGTGTTATATTTTATAGTATTGGTGATTTTAACTCATACTGTAAAATATTTCATGCTTTCAATTCTTTCTTTTTTTCTAGTTTTGTTTTTGATTTTGTAGTTGTTTTCAGGTTCTCTTGGTCTGTGTTATGCAAACGAATTCGGTTCTTCAACATTGTTAAACGTTGTAAGCTTGATTTTAATTTTTGTACATCTTGGAAACATACATTAAACGTTTTTTGTTTTTTATGTTTTCTTAGTGGTGTAAGCATGGAATCATTACGTGCTTGCTGCAAATATTCATGATTGTTGCGTGTCATCGAAAGAAGTCTAATGGAGAGTATAATTGGTAAACGGATCCAAAAAGGCGGTTCGGTCAAAGAGCGGCCACGGTGGATAGTTGACGGCGTCGAACAAGCGGTTGATGCTGGGAGTGATGAGACATAAGGTGTGGTCCAGTCGAGGATGATCAGAGTTGGTGAACCGGCGGGAGAATGGGAACCGATTAGAGAAGTGTTAAACGTAAAATTGAAGATTATAAACCGGCAGGAGGAATACGGTTACGCATGATTCACTTTACCGGAGTGCGACTCAGAATTAGGTGGTTTGGGAGGTTGATGTGATCGAGATTATGGAACGTTCTCATGGGACTGGTTGATCAATGTTGTCAAGTTTTTTGTATTCCTTTCGTTTGTTTGCAACATAGTTGATTTTTTATTGATTAGATTTAAGTGGGATGTGTAGGCATTTGTACTCAAAATTTCACCAAACATAGAGTTGGCATACAAGAAATCATGTTTTGACTTTTTTTTTAGAATAATCGTAGAAGAATATAATATAAGTTCTATCAAAATTTTAAAACATCATACTTTAAGTCAAGTCGTTTTTGTGTTGAGAATGTGTAACTCTGCAAAATTTGTTTAGAAAATCAAAATTAGTATTTTCTAGGTTAGGTATTTTGGTTATTTTCCGAACTCTCATATTCTTATATTTCTCATGATTAATAACGAATTTTTTGAGTTTTCCCAAAAAAAAAAAAAGATAACGAGTTCTTTGTTTATATTATGTTCTTATGGTTCTCAAAATTTATAACAAGTTATTTGTTGTTGTTTACTTTTCTTATATACAGGTTCATCGTATTCAATTTGCGATTATATGTTAGTTCTCTTATTTTATTTTTTTACGTCTTTCTGATTATATATGTTGTATTTTGATGTAATATTTCTAACGATTGCAAATGGTTTCTTGGTTTTTGTTTCTTTTTTCGTTGCATATTCATTATTGTAAATATACTTATTATATATATATATATATATATTTATACATGAGGAGCAGAGAAATGTCTCAAAGGTGCAGTGGATAAAACAAAAGATATTCATAAGACAAAGAACGCATATATATATATATGCTTCGGTAATTTGACAATACATCAAATTCAAAGGTAAGAAATTATTGAGCTTTTATTCGGGGTTCCGGTTTTGGGGCCTAATAAGGTGTTTCGCTAAGATACACTTTGAAAATTTATGACCACAGAACTGGGAAGAAACAATGGGTAATGTTGATATCACTACAAGAAAAAAGGGATTTAGCATCGGCAAAATCCGACGCTATTTCGACGCTAAATGCACTTAGCGTCGAAATAGCGTCGAAAAACTTTCGACGCATATCTCTCGACGCTAAACAATATCCGTTGCTATTTCGACGCTAAATTTGCGTCGTAATAGCATTCGACGCCATTTAGACGCTAAAATATTCGATGCTATTTCGATGCTATTTTAGCATCGAAATAGCGACAATGTGTTTCCGATGCAACATTTCGACGCTATTTCGATGCTAAAATAGCATCGAAATAGCATCGAATGTTGCATCGGAAACACACTGTCGCTATTTCGATGCTAAAATAGCATCGAAATAGCATCAAAATGTTGCATCGGAAACACATTGTCGCTATTTCGATGCTAAAATAGCATCGAAATAGCGTCGCATACCGTTCTGTATAACATCGATTTTGCGTCGATTTAGCGTCGTAATTTGAAAAATTTATTTTAAAAAAAATATTAAAATTATTTTTATAAAATTTAAATATAATCCGAAATCAAATTAAAATATTTTGAAAATCCATAAATTAAAAACGCCAATTTAAATTATCCGAAAACATAAAATTAATAATCTAAAAACAGTGAAATAAAAAAGAAATCTACTGATGTTCGTCCCGAAGAAGATCTTCGGCTTCCTGCTCGAACTGTGTTGGACCGGTAGGTGGAGAAGGCGTTGGAGGACGCGGGAAATTTTGCAAGGCAGCTGCTAAAGTCGGGTTATCCACCGCAATAATGTTGAAGAGACCGGTCAACTGTGAGAGTGTACCTTCGACCGAGTTGTACTTCTCCTGGACCGAAGTGTAGGATGACTGAAGTGCCTCTTGTGACGTCTTTAGCCGGTCAATCTCAGCATGAGCAGCGGTCAACTGCGTCATCAACGGCTCCGAGTACTGAGAGGCGTAAGAATACTGAGATGACGAAGAAGCTGCTGGAACTTCTCGGATGGATCCAACACCCATCGTCCGTCCTTTCTTCTTCGGTGCAACCTATAAAATAAAAGTGTTATACAATAAATTTATTAAAATTGTAATAAAAAATATTTTATAAATTTACAAAAATTACCTCCTCGTAAAGTCGATCATAATCTTCGAGACCCAAATCATGAGATCCTTCTGACTCAAGCTCTGCCAATCGTTCGTTGTAGTTGTTAAACGTTTGTTCCGCCTGAACGGTAACAAACGTTCCATCCTTGCGCCGATGAGTTTTCTCCATCACTTTAATCATCGGGGGAAGATCACCGCCATCAGCCTGTTAAACAAAAATAAACATATAAAAAATATAATGAAAAGTAAATAAATCTATAAAATAAATAAATAATACCATATCCAATCGTATAGTAGCGTATGATGATGGACCCGCACAATGCTTAGAAGGTCCATCTCCTTCGGCAACGGGTGTCAGACGAGCTGCAGAACACTTCTTTGATTTGAGCTCGGATTTGGGATCCTCCCAAAACTGTACTAGACCAGACCAAACATCGGGATCCCAATTCCTCGGCATCGCTTGATCGCCCTTCTCGCGCCAAGCTTTCTTCAAATTACCGATTGCGCCGTTGAGACGTAACATGGCCTTCTTTTGGAAAGCCGCTCTCACGTCATGGCTATGCAAGTCATCCCAGTACCACCGTTGCTACAAAATACGATTAATGTAATTAATATATTTAAAACCAATTAATTTAATAATTATAAATAAATAATTTAAATTTTACTTACCGCCCATGACTCAAACCAAATATCCCGAATGGACTGCGGGGTCTGGCTCCAATTAGCATGCGCCATTGTGAAATATGCCATGCAAGCTTTGGTGACCGATCGAGCAACTTTGTTGTCAGTAAACCTGTAAAAAAAATTTAGATGTTAATAATTTAATTATACCTTGTAATTAATAATTAAATATAAAAAAAATTAATATTGAAAAAAATTATCCATACCATAAAGTGCCTCGAGGTCTCAACGGATGGAGGGTTGGAAGCCGGCTCTGACGTCCAGGTTGGCTCTGAAGCTGACTAATCCGCCACATAAGACCAGGGTTTGGCGGTGGAGGCTCCTCAACGTGATCATCGTCATGGGTTGCTTCGTCTTCGTCCGGCGCCGCCTCATGATCTGGCTGTGGCGGTTGCGGTCCTGGTGCTCGTGCCGGTGCCGGAGCTCGACGATGACCATAGGTTGGCGGAGCCCATCCTGCTGGAGGCTGCCGTGTATGATGGGTCGAACGCTGCGAACTCGACCCTGATCCTGATCCGCGACGACCTTCCCTGGATCCGGGAATCGTAGCATCCTCGGGAAATAAATCTCCGTATGAAGGTGGTCCATCAGACTGTAAAATAAAACAAATTTATTAATTCTACTCTTTTATATATAAAATATGAATTAACACACAAAAATAAATTTCAAAAATTAATTTGAAAAATAATTTATAATTTCCATAACTAACTTATAAAATACTTTTCAACTCACAAATCCATAAATTTATATTTAAATACTCAGAAATTCATTTTATTTTACTTTCTATTAAAAACTTGTAAAATAATTATCTAAAATTTTAATTCATAAATTCGTTTTTATTTTCCATAAATGTTAAAGTTTTATATATAGCTTATCATAACTTGTAAATTTTGTTTTTAATTTTAAATAATTTTTATTTTAAATTTATAAAATTCATAATTTAATATCTTAAATTCTTTTTAATTTACTTTCCCAAAATAAGTTCAAAAATAATTTCATATAACATTAATATTCATAAATTCGTTTTATGTACCATAAATTTAAAAATTTGATATATAAATTAGCAATACAAACCCATAAATTAAGAAATAAACCAATTCAACAAATCTAAATTCATAAATAAATCATTACTAAAAACCATATCAAATCTAAATTCAATTCCATTTTCTACATATCTAATTCCTACAAATCCATTCCATTTCCTACCAATTAATTCTAATTCCTACAAATCTATAACTAATTCACATACTTAATTTATAAACCAAAAAATAGGTAAAAATTACATACCATGATTTGAGGAGGAGGAGGAAGGAATCGGTGAGGAGGAGGAGGAACGCCGGAGAGAGAGGAGGAGGAGGAGGAGGAACGCCGGAGAGAGAGGGGGAGGAGGAGGAGGAACGCCGGAGAGAGAGGGGGAGGAGGAAGAGGACGGTGGAGAGAGAGAGGAGAACGGTGGAGAGAGAGAGGTGGAGGAGGAGAACGCCGGAGAAATAGGAGCAGATCGGCGAGAGGAGCAGATCGGTGGAGAGAAGAGAGAAGAAAAAAGAGAGAAGAAGGAAAGTCGTGGGGATTTTATTACCCTATTCGACGCTATTTCGACGCTATTTAGCGTCGAAATAGCGTCGAATAGGGTATTAAAATCCCAACTCTCAGATTTTTGTTCCGCGTGTTGGCGCGGGTATTAATTAAGCGGCAATTCCAAAATATTTCAGATATAGCGTCGAATTAGCGTCGGATTGTTATTTTCGAAGCTATTTCGAAGCTATTTCGAAGCTATATCCGAATTTTTTAATTTACCACTAAATTAATTTAACCAAGTTCATTAGATTATTTTCGTTAACCGCCGATGATTTAGCCAAATAAATTGAATATAGCGTTGATTTTGCATCGATTACGAAAAATCCGACTAATAATCAAAATCATGATATAGTAACAATCCAAACCTGTCGGTCTTCGTTAATAATCAACTAATTTTACATTCGTAGTTTGGTATGCGGAAATTTAATGATGATATGTAATTAAAACTATATAAGTTTTTTTATATTAGAATTCTATATCGATAACACTTATGCTTTGCTGTCCGAGCATCATTTCAGTTAACGATACCCTAAAAAAATTATTATTTAGCATCGATTTAGCATCGGATTAGCCAGATCCGATGCTAATTCGATGCTAAATAGCGTCGAATTAGCATCGGATCTGGCTAATCCGATGCTAATTCGATGCTAAATGATTTAGGGTATCGTGTTTAAAAACCGCAATGAATATATAGGGAAACAATCTTAAACATGTCGGTCATCGTTAATAATCAAGTAAATAAATTGAACATCGCGTTGCTTTTGCGTCGATTACGAAAAATCCGACTAATAATCAACTAATTAGCGTCGTATAGTAACAATCCAAACATGTCGGTCTTCGTTAATAATCTACTAATTTTAAATTTTGAATTTTTACATTCGTAGTTTGGTATGCGGAAATTTAATGATGATATGTAATTAAAACTATATAAGTTTTTTTATATTAGAATTCTATATCGATAACACTTATGCTTTGCTGTCCGAGCATCATTTCAGTTAACGATACCCTAAAATAATTATTATTTAGCATCGATTTAGCATCGGATTAGCCAGATCCGATGCTAATTCGATGCTAAATAGCGTCGAATTAGCATCGGATCTGGCTAATCCGATGCTAATTCGATGCTAAATGATAATTTTTTAGGGTATCGTGTTTAAAAACCGCAATGAATATATAGGGAAACAATCTTAAACATGTCGGTCATCGTTAATAATCAAGTAAATAAATTGAACATCGCGTTGCTTTTGCGTCGATTACGAAAAATCCGACTAATAATCAACTAATTAGCGTCGTATAGTAACAATCCAAACATGTCGGTCTTCGTTAATAATCTACTAATTTTAAATTTTGAATTTTTACATTCGTAGTTTGGTATGCGGAAATTTAATGATGATATGTAATTAAAACTATATAAGTTTTTTTATATTAGAATTCTATATCGATAACACTTATGCTTTGCTGTCCGAGCATCATTTCAGTTAACGATACCCTAAAATAATTATTATTTAGCATCGATTTAGCATCGGATTAGCCAGATCCGATGCTAATTCGATGCTAAATAGCGTCGAATTAGCATCGGATCTGGCTAATCCGATGCTAATTCGATGCTAAATGATTTAGGGTATCGTGTTTAAAAACCGCAATGAATATATAGGGAAACAATCTTAAACATGTCGGTCATCGTTAATAATCAAGTAAATAAATTGAACATCGCGTTGCTTTTGCGTCGATTACGAAAAATCCGACTAATAATCAACTAATTAGCGTCGTATAGTAACAATCCAAACATGTCGGTCTTCGTTAATAATCTACTAATTTTTCGCTTGACCATAGATTCGGACTCGGGTTCACTATGCAGTAACATGTGATGATTTTACTGTTAGGCTACGAACAAGTTATGTTGTTTTTATCTTTCACTATTATATTAATCTTAAAACGCGTTATAATATTACATTAATTATAAAATTGGAAATATTACACATAACAACTTTATTGTAAAATCGTACAAGGGATAGTAGGAAAATATAAAACATTAAAGCAACATAAAGCCTTAATTAAGCTTATTCATAACCATTGATGACTCAGATGTTTAATTATCGTCTGAGTCTGGAACTGTTTCATATTCGTACCCAGTAATTCCTTCATCTTCCTCATTGATAGTAGATGCTTCGGTTGTTTCGTATTCAGCAATCATCGAATTAGGACCAATAATCTGTTCCCAAAATGAATTTAGTTTTTAAATATCAGAAATATTAAGAAACTTCTGCAAAAAGTACCTTAACAATGTTGCGCTCTGTGATGTTGAGGTAGTTAGATGTCATGTTAAAACGGCATACGGTAACATTCTGTAGAATGACCACCGCACCTACAACAGTGGATAGTGTGTACTCGTAATTTTTGAAGATGTTATGGTGCATGGTTCCCTCGATTTTTCCTGACGGATCCTTTAAGGTAACTAGCAGATCTCCCTGGCCGTTAGGGGTCAAACTGGCGAGCATAGCCACAATCTAAAAATGAGAACCAATTTACTTGTCAGATAAATTGTATATATAAAATGAAATAATATTGCTCGACTACGTGAACCTTTTTGACTTTCACAAATTGTGAATGCCGCGATTGAATTTCTGCAACCTGGGTCCAAAATGGTGTGCTCCTGTTGTTATAAGAACCTACATGTATGAAAGATATATTTAGTATGCCAACAACAATCATTATTGTAATGGTTAAACCGTTAATTATATATATATATATACCTTCACGGATTATGTAATCGATAGTAGTAGTCCACCGAGGAGTACTAAAATCGTGATCGCCCTCTATTGGCTCATTAATGACCTCACGCATGAAATCTTGTGTTGGGCGTGTCTGAGAACTTTCACCTCGCAACACCTTTGCATCGTGAGACCTCTTGCGAAATAGTCCTCGCCGTATGAGTTGGCAAGGTCCTGTTATTTCGGGCGTTTGGTTTTCGGATCGTTGAGTTGGTTGGAGTGAAACTGTCGGTGGAGCATCAGTAACATTTAAGTTATCGTATGGTGGGCTTGAAGGAACAAGATTTTGGTTTTGGGGGTTTTGAACGGAGGCTCGGTTTTGCATATAATAATTCCAAAGATCTCTGTTTGCCATTTTTTTTGTAGAAATATTTTTTTCAATAGATGGAGGATGCGCTCGGTTCGGGTATTTATAATAAAATTTAGCATCGACTTAGCATCGACTTAGCGTCGTATTAGCATCGGACTGAACTACCGCTAACGAAGTAGGTAAACCCATTAAAAACATGTTACCTAACTACCAACTTCGACGCAATATCCGACGCAATATTAGAGGCTATTAGATCCGATGCTAATTCCACGCTAATTCAAAAGATCTAATTTTGCCATTGTGGAATTCAATTTTTTGTGTTATGATTTTGTGTTGAATAACTCTCACTTATATATGCAAAATAAATAGATATTTTAAGTTTAACGTGTCTCTGTATATGTGGTTATAAGAGAAGAACAAAAACTGATGCGACATTACAGCTCAGTGGGCAATAAAGATGGTAATTCTGTCAAGCAATTGTTGGCCACAGAATGATGAATGACACTGTGAATGACAATGTCGGCCATTGAATGATGAATGGTTCAGATATGACAGATGTGACAAGTCGTTTTAATGGTTCAGATATGTGTAAAAAAATTCGACGGCTAAGATTGATTCCCTTGATTTGACTTAGCGTCGTATTAGCGTCGTTTTAGGGTCGAACTGAACCGCGCTAACGAAGTAGGTAAACCCATTAAAAACATGTTACCTAACTACCAACTTCGACGCAATATCCGACGCAATATCCGACGCAAAATTCGATGCTATAACATATAACTTCTACTATAAATACATATGATCATATGATGAAGTGTATATCTTGTACACCTACCAATAACACAAATAATGTCTTCTAGCTCTCCTAATGAATATTACAAATCAAAAAACGTGGAAAACTACCTGGTAGACATTCCAAAATACTCATGGGAAACCCAAACCCAATGCGACGAATTCACTCAAGAGATACCCCCTTACTCGTGGGAATTTGATACGTGCTCACCAATCCATATTGAAGATTCTTCATCATCAATAGTGTCGGACAGCCAGTGCTTGCCAACCATCCAACACATTCCAAAATACTCGGGCTCCCCGGAGGATCCTCCCAAGGTTCTAAGTCTCAAATATGATAAGCAAAAAGAATGTCCTGACCGGAAGCGTGTTCTCAAAAACGTACAACCATCTCAATTGATTGAAAAGGCAGATACTTACGGTGGAAGTACTTCAAATGAATGTAATGATCAGTACTATGATGATGAATTTGCCCAAAGACCAGAAAGCCCCAACTTAAATATAGATGTTGATGCAATCCAGAAGGAATTGTGCGACGGATATGTAGATATTCCACCAAAGGAAAAAAAGGGAAAGAAAAGTTTCTGGTTCTAATAAATGGTAAGTTTGGAGTGGATACAAAAATATATATTTATTTAAAATTCAGAGTGTATTATGAATTTGTGCCATAACCATTGTATGTTTAATAATTTGTGCCATAATTCGGGGTGTATTATGAATTTGTGCTATAACCGTTGTATGTTTAATAATTTGTGCCATAATTCGGAGTGTATTATGAATTTGTGCTATATAAGTTTTTTGAAATTAGAGTACACTTATGATAACACATATATATGGTACATTAAAACTATATAAGTTTTTTGAAATTAGAACAAAATATAGATAACACTTATGCTTCGCTGTCTGAATCTTCATTTGAGTTATCATCATCATCGGTACTTTCTCCACTCTCGTTTGTAAACTCGTCTTCGGGGTTTTCTGCATCAGTAGCATCCGGAAGTATGTCAGCTTCTCGATTCAATCGGTCTATAAGAATGATGTTGTCCAAATCTTGTTCTGGAGTTGTTAGATCCACGGCAGTTTCATATTGCATAGGGGCATCGTCGGATTGAACTATAATTCCTCTTGGAGCTATTTTAAGCACTGATAACCATGAAATCCCTGTTTTCCTGACTCGTGGATATGGAATGAAACAAACTTGATCCGCTTGTGATGCAAGAACAAATGGATCATACTTTCCATAAGAACGCGATTCGTTAACATCGATGACACCAAACTTTCCAACTCGAACCCCTCGTCCGACAACTGGATCAAACCACTGGCATTTGAAAAGTGTGCACTTTAAGTTAACAAAACCAGGATATTGAACTTCGACAATATCTTCTATAATGCCATAATAATCGATATCTCCGCCTCGAACAACGACACCATAGTTCGCAGTTGCTCTGTTTTTGCCACGTTCGAACGTATGGAATACATAACCTCGTGTAAAATACATTGGAGATGACGTAACTTTTTGCAGCGGACCTTGTATCAACTCTCTAAACCATTGAGGGTATGACGTGTCTCCATAATCAACCTGACAAATATAGTATACACATTGTAATTATAGTATATATACAAAAATTGTATATATAGGTTTCTTTTAACTTACCTGACTCCTCAACCATTTAGCAAAGTGTAGCTCTTTTCGTTTTTCAATCTCCACGGATGAAGCATTTGGGAAAGCCTCGCTAACCTGACGAATAAATTCACTAACAGAAAATATAGTTAAAACAAATATTTTCAAAGCATATATATGGTAAAAATAAACCTTTAATCCATAGGTTATAATAATATGTACCTCAAATATGGGCTAACTTCATCGCATTGTAAGAGAATATATGTGTGTGCACAATTGTATTCTTCGTACGAGGACCAGTCTTTTTCTGATATGATTCCGGCATGCCTACCAACTGCACAAAATATATCTGGGACATCAGAAACTGGATACGTTTGTGCGATGCCACCATCGTCGTACCTACGTGGAACTCTTTTTCGTGTTCGGACAGTGGGAGCGAAGTAATATGAGCTGAAATGAGAGGTTTCTTCGGTTAAACTTCCCGCAACAATTGATCCCTCAACCCTAGCCAGGTTTTTTGCCTTTCCTTTTAAGTGTTTCATGAATCTCTCGAAAGGATACATCCAACGAAATTGAACGGGCCCTCCTAAATCGGCTTCGTAAGGGAGATGGACAGGAAGATGCTCCATCACATCAAAGAAAGATGGAGGGAATATCTTCTCTAAGTTGCACAGCAATATTGCGATGTTATTATTTAGTTGTTGAATTCCATCCTGAGTCAGAGTTCGCACACATAGATCCCGAAAAAAAGCACCAACACCTGAAGCCAAAGTGCAGATATCCAATATCAAAAAAAAAAAAAAGTAATTACACACATTATTATATATCGTCATGATAAAAAATATACCTGCAAGTGATTCATTCACGTTCGCTGGCAAAAGCTCCGCAAAAGCGAAAGGCAATAACCTCTGCATAAACACATGACAATCATGACTCTTCATACCAGAAAATTTTTTCCCTTGCTCCACGGACTTAGAGAGTTTTGACACGTATCCATCTGGGAACTTAACTTCGTTGGAAACCCAATTGAAGAATGCTGATTTGCCTTCGTTTGACAATCTAAATATAGGCACTGGAGCTCTCCCATCTCCCGTGAGATGTAACTCAACTCTAGAGCATATGAGAGGCAAATCCAGTCTAGACTTCAAGTTATCTTTAGACCTGCCTGGAACGTTTAAGATGGTGTGCATGATGTTATCAAAAAAGTTTTTCTCAATGTGCATGACATCAAGATTGTGGCGCAATAGATGATCCTTCCAGTACGGTAGATCCCAGAAAATGCTCTTCTTATGCCAATTATGTTCTTCAAGATATCCATCTGGGAGATTGGTCGGAATATTAAGCCAGTTACCACCACGTTGTGTTGTGTCCTGAGCTCCATAATAATCAAGTTGACCTTCAATTTGCTCTCCTAAAAGATATGGAGGTGGGGGGACGCGTACACGTTTGCCCTTTGTGAACAACCTCCTGTTCCCCCGGTACGGATGGTTCATAGGGAGAAACCTCCGGTGACAATCAAACCAACAAGATTTTCTACCATTTTTTAGTTGGAAGGCATCTGTTTCATTTTGGCAATACGGACATGATAACCTACCATGTGTTGTCCAACCAGATAACATACCATAGGCTGGAAAATCGCTTATCGTCCACATAAGCACAGCTCGCATGGTAAAATTCCTTTTCCTCGAGTAATCAAAAGTACGAACCCCATGAGACCACAACATCTTCAACTCGTGAATCAGCGGCTGTAAAAACACATCAATAGATCTTCTTGGATGCTTCGGACCAGGGACTAAAATACTCAAAAACAGAAATTCTCTCTGCATGCACATATTAGGCGGAAGGTTATAAGGTGTCAATATAACCGGCCACAAAGAATATTGCCTGCCAGACATACCGAAGGGACTAAAACCATCTGTACATAGGCCAAGATAAACATTGCGCTTCTCTTTAGCAAAATTTGAGTGTACCGATTTGAAGTGTTTCCAAGCTTTTGCATCAGAAGGATGCTGAACTTCTCCTTCAATAGTTGAATGTTCCGCATGCCACCTCATTGATGCAGCTGTTCGTTCAGATTGGTATAACCTTTGTAGCCTATCTGTTATGGGCAGGTACCACATTCTCTGGTACGGCACTTTACTTCTACTACCTCCTTGGGGCTTAAATCTTGGTTTCTTGCAAAATCGACATTCCTGCAGATCTTCATCATCTTTCCAAAATATCATGCAATTGTCAATGCAAACATCTATCATCTGTGAGGGCAAACCTAAACTAGAAACTAGTTTATGTATGTCGTAATATGACTCAGCAGCTTCATTACCCTCTGGCAAATATTCTTTTATAAGAGCTGCCCAATCATTCATGCAACTCTCAGATTGATTATGATCAGACTTTATTGTCATCATCCTAGATGCCAATGATAATTTAGACAGACCTTCCCTACAACCTTCATAGAGTGGCTGTTTAGCAGAATCAAGCATAGCGTAAAACTTTTTAGCATCTGCATTGGGCTCCTCAGCAACATCATCAGGAGTAGACATAACTCCCGGAAATGCATCGGTTACCATTTCTTCGAACCTATTATGCTCTAACCCGACATCATGATCATAACTATTAACAAATTGATGCTGATCATATTGCTCATTCAAATAACCCTCACCCATAGGTTGGTAACTAGTACTACCCTGATCATATTGCTCATTGGTTTCATCTTCATATCCCTCTCCATGATAAAACCAAACATAATAATCAGGTGTGAAACCTCTATTAAATAAATGCGTACCAACTTCATCAATTGTCTGCGGCTTCTTTGGCGAATTTTTGCACTTCCGACACGGGCACACCATCACTCCGGTCTTTTGAATTGCAGGCACAGTACTCGCTTGAGCAATAAAAATTTCAACCCCGTTGAGGAACTCTGCTGATATCCCTCCAGTTTCATCTCTACGTCGATACATCCAACTTCTTAGTTCGTATATATCGCCCATCGTAGACGGAAAATAAAACAACTTTTGGTAGAAATTTTTTTTTTTTTTTATTTTTTTAAATTTTTTTTCAGTTGATGGAGGATGCGGTCAGTTGGGGTATTTATAGGAGAATTTAGCAACGATTTAGCATCGTTTTAGCGTCGGACTGAACGAAGTAGGTAAACCCATTAAAAACGTGTTACCTAACTAAAAACTTCGACGCAATATCCGACGCTATTAGGTCGACGCAAATTCGACGCTATATAGCGTCGATTTAGCGTCTAAATAAGCTTCTAGAAGCAATATCCGTTGCTAAATTCGACGCTATATATTCGACGCTATTCCGACGCTAAATTAGCGTCGAAATAGCGTCGAATTAAGCATTACGAAGCAATTTCGTTGCTAAATCGACGCTATATGGCGTCTATTTAGCGTCGAATTAATCAGTTGCAAAATAGCGTCGGTTTAGCATCGAAAATGAAAACCAACACAAAATCGACGCAATTTCGACGCTAATTTAGCGTCGGATTTAATTCGATGCTAAATTTCGTTGCTAAAACTGTGTATTCTTGTAGTGTATATTTGTTGTTGGCATTGGAACTGGAACAAGAACCAGAGGTTTCTTGAACGGCTATTAAGAGCATCCCCATTGCACAAATATTAGGAGTGTCTTAAGCATAAATTGAATAAAAAAAATAAAAAATCAAACAGAAAAGGAGAGAACCGGGTCTTGGGGAAGACATTTTTCTTCCGTAAGACACCTTACGTGTCACTATAGAATTGGTTCATTTTTTAACTATTTATTTTTAAATTATATTTTAAAATTATGTAAATAAAATCTTAATAAAATATATTTAAGTGACACGTAAGGTGTCTTTAAAGAAGAGTTGAAAAAGAATGAGGAAGACTAGTTCTCTAAGTTGTTTAGTTTATATTATTTTGTTTACTTGCTTTTGGTCTATAATTCATACACAACTTTCTAACACATTGATCGTGTGATTTTGCATCATTAGAAGAAATAAGAAGATATCACCTTCTATGATAGGAATTGGAGGTGTTATGGCTGGGGTTTTAGCTACTTGCAACCATCAAGATTGATTTTCGTCTTTGTAACATAAGAAATGAAATTTTAAGGTTACAATATTTGGAAGAGGAAGAAATTTGAGTATGTTTATATGCCAAATAAAAGGTATTAGCACTTGATGTTTCCTCTTCTTTTTGTTTTAGGTATATATTGGCCAAAACTAGGGTTTCTAGGAGTTATTGTAGAAACTTCTTACGAATACAATTATATCTTGAACTTGATAAACCTATATGGCATTGGAGTCTCCAGACAAAATTGGTAGACGAGTTCTTACTAATTACTCATATCGATTTCAAGTAGATTTGTGTACATATTAGTAAGATTATGTTTCGTAAGGTATGTAGCTTAGGATATCTTATAAGTAAACAAAGGTTATGTCTTTTAAGAAGAGTTGAATAAAAAGTAAACAAGAAGAGGGTGAAGCAAACGAAGAAGGTAATCCTTTAGATTCATGAAAATTATCTAATTGGTCATTTTGTTTTCGATTATGTTTTTAGCTTCACAAAAAGAAGAGAGGATAAAGAAGAGAAAGGAGAAGGAA